>CM050163.1:540401009-540983509 GCA_027410445.1 Discoglossus pictus | reverse complement strand
TTGTGGAGTAAGGGCGAGAAAACCCTACGGGATGTTGAGAAGTGAACACTGCGACCGCAAATCCTTTGTTCTCTCACGCCTGTAACTGTTACATTCAAATCATGCTATTAAATTGCTATGAATTCACTGGCGTTCAACCCTGTAACTCGTAAATGGAGCCATAAAGCCTACGGGTACTAGAGATGACCCACTAGCGGTAAAGTCCTATCCATAGCACTGTAAATGCAAGTATAAACACACTACTGTACTTATTGGCACAACATCCTCAAGCTCGCAAATCTGCAATATAAAATACTTTATTTCATGTTTAATTTCCATGTTATATCGATCCCGGCAATAAATGTGTTAATACATATAATGGAACTGGCATGGACTAGTATATCATATTTACTGATTTATTAATATTGCATTATTTCTGGAATGCGGGTCCGATCTAAACTCGTAATTGGAACCCGTAAGGCTTTAAAATCCAACCTCCATTTTTCAGTGACGTAAGGATGACGATCTCATTTGCCATTGTCTCAGTCTAAACCCGTAACTACGGGTTTGATTAATTGATCATGTTCACGGCCGCACATGCAACGTGCACAAGAATGGTTTACGGGTTTGCGTCTCTAGCCCCTAACTCCCGGCATGGTCTAATATTAATAGGGCTGTTGATCTCTATCCAACTGACTCTAAAGCTCCACAAATGGTAATATTAAAGGAATATGGAAGTGGTCTTACTTTACTAGGTATATAATATCCCTGTGTATCTATTTACTTGTATCTACTTTATTTTATTAAGAACTGTTTATAAACTGTTATTACTACTTAAAATCAAACAAATAGTCCCTGTATGGGCCTGCCCACTGCAGTATATGCAGACACAGTCTGACTGGATGTGCAGTGTAGTTTCCTAGCCTGTCAGGGACCACGTCTCAGCAGCATGCTACTGAATGTAGTCCATAGATGGCCACCGATTGGTTAGTATGAGACACAGCAATTGTTACCCTGTATCATGTGTAACCCGTATGGATACATAATAATAGTAATGCAATAATGTTATATTTAACAAGTTTGTAGTGATTATTATTCTTACTAGTGTCTTGCCCGTCAAAAATGACGGGGCAATAAAATTGTAAGGCAGGAAATGCTGTTTTGGCTGGTCTGAGTTCCTTCGGCGCTCATTGCGAGCCTGTTGGTTGTTGTATTTTTTATTCTGAGAGGCGCTTTTGGTGTTATTTTTTTGGTCGGCGCTGATCTGCTGTTTGCGCTTATTGCAAGGCTTTGTGCGCTATGAGCAGCGTTGGCGCTCGTTGTGAGGCGCGCTGGGATGGGTTTTGTGTTTATTGCGATAGTGTTTTTTTTTTGTGTGTATATGTATTTTTGTATGCTAATTAAATAATTAATAAATGAATATACTTTAACTATTTGGAAGTAATATATGCAGGAAGCATTGTGCTGAAGAGCTGACAATCTGTTTTGATGTTCCTGCAGCATGCAATGTAGGTTTGCACTGTTGTGGAGCGGAGGTTTAAGTGTCAACAATGTGTGCAATGTGTAGTGTAAATAGGCTGCGTGCGCGAGGGGAAACCGTTAGGGTAGCTGTGTACTTCGGCATTGTGTAAGATAGTGTTGTAAAATGGCGGCTAATGTGTATCTGGTTTGCGGGTGTGGATGATTTAGCGTCCTTGGTAATAGTGTATCTTGTACCTCGTACAGCTTTTCTGAAAAGTCGTATGTGCTTGGTGGGTTTTCTGGCTTTAGGGTCCTTTAGCCTCGTTTTCGTTTTTTTCGGCAGCCATTTTTTCTCTCGCTTAGGGGACTTTCAGGTGTCTAAACTCGAGAATTTGGACTTAAATTGAGGTGTAACTTCACTTTCCGAGGTCCTAGGTGCCCCTTTTGCTGTGGGTAAGCTTTTTATGTCTTTTTTTTGTGTGTGTGTATTGTGTTTTTAATGTTTTCAGGTTCACGTGGATTGGCCGTTAAGGTTGTATTTTTGGGAGGTTGTAATGTTCGCGGTTTGTATTTTTTTGTTTAAGTCCGAATTTAGGGATTGCGTGTTAGATTTTGTTAAAGTCACGCTTATGTGGGTGTTTGTAACCGCGTGTGAGGCGCCGTAGAGCCTCTACCACCGCAAATGCAGTCCCTCGCTTTGCAAGGGTCCGCAGTTGCGGCCTGAAATGAGCCTTCGGCTCATTACAGCTGACGTTGGCGCCTTCACCTTCCGCAAATGCGTCCCCTCGCTTCGCAAGGGTCCGCATTTGCGGAACAAACTGCGTCCCTCACTTTGCGGCGCACGCAGTTCTTGCGAGCTCACTTTACGAACTCCCAAAGCGTGACGACGAATCGTAGATTGCCAACTATTATGTGATGACTCCTCTGAGCACCTGCGTTGGTTTAATTTTCAAAGTCCTGCGTGCCTGGCGTTGTTAGTGTAAGTGTTACTGTCTTCGTCCGCCATTTTTCCCTCGCTTAGCTGATTTTCGTTCAACGAAAAATGCAAAATATGGCTCCAATTGCAACTTCACTCCCGGTGTTTTCGAGTTACCCGTTTGAACCAACTGCGTGCCTCAACTGCTCGCCTCGCCTTTGGCGCTCATTGCAGCCTAAGTCAAGTCATGCGTGCAAGGCTCGCATTCAATTGCTCGCCTTGCAGTTGCTTCCCTCACTTTGCCAGGGACGCAAAAGCGTGACCCACATCGCAAACGTTCCCAACGCTGAGGACTATATATGTGATTGTATCTTGCCCATCATAAATGACGGTATCATAAATTAACTCTGTGTTCTCTCTCTGTCTTATGTGGCATGTATGCTGTTATGCCACTTGCTGTGTTGTGTGGCAGGTTCTTTCTCACTCTTTGCTGTCTGTCTCTTTCTCTTTGCTGTCTGTCTTTCTCTTTGCTGTCTGTCTCTCTCCCTCTGTACTGTCTATCCGTTTGCTGTGTTGTGGTACATTCTCTTCCTCTCGCTTTGCTGTATGTCTCTCTGTGCTGTCTCTCTTAGGTGTGTAATGGTGACTGTTATGCTGCTTGCTTTGGTATTTGGCTGCGCTTCCTTTATTGTATGGCAGGTTCCCTCTATCTCTTTGCTGGCTGTCCCTCTCTGTGCTTTCTCTGTCTCGTGCCGCTCTGTGCTATCTCCATGCTTTCTCTGTCTTGTGTCGCCCTGTGCTCTCCGCGTGCTTTCTCTGTCTTGTGTCGCCCTGTGCTCTCCGCGTGCTTTCTCTGTCTTGTGTCGCCCTGTGCTCTCCGCGTGCTTTCTCTGTCTTGTGTCGCCCTGTGCTCTCCGCGTGCTTTCTCTGTCTCGTGTCACTCTGTGCTATCTCCGTGCTTTCTCTGTCTCGTGTCACTCTGTGCTATCTCCGTGCTTTCTCTGTCTCGTGTCACTCTGTGCTATCTCCGTGCTTTCTCTGTCTTGTGTCGCCCTGTGCTCTCCGCGTGCTTTCTCTGTCTTGTGTCGCCCTGTGCTCTCCGCGTGCTTTCTCTGTCTTGTGTCGCCCTGTGCTCTCCGCGTGCTTTCTCTGTCTTGTGTCGCCCTGTGCTCTCCGCGTGCTTTCTCTGTCTCGTGTCCCTCTGTGCTATCTCCGTGCTTTCTCTGTACTCTCTGCATGCTTTCTCTGTCTTGTGTCTTTCTGTGCTCTCCGCGTGCTTTCTGTCTTGTGTCTCTCTGTGCTCTCTGCGTGCTTTCTGTCTCGTGTCTCTCTGTGCTGTCTGTGTGCTTTCTCTGTCTCGTGTCACTCTGTGCTCTCCGCGTGCTTTCTCTGTCTCGTGTCACTCTGTGCTCTCCGCGTGCTTTCTCTGTCTTCTGTGCTCTCCGCGTGCTTTCTCTCTCGTGTCTCTATGTGCTCTCCTCGTGCTTTCTCTCTCGTGTCTCTATGTGCTCTCCTCGTGCTTTCTCTGTCTCGTGTCTCTCTGTGCTCTCTGCGTGCTTTCTCTGTCTCGTGTCTCTGAGCTCTCTGCATGCTTTCTGTCTCTTGTCTCTCTCTGCTGTCTGCGTGCTTTCTCTGTCTCGTGTCGCTCTGTGTTCTCTGCGTGCTTTCTGTCTCGAGTCTCTGTGCTGTCTGTGTGCTTTCTCTGTCTCGTGTCTCTCTGTGCTCTCTGCGTGCTTTCTCTGTCTCGTGTCTCTCTGTGCTCTCTGCGTGCTTTCTCTGTCTCGTGTCTCTCTGTGCTGTCTGTGTGCTTTCTCTGTCTTGTGTCTCTCTGTGCTCTCTGCGTGCTTTCTGTCTTGTGTCTCTCTGTGCTCTCCGCATGCTTTCTCTGTCTCGTGTCACTCTGTGCTCTCCGTGTGCTTTCTCTGTCTCGTGTCTCTCTGTGCTGTCTGTGTGCTTTCTCTGTCTTGTGTCTCCATGTGCTCTCCGCGTGCTTTCTCGGTCTTGTGTCTCTGTGCTCTCCGCGTGCTTTCTCGGTCTTGTGTCTCTGTGCTCGCCGCATGCTTTCTCTGTCTCGTGTCACTCTGTGCTCTCCGTGTGCTTTCTCTGTCTCGTGTCTCCATGTGCTCTCCGCGTGCTTTCTCGGTCTTGTGTCTCTGTGCTCTCCGCGTGCTTTCTCTGTCTTGTGTCTCTGTGCTCTCCGCGTGCTTTCTCGGTCTTGTGTCTCTGTGCTCGCCGCATGCTTTCTCTGTCTCGTGTCACTCTGTGCTCTCCGCGTGCTTTCTGTCTCGTGTCTCTCTGTGCTTTCTCTGTCTCGTGTCACTCTGCTCTCCGCGTGCTTTCTCTGTCTCGTGTCTCTCTGTGCTGTCTCTCTCTTTCTGAAGTGTGTCATGGCGCCTGTTAATCTGTCTCTTAATGTCATGGCCCCGCCCAGTGTGACAGACAACTTGCTCTTTATATTATTTGATTAGCTGCTGATCTTCTGTATCTTTGTGTCATAAAACCAACTACGGTCTATTATAGTAGTCATGCTGCTTAGTCCTTCATTCGTATTCTGATTCTCCACTGCGTCTCTGAGCTCCATCAAGCCCATGTTCATTGTTTCAGTGACCTCATCTATCCGTCTCCACCTGTGTCGATCCCTTCTTCGTGTGCCTTCACTCTTTCCCTTCTAGGAGAGCCTAAAATCTAAACAATAACTACAATGATGTAAAAGAATATTGCATTCTTTAGCTAGGATTAATCCGGCTGGTAGCATAAATATTAATAAACTTACTCTAGAGGAGCATCCCTAACATTTTTGCTCAACTTTTAAACTGTTTTATCTGCAGAGCTGTGTATCTCTTCCTACCTGTGTCTATGGCTAGCCCTGCCTGTGTACTGGATTATCATGGTGCTTGGAAGCAGGGAGAGCTGTATTCACTAGCCCTGCCCCACGACCGCATTAGCTCCTCCGTATTGCTTACACAGAGGTAACAGCTCTATTGCAACCTGGTAGCTGCCCCAGACTCCACCCTGTGACAGTGAATGAGCCCTCATAGCCCATCACTTCATTACTGAGTATGTTCAGTTTAAAGCAGAACCTAAACTAGTCAATTTTTTTTTTTACTCCAACACACAGGTAGAACTGGCCACGCCCCTGATAGACTCAGGTAGCAGGAGATACACAGTTTGGCTAGCGGAGAAAAATGACAGTTTCAAAGCTAAGAAAAGTTTTTATTTAGTTTAAACTGCATACTGATTTTAATAGCCTAGGCACAGCAAAGAAACATCTAAGCTTTACTTGTAGATACACTACAGTGGTCCTTCTAAGGACCAAGGCTGGCAGCAGAAGGTCAAAGTCACAGGAACAGACACTTTGCAGGAGGCAGACTAGAGAATGGCTGGGGTCACAAGAACAGTAACAAGAATTAAGATTATCTCCACAGAAAGTTCAGATTGGGTTTAAATAGTGTAGGACAGGGGTTCCTAAACCTCTCCTAAAGACCCACCACACAGGTCATGATTTTGAACACTGAATAGTCTTTTTTCTCTTGACCTTGTAGATAATTTTGTGCGAGCTAATGTATTCAGCTTGTCCTAATTTGTACCTCCATCAGGTGTGTTTTTCTTTTGTTGTTTTTTTTACAGAAAGGGGAAAAGGGATTTACCATGAGGGAATGTATACAAATCATTCGTATTTAAAGGGCCACCTAATTCAGCACATTTTAGACCACATCACAGTAAATCTCTCCTAAAAGCATTTCTGAAATGCTTTTTGGATTTTTGAAATACATATATTTTTCACTGAGAATTCAGTAAAGTCTGTGTTTACATAAGTCACTGACTGCCCACATCCAGACCCACAACTACAGCTCTGTGTAGTGCGCAAAAGAAAAAACAGAGATTAACCTTTCATCACATCTGTGCAGAGCTTGGCATGCTGGAATCACCTAAACAGGTCAGTTGTGCATTCCTGAGTTCAGGGGAAAACTGCTATAAGTCAGTGTCTTCACCACGCTTGTGGCTATCTGTTATTACTCATGCAAGAGCCAGTAGGCAGAAACGACTGTGCTTGTAAACAGACTTTTCAACTTTAGATTTCTTAGCAGTTATTAGTGTAAAATACATACAAAATACAACACCAGGTTAAACCAACCTATAATATAAAAAGTGTATATTGATTCTTATAGAATCTGAATTTAGCTGAAATGTCAGCACAAAAGAGCTATTTAACATATATTTGATAAAATATTTTTTTATACTACATATACTAATTTCCAGGAAAAAGAAAATATTACCCAAGTTACTTGTAAGTAACTTAAAAATACTCTATATAGGAACCCCAAATTTCAGTTGATTAAATGGATACCAATATGTAGGCATCCACATATTTTTGTGTGCATCAAAGACACTACATTAAGAGTGCATAATGATATTTACTTGTGCAATTTTTATGACTTAATCCAAAATTTGTATTTTATAGTTTATAAGGTCAAGCTACTTAGGATGAAAAAACAATCCATAAAAGCATACATTTCTTGAAAGTGTGTCTACTAGAGCATGTTAAATAGCTGGTGCATCTTAGGGCGTAGTAAGATGCAATAGAGCTTAGCTTAGAAGGAACTCTACAACTGTATAGAATTGGAGAGGAGGTATTCCTGAGTATAACACAAAAGGCATAAAATATAAAAAAGGGAATAAGAATTTTGTAATTGTGTGTAATGCTAGTGGAAGCCAGATGTTGACTTATAAAGAAGGAAAAAACGTAGAAAAAAGGAAAATGACCACTATGCATTTAATATAGACCGCAAGAGACACCGTTGGAAAGCAGGAAGAACAGAGATTACAGGTTTGGACCCTAACTTGGTACCATTCATCACATGATGCACATCAATATGACTTTTATCCCTGACACTTAAGTGGAACTTCATCCATCGAGGGAATAAATGGCTTGGGCACTCAAGCTGAATGACCATTTCTACATACTCGTACTCCTACCTTTTAATACAGTTTTCTACGCACCATTCCTTTACTTATTGTTCTTTCTAGGCTTCTATGAAACACCCCTCTCATGGTTTGAAGCCGATCTCTCTAACTACTCCTTAAGTGTCTCTTACCAATTCTTATCTGCTATATTTCTCTATTGGGATAACCAGCATGGAGTTCTAGATTCCTGCGTTTCTCATAATATGCATTTTCCTTACCAAGTGAATTATCTCCTTTTGGGTTTCTGCACCATATCTATGTTTATGGTACCCACATCTGCCTTTATTGTCCAGGCATATCCCCTATTAACACATGTCATGTGCCTATCTGACATTTCCTCCTGATGGCTCCTGGCATCTAGAAATAACATCTCCAAGGTAATTACTTATTTACCATTCTTTTACCACCAATATACCTGAGATTTTCCTTTTTTTAACAATACAAACATTTCCCCACTATCATATCTGCTCCTCCGGTATCATACTTGACTCTGCATTCTCCATAATTGTTCCACATTTAATTATATATGAAATCATTCCTTCTCCACTTCCAGACATACCTAAATGTGTCCTTTTCTGACACAAGACTTTACAAAGATCTTAATGTCCCAACTACTGCAACATTTCCAATTTGTCCTACACTCTCTTACCTCTCCTCCATCCAATCTATCCACCTCATGAAATACCAACTGGCCATCTTATCACTGCCTCCATATAATCGCAAGTATAAATTTCAAAACTCTTAACCTAATGTAAATGGCACTGATCCTCCCTATAGCTCTAGGGATACTCCGAGCCAACAGCTTGCTCCTCTCCTTCCTTCTCCCCTAGACGCACATGTACATAGTCTAATGCATGCTCAGACACTTACATCCACACTTCTCCATAGCCCTCTGACACTCCACCTCTTCTCTTCCAATGGTCTTGTTGTTCATCCTTTCTCTTTCTCCTTCAATCACTTTGTATTGCTCTTCCTCCCAAACTATTACACCTTCCCCCACTTCCTTCCCTTCTCCTTAGCCTCCTTATAATCTCTACGTTTTCCTTTTTTTCCCCTCTTCTCTCTTTCCTCCATCTACATATTTGTTATGTATCAAATAAAACATGGCGCTTACACAATTGGGCAAAATAGCAGCAGCAGTACAATAGTCTAGACCAGTGGTACCAAACAGCCAGTTCTATGAGTAGTTCTGTTTTCTGAGACCTCATTTGGTAGTTCTCCATAACCAACCGTGATGAAGAGAACCTAACACCTATCACTACCATTAGTCACAATTCTAGATTGTTGAGGATCCAGTCTACAGTTAAAATGAACTCCATTCAAATCTGTACAAAACTAAATAAAAATTTAGTCACATGTAATATCACCTTATTTAAAAGTTCTGGATCTCATATGTGGTTCCCATGGGTAATGGAAGGTATTCGGCCGAGATCAAACCATTGCTCCATCCAGCCTAGTCTTTTGTCTTCGTCCTAACACTACCCACACCCTAATGCTGCTCTGCACTGCATTGCATGGTTATACTGTGACCTCATACAATGTTGAACACTTTAAATATATTTTATAATCAACCACAGTAAACTAGAGGAAATATGTTTTTTAGCTCAAATAAACTATTTTTTTTAATTAAAATAGATTATTGTTCCAATAAGGGACCAGGGGCCATTTTTTTTTAAACTTGCTCTAAGTCCTCATTTCTTAAATTCCTTTAGCCTTATATATATCACCGTATTTCATTGTTTGTTAGTGTCCCAGAAACATTTTATAACCTGTATACAGCTTTTTGTTCTCTTTTTGCTATTTGGACCCAACATAAGATTTATACCTTTAACACCATTAGGGATGGATTATCACAAGATCGCAGCTGAAGTTTCTGAAAAGATTTTGTCATACAACCAGGATACAAATGGGTGGAAAACTGTAAAGTCCACCGTAAGTACATATCATAATACAAGGTACCACTGACATTTATTTACATATATAATCTGTGTTATCCATACACATTTTTTTACAGTTTTTAATGTTAACCTTTTTTTTTTTTTTTTTTTTTTAGAAAGACATCGTTGTCTCATGTAAACCATCCAATGAATATTCAGGAAATATGTAAGTAGTTGTTTATACCATATAAAATAAAGATGCTTCCCACAGATTACTGTATACTACAAATGAGTTCAAATTTACTCTCCATGCTTGGACTTTTATTACTAAACTAAATTCAAAATTAGAGGTGCTCAATCAGAGAACGAACTAAACTTAATAGGTAAGTTCTATGGTCATGATAACCCACTCCGAGAGCAGCCTCTTGTGCCCTTCTCAGGGAGAAATATCCTGTAGTATATCAGTCTGGTCTCACTCAGAGGTGTAATCCAGCCCCAAAATACTAGGCAATTCTACCCTGAACAGGAGAAACAGCAAACCCCAGACAAACGTTTTGGCCTCTCTTGGGCCTCATCAGTGGGGTGTGGCCCATGTCTGGAGTCCGCTAGTACCCAAATAAAGGCTGAAACGTACGTTTGGGGTTGCTGTTTCTCCTGTTTCTTAAATCCTGGCTTCACATTAGTACTGTAAACCTCTAATGGGTGGTTGGCACAGACTTGACTTAAACTTCTGTGTACTATAAAACATGACAGTCTTCTTCATAACTTAAATACTGCCTGTGCATGTTGATTGTAACTCAAGATGCTAAAGATATCAAAAAGATTTCAAACCTATTCTCTTGAAATCATGTACTGTACTTGTATGGATTTGTTATAAAGGTAGAAATAATAAAATCAACCTGCTTTATGTAAGCAATGATATGTTGCCCAGGCCATCGCTTTGAATACCTTCCCCAATGGTCTTGTCCGGTAGATGTGAACGTTGGAGGCTAAGATTAGCTCGCTGCCCCTCAGTGCATTGTAATTTGCACTTGTATAACATTGGCAACCGACTTTGCCGTTCTGCCATTGAATGTATTTATAAGAAAACAATGGCCAATTCTAGTTCTTTAACCCCTTGAGTGCCAATCACATTACATTCCCGTGGTTGGCTGGCTGTGCCATAGAGGACAAGCACTTTAATTTTAACAGCTGATAACATCCCTGTGTATGGAGTGGTATTCGTCTTTACTGTCCTAAAGTGAGGGGAAGGGGGGACCCACATTCCCCACCACTATCCTAAAAAATATTATTTTGTTTCTCCCACAATTTATATTCTAAAACCAAGTCTAATTGACCATGTGTATTATATTGCACATTAGTATACCCCCTAGAATACTCATCTTCTTCGTTGGCCCTGAGGAGATATCAGTAGAAGGACCTGGTTGTTCACCAGTGAGTGTGGGCTCCCAACATCCAGCCTCTCCTTCAGCCTCCATTTATACTGTGGAGGTGATGAAGGGTCACGATCTTACATCATATATGACATTGTGAGATGACTTGTATGACATCATCTGCCTTTTTATTGCTTAGTTACTAGTCTATTATTTTTTTTCTTTCCCATTTTACATACAACTAAAATAAATAGAAAGTTGAACTTCTACTGAAAAAAAATATATATATAGTTTTCCATATGTATGTACAAATAAGCGGCCATAACTATGTCTAGCAAATTGTTGCAAATATGAGAACTAATATGAGCAAATCACAGCTAATTAAGGTCTTTTTCACTTATAATTTTGTTTCTTGCCAAACACAGATATCGGGGAGAAGGAATCATGGAGGGAACCCCCGACACAATCATCCCATTTATGTATCTCCCTCAGTATAGGACCAAATGGGACAAAGCTTTGCAGGATTATTCTCTAATGGAACAGATTGACGAGGTAACATTTGTATTATCTTATTTGCCTCATTATAAGATAATTTTTGGTTCAGAACATACATTATGTAGAAAGAGAATTCAACCATAAAATCAGACCACATTATTATTCATTTATATACTTTTGTCATTAAAATCTAATTACGGTATAGGGTTTGTATAGCTATTAGGATCATCTTAAAATATATGAACCTAGTTCCAAATCTCCACTATAGTTTTACATTTATGATAAATTGTGAAATGGGGCTCATTTCCTAAGCCTCATTAACTATGTAATGTATTATGGCCTTCAGAATACCAGTATATTAAATTGTGTGTATACATTAAAAATATATATTCCGCTCACTGAAATTCTTTTGCAGAAAAATAGACTACCACTGCATTAATAATTTGTAGTGAAATCTAAATAATTGCTTACCTTGTATTATTTACCTATTCTGTATTTGAAGGATACTTCAATCTGTCACATTATTACATATAGCTATGGTATGGGCATTATTTCATCAAGGGAGTTTATCGATCTTCTACATGTCAAGAGATATGAAGGAGGCGTAGTCACTACTAACTGTAAGTAGTTACTGTTCATCTGCCCAAGTATTATATTCTCAATGTGTGTGGTTTTTTTTGGTATTCAAACAAGAAACAGATATTTTCTGCCATATTACCTGCAATAGCTATTTACAAATAAGTGTTTACTAGATAATTCTAATGATTGTGGAATCATCATTTTCTTTGGTACTTGGTAATGTGAAATATAGTAAAGTTGTCATCTATGGTGATAAGAAGGCAGCTTCCATGGTGATTAGACACGGTCAACCTAACTTAAATGGAGCAAAATTCACACAAGGGCAATCCCATAAATACCCATTATAATAAGGAGTCCTTATTTATGTTGGTACTGTTGGGGAATGAAAAAAACATTTAAAAATTACATATTATTTGAAATCAATGTTCCCTTCCTAATTAACCAATCCTTGGCACTTTATGGGCAAACACCCTAGACTTGCCACCTCCTCCCACTAAACTACACCCTACTTATACCCTTCAGTCCTTACTATTGCACTGGAGGAGAGGGCACAAAACCCTTTCTGGATAGCTACCTTGTTGTGGCGATAAAGCTGTGAGCTATACCATGTAGGGTCACCCAGTATGGGCAGGTCACAGCAGAGAAGTCAGATAAATCATGGTCCACTGGAGAAGGAACTGGCAAATCGCTCTAGTATCTTTGCCAAGAAAACCTTATGGATAAGCACATCCGGAGACATAACAACAGATGTGTCCATAGATGTGTGGTGGTCCATAGGATGACTGAGATTCGGAGGTGACTAAAAGACTGAACAAACAAAAACAGAGAGCACAATAAAATTAACCCCCCCATACGAATCTCCTTAGCAAAATCCATTTATGGTTTCTATGGATCCCCTGTCCACACCCCTGACTTCAAGGAGTAAATGTTAGTAGCCAAAGAGCGAGGAGGCAAATCACCCACACTACCCTCACCTTGGTGCTCTGGGGTGAGGGATCAGTCCTATTCCTCCTTTCTGAAAAGAAATAGATAGACGTACAAATAGTTGATGAGATAAGGATGTTACTAGTCATACTCAAGATTTAATGCTGCATCTTAGGACCTTCAAACTTTAGTTCGATAAAACAATGTATAGAAATATTAAATAAAAACTTGCTCACTCAATGACACCAAATGACATAAATATATATGTGCCCTTTATACAATTATACAGTAATCCTCTCCTGCTCTTGGTATAATGTTGTGTTCCATAGACTTCACATCTGAAAATTGTTTGTGCACAACTTGGTATGTTTATTTCTTTTAATGCTATATTATTTTACATTTATCCAGCTGTCAGCGTGGAGTATGAAAAAAATACCCTGTATTCAACTAAACACATTCGTGGACAATAATAATCCATGTGGTTATAGATGTTTCACCTCTGCCGAGTAAGTATAATAATAAACTGAACTACAGTATTTAAATCATTGTTAATTTTAGATACCAAATTGTGACTGTGCAGATACAAGATACATCTACATTCAAATAACCCTCCCATATATAGTATATAGACAAAAACCAAAATGGTGGATTCCACTACAGCATAACGGCTCATAAAAGTTATAAAGATTATATTATTATTATTATTTACTTTCTGGAAACAGGTTGCCCATTAACAAGTGAAGTTCTTCATAAGGGTATATTTCAATATTTGACTAAAGGGTACTTTATGAAATCCGAGTGCTTCACATTTAATTAAATTTGCAAATATCACATTATGCAACAACAGTACAAAGTCTAGTGAATTAATACAATTATGATAACAACATCAGTGAAGGTTTATGTCTTAACACAGGAATTTATTTGCCCATTCCTGAGATATTCAGCACGTTTTGTGTGTCTCTTATGCCAATTAGTAGTGCTGGTAAGGGTGGGGTAGGGCATCTATTTGCATAATAACGTTGGAAAATATTGTTGAAGCCCCCACAGAAACAAACAAGCAGACTGTGATACTAATTAGTTAATCAGATTAGCTAATTAGTATTCAAACAATGCTGAAAATCTCAGAAATTATATAAAATGCAAAAAAACGACTAGTGTCATTTATAGCTAGCTTTCCATGCTTTTTAAGAATAACTTAACTTTTTTCTCTCACATATCTTTCTGTGTCATAGCCATCCAGTCCTCTATGGCATCCTGTTTCTTCCTCATTAAAGTAGCACTGCACAATGACATAAAATAAATGTTTGAAAACCTTAAATCTGATTAAGAGCTAAATTAATCAGGAAAACGTAATACATCTCTCAGGATGTAACATGAAATGGATTTACTCATAAACCGTCTTAAAAATGAAGATGTTCTCCAACATTTTTATTATGGCCATGGCTTACACAGCTTCTAGTATTGTTAGTTTGATACATACTTTTTTTTGGACTTCACTTGTCCTTTAATACCCCTAAAATGGAAATTTGCCACTTTCTCTCTCACATTCACAATTTCCATTCCATCACTATACCATTACCTACAGTGCGAATCATTGGTGTCCGTTCCGAAACCCTTCTTCTCTCTCACTGATCATATATCCTTGGATGACCCACACCAGCCTATTCCATCTGCAACCAAACTCTTGACCGTCTTGGATTACTAGAGCTCCCTCCTCATTAGCTTTCCAACCCATCAATTCACTCAAATGCCACAAAACCAAAATGTCTTTGCATGGATCATATTCAGTATTCCTCACACAGTTCACACCTCTGTCCTGTTAACCCAACTCAAAGACTTGCTTTTTGCTGTGGTCGCCATGTTAAAGTTCTTACAAAGCCTTACAGGGAACTTCATCCTCCCTTTGTTGCTTCACTATTGTCCATCTATGTTCCACAAATCTGTCTACACTCTAGATCTAACTCTAAGTGGGCGCCATGCCACAAGGCAATCCTGTCTTTCACTTTCTGTTTTATATCCATGTCTAGTCCCTCTTTATGCTCAGTCCCATCCTCCCTGTGGTCTCTCCTGCTTCCATTCTTGCCCATCTCCACTGGAATAAACTCCCACTACACATCAGTTAGTCTCCAAAATTCATGATTACCTAAGACCCATAATCCATCCACTCCAACCTGATATAGCTTAGATCCTTCTATCCTATATGTCCTGATTTCTTGGCTTCATCTGGTCACGGTGCTGATCTTGCCCCTGAGATTTTGTGCCATAAATGTAATGTAACTGATCTAAACTATAGACTAAAAAAATCTCTTAAGTGCTGAATAGAAAGTTTTGGTAAAAAGGGTTATGATGCGAAAAGTTTGAATTGTTTGTAACTTTGCAAATTCTGTTTTTTTTGTTGTTGTTTTTTTAACAGCAATCCAACACACTCCAAGCTTGTGGCTTTCATCCAACCTGATCTTGGGGGTCTCTTGCCTCGTAGTATAGTGGAAACAGCTCTGCCAAACAACATTGTGAATCTCATCAAGGACGCCAGAGCAGGACTTAAACATTTAACTTTGGAAAAAAAATAGGCACAAATATGAACTAGGAATAAGTAACGCAGGCAGATCCATTTGGACCAGCAATTGTCAGAAAGCATTTAAAGGAGCACTGGAGTCTGAGATTTTTTTGTTATTATATTTAAAGCGCATGTTTTAAACAAATGCTAAACCCCATCCACACACTTTTCTAAATGCTAAAAGTGGGAGTGAACCCTGGGTAGTTTAAAAATATAACCAAAAACAAGCATGTCTGTTTTATATGTAGCTAACCATAGTTTACTTCCGGTGGCATTTAAAATTGTTTGTAGAGCAAGTAACACACTGGAGTTGTTGTATCCCCGTCAGTGTAAATTATCTTAACATTCGATTACTCCTTTGCATGCAAAAAAGCAATAACTTTTGTGTTGTTAAAAATTGTCCGTTAACAGTGCTCTTGAAAACGTCATTAGACTTAGTCACAAGTCATTAGGATATTTTTGTTATTCTGGAAAAGATAGTAGAGCGTTTATTCTATTGCAAGCCCGTAATTAACTCCAAACTGAACTTTTGGCTGCGGGTAACATTTTTTCTAACATTTTATATTTATTTAATTGTCTCTCTAACTCACTAACTCTCACAGCCTCGCAAACCATGCATTTCAAAGTAGGATTTCAGGGGGCATGATCATATGATCTAACAATATTTAAGCAAACCCATTATTTACTTCTTAAACACTCGCAATAGTAAATGCGACCGTCATCATGACGTCAGCAAAACATGGAGTTTATACTACATTTAATTAGTATTTAGAAGTACAATTAGTGATTGGACTCGCATTTCAGAAATAAAAATCATTAAAGACACAACTGTTCTAGTCCATGCGGGTTCCATGAAAATATCCTGAAAACAGCTAAAGCTAGGCGATCAATATAAGCGATACATTTCTGTTGCCAAGCAGTGATCATAAATTGATAGTGAAATGGCAAGGCCAGTACTGATCCGGTGCACTTTTAAGGTGTACCGTGTGAATTTATTGAAACTTGGGGTTGAGCCTCAAAATTACATTAGAGGAAAGTATTTGCTGTACCGTTTTCCAGAGTGTCATAACCAATATGTCATAACAGTGAAAGACGAAAAAATGATTGGGATATGGAAGTGTCAAGTTTGATTAGCATCAATATAAATAGTGGTTTTTAATCATGGTTATAGATTTTCTTTGTGTGGCAAGTGGGTGCTGCAAAGCTCAAATAAACTTTTTAATCTTTTACAAACTGCTTTTGCAACAATGTTAGGATCAACTATCTCTGAATTGGTTGTCCCAGTTTAGAGGAGGAATTAATTTCTCCATAGAGCTCCATAACTCTGCTGGTGCAAGTCCTGACATACATAAGAAGGAGGTCCTAAATTTATTTTGAAGCTGCATTTCCAGAATTTTTTAAGTAATTTTTAACCTGCACAGCACTAATTTTTTTATGAATAAAAATTATAATATTTAAATATTGCACTTTTAAAGAAAATTATGTGAATTATCATGATTGTTTTTTTAAAACATACTCATGGAAATTCATAATAAAGATAGGAGTAAACTCTCAATAAAATCAAAATAAATATAATGCATTGTACTAAAAAATTTAAACCTAGTCAGATTATTATGTAGTACTGTACAGTCAGTATTAAAATGTGAAAACTTTAACAACGTTGGACCTCTATTTTTATTCTGTCTTTTGTTCTTCATAGTTACAAATGTATTTGATACTTCTTTGATGCTTGTTTTTCCACACTTTGTAAATACCCACTGTAGAATGTGCATTCCATATTAAAAGATTTTCCAGGGTCCTTCTAGGTCTCTTTGAGTGATTATTCCTCACGATATAATTATAGAATATTTTAATAATATAAAGATACGTTCACGTTTTTTTCTTCCATTGATATCCCTTTTTGCACTAATTATTGATTAATTAAGAAAACACTCATCACCACTCACTTGATAAAGTTCTATTGAAAACTGTGATCTGTAAATCAGTAATAGCATGAGAAATGACAGAATCTGTATTTCTCTTTTAAAAAAAATGACATCTTTTTTAAGAATTTCTATTATTGCAATACTTGTTTAAATGAATAAAAAGCGCTCTAATAGGTGGCAGTTGCCGGGGTATGAGGATGATTCCTGCATCTACTTTCCTTTCCTCATGCCTACTGTATGGGCCGCTCATTGCAGGGTTCATTAACCTGCAAGTTCTGTGCTTGGGAGTGATTTTCAAGTGATGAAACACGTCAAATAAGGTTTAAAATTGTTTGCAACCTCACTCCCATGCTTCCTGGCTCTCCCTATGTTCTGTGTGTGTTTTTATGTTTGTTTGGTTTTCGATTTACGCGGTTTGTCCGTTAAATGCGTATTTTTCCGAGGTCGGATTTTGTTGGTGTTAGTGTCTTTGCCGTTGTGCATTTTCAAAGTCCAGCGTGACTGGCTTTGTGTTAGAAAATACACAACGGCAAAGACACGAACATTTCCACGAACAACCCCAGGCACGTGGGACTTTGAACATACACAACGGCAAAGACACTAAGTCCCGCGTGTCTGGCTTTGCTCAGCCTCGTTTTTCATCCAGTTTAAGATTTTTTTAACGTTTTTCGTCATTTTTTTTCTTGCTTTTTGTTTGTTTTGAAACATGGACAATAAGGCTCAAAATTGCTTGCAACCTTACTCCCATGCTTCCTGGCTCTCCCCCTGTGCTGTGTGTGAGTGTGTTTTAATTTTTTTTTTTTTTCCGTCTTTTTATTTCTGCGGTTTGGTTCTGAGGTCAGAATTTTTTTTCTAAGTCCCACATTCCTCAACTACTTGTATCCTAAGTCCTGCATGCCTCAACTGCTCGCTTCACGAGGCTCATAGGAGCACCTTCGGCGCTCATTTCAGCCTAAGTTCCGCATGCTTCAATGCCTCAACTGCTTGCCTCGCTTTGCGAGGCGCGCAGGGCAATGAGAGCCTTTGGTGCTCATTGCCCAAGTCCTGTGAGCTCTGAAGGCTTCAATGCCTCAAGGGCTCCCCTTGCTTTGCGAGGCTCGCAGTTACAGCCCTCTGGGCCGTAAACGTCTTGCCTCGCTTTGCGAGACTCGCAAGCGTTGACGAAAAATCACAGTTTGATAATTAGAATATAAATATATATATATATATATATATTATTTGTGGTCGGGTCTTTCTTGTGACGGATAACTGTAGGTACCCCTGTGGCACCTAACATTAACCCCCCTCTGCTGCGGGGTCCCCATCAGGAACCCCTCAGGGTCCCTACATAAACTCTTGCTGCGGGGGGCCTGATCAGGGACCCCCCACAGCATTTAAAATTCAGATATCTCTACTTGCGAGTCCTTAAAGGACCCGCGCTATAATTGTTATTAACCCCATCACTCATGGAGCTCTATACAGACCTTCATGAGCCTCTAATTAACCCTGACATTAACACTATAAGTGACATGAGGGTCCTCCAGGACCCTCATGACACTAGGTCTAAGCACTACCCTACATTACACTATTTATCCCCCCAATAAACTAATAAATCTAAGTAATTAACCCTATTTAACCATCATCACTATTTAACTGTATCCAATAAACCCTAATTGTACCTAATTAACCATAACTGTACCTAATTAACCCCTATCCTATCAATCCCCCTCTACCCTACCCTATTAACCCCTGCACGACCCACGTAACCCCTAATAAAATCCCTAACACCTCAGTAAGTACACTAAATAAAAACACCCACATTACAGAAAATAAAAAACCCCACTAAGTACAAAAAATAACAAGCTACAAATTACATAAAGATAACAAAAGCATTACAGTAAAAAAAAAAAAAAAGACTTTAAATATAAAATAAAAAAAACACTATTAAAATAAAAAAGACTTACAACCTGTAAAAAAGAATGGGTTAATAGTCTACTGACCTAGCCAAAATGCCCCTCGAGCGGTGTCCATCATTAGTCTTCTGGACCAGGAATGGCCTCTCCAACAAAATCCCAACATTCTATAAAAAAAAATACTGCTACTAATGGATCTCTTCCCCGCACATAATCTGATCTAAAAAAAAAAAAATTGCACCTATCCGATAAGATTTCAGCCAATAAGAATGGGATACACATATGTATCCCATTCTGGTTGGCTGAAAGCATTTGAATGGCAAATTAACTTGCAACCTCACTTACAGGCTACCAGATGGCCAAGAGCTCAATTGAACGGGGGCAATGGAATGGACGGGTGAAGACTAAATAATATGAAATGCGTCCAAAGAGCATCTATGAATATCTGAAAGCAACTTGGGTTTTAAATAAATGTAATGACTTATGAAAGCGACTTGATTGTCCAAATGTGATGGAATGTGGGCATGTTTGGAGGGAGAGGTTATGGTATGAATCAGCCTAGTGAGTGATGGGGAGCAATGATGATGTGCCGGGGGCGTGAATCTGCTGAGCTGCGGCAAGTTAGGGCTTGATGAGAGCCAAAAACTGCCAAATATGGCTTGATGAGGGCCAACATCTGCAATGTAGAGCTTGCTGAGAGCCAGACAATGAGAGATATCAAGACAAGAAAGCGAGCACTACAGAAAGGGGGAGGAGGGAACCAGCCAATGTACAACAGGGGCGTGAACCCTCTGAGCTGCGGGCAACGTAAGGCTTGATGAGAGCCAAAAACTGCAACATAGGGCTTGTAAAGAGCCAAAAAACTGCCAAGTAGGGTCTAAGGAAGGCCTAAATCTGCAATGTAGGATTTGATGAGACAAAAACATAGGAATCGTCAGGAAACACCATCCATGCATTTGAATCCCAAAGTGAACTCAGGTGTGCAAGGGAAGAAGAGTTTCAGAAGAAGCTTATGTAAGATGGAAGCGGGAACCCGCCCACAACCCCAGGTAATACCTGGACACATTTATTTATATATATATATATATATATATATATATATACTATATTATATATATATATATTTATATATATATATATATATATATATATATATATATTATAATATATATACTATATATATATATATATATATTATATATATCGTGTGTGTGTGTCTGAGGTGGCAGTGAGTATCCTACCCCTGCCCTATCTAGCAGTAGCCCTGCCCCTGAATGTCTAGGACATGATGTTGATAGTGATCAAGCTGATAGTGACAACTAAAAATAATCCAGCTTGCAGGACAAGATCATTGCAGGTTCAGATCTGGTACGAAGGCAGAGTGACATAGTAAATTTACGTTCATAAGTAATCCTAAGCCATGAACAAAGCAAACCGTAGGGTCAGGATATATACAGGCAGTACAATACCTTCACTGACAACTCTTAAGAACTAACTGAGAACAAAAATGGATGGCAGATGGCTATGTGGTCTGTAGTCTCTGAGTGGGTTTCTGACACGGTACCCTAATCCATAATTATGTTCCTAAACCTGCCTGAGAATCCTAAATGGATTCCCATGTTACGTGCGTGAGGTAAAAAGATGGTACCTTTTTTTATCCTTGTTCGCACTACCCAGAGTACTTGGCTACAGTGTAAATGGGAAAAAAATGGTTTCCTGGTCTGCAGGGGACATGTCCATGTACTCAGAATAATCTTTTATTTCCTTATTCATTTTACACCTCATTCAGAGAAATGACAGATATAAACGCAGCTCCAGGCTTTCATGGTGTAACTTCCTGGCAAGTGTCCTTACTACATGTGATTATGTCTCTACCTGTCTAGTACCAAGTTCATAAATCAAAGTCCAAGATAACAGAGAATCGTGTCTAAGCAGCATATTTCTCCCCTTTCCTAATCAAATAGGTAAGATGTTGCCAGCTGGTCTTGGTGCACATTGCTTATACTACGAAAGTAATTAATCTGTCAAGACAGGAAGAGAAGCCAATCAACTAATATGTTGTATACTGATAAGACACTTTGTAACTGTCTTTGAAGTTTATTCCCTTTTAATATCTCTATACATGCTTTGTATTTTAACAATTTAGTAGCTATTTTTAATAGTATTATGTCTTTTCAGGTTTATGTTATTATATGCAAATTTCATCCTAGGCAGATTTGGTGTCAATTGGGGACATTTTGGTGCATGGCTCTTAATTTAAAGTGTCTTAAAACAATAACAATATAAGATCCAATAAAATAATTGAGGAGTTACATGGCTAGTACCTAAGTGGAGGTTCCCTGGTGGTCTAGTGGTTAGGATTCAGTGCTTTCACCTCAGCGACCTCAGTTCAATTCCAGTTATGGAACAAAGTCATGCCACTCTGAAGACAAGCAGGGTTGGGCCTGGTCAGTACTTGGATGGGAGACCAACCAGGAGCTGTATGCTATGGCAATACTTAGTGGATCACCGGTCTATGAGGTCACAGAGAGCCGGACATGACTGACTGAATCAAACACACACCAAGGGGAAAGTTACATGCTTCCCCATCCCTTTTCTAGGGACTATTTGCAATATAGGCCCAGTGTATAATAACACATTTGTACATTTTTAGAGATGGATTATCATAAGGTGGCTGCTGATGTTTCTAAAAAGATGTTCTCATACAGTCAAGATACAACTGGGTGGAAACCAATAAAGTCCTCAGTAAGTAAATATTCATGACTCCTTTCTATTTATTTATTTTACCGAACTCTACATTTATTATATTTTATTTATTTTAAGAAAAATGTTGCAGTCTCATGGAAAACATCCAACGATTATGCTGGAAATATGTAAGTAATGATTTTAATTATTCTACATGCACAAAACATCATTAGAATATTATATATCTTTAAAATACTCAAGTATCTCAATTTTGTCAGCCTTTTCACATAATTATTGGCAAAAAACTCAAATATAGGAAATTTACAGCCTTGTTAAATTGTGATTTGGACAATATATATATCTATATAAGCACAGAGCAGAAGTTTTTAGTTAGTGTAGACCTTTATTCGATTACCATCAATTGTAAGGTTCAGTATTAATTTCAGTACCACTAATAAAGAAAAAAAAATAGAAACTTAAAAATATAAATGAACATAACATTTTTCATTTCTTCCAAATGAAATGTATTGACAATAGAAAACATTTAACTGTACAGGACATCAAGGTACATTTTTATGACTCATCAACTTCCAAGATTTTGCACACAATAATCCAGTGTACTCTCAAGAGCGCTGGTGATCGAGTATTTTGTGGAGGGTTTATGTAATATACCTATGTACCGCTATTTATTAACTTTAATATACTTTTTTTTTTTTTAAGACATTCTTAAAAGTTCTGCTTTTACAGTCTGAAATCAAACAAATAGTCCTTGTGTGGGTCTGTCCACTGCAGACACAGATTTTATAGTGATGTATGTGCAATGTAGTGTCCTATACCAGACCATGTCTCAAAAACATGTTGACACCTGCTACTGAGATGTGACCACTGGGCAGACCCATAGAAGGACTATTTGTAAGATTTTAGGCAGTGATAATAGCACTTTTTTAAGCTCTACTTAATAAAGCAAAGTACATAAAAGTAAATACATAAATAGGTATCAATGGACGGTTTCAAAATGACATCCAGGACTCGTATTCCTTCCTCAAATGGCTAGTCATGCCACCAGAAATAACCGCAAAGGGATTGTTTACCTTCTAAGCATTTTACAAGCAAGTTAGTGGAGCTATTATATGGCTCTCATGTCTTTTTTGACATGCAAGCAGACTAATGAGACTTCACTAATGGTTGGCTTGTATATCTTGCATATCAACCTCTAACATTGTAGTCCTAAGACCAGTGCTGGTGCCTCCAAATGGAGGGGATTATGCTCTGCTTCAGTATGTCACAGTACATGTTGGTATTCATGGTTCCCTCAATGAACTGTAGCTCCCCAGTGAGTTTTATGCCACTGAAACAGGTAATTATAACCATGCTTATTTTTACTTATATTTTCATTACATTACCATGTGCAGTTTCAACAATAAAGTACGGTGGAGGGCTTCTATCGATCTTTTGCCCACCATATATTAAATGATTGTTGTGGTGAACTACCTACTCAAAATTTCCACTACACAAGCTAAGGATCCGGCAGTAACTTTGAAACGGCTGCACGTGGGTGGGATTCCTAGCTTGTGTACAATTCAACCCTAGCTTTGCTTAAAGCTGTTTTATACAGCGGGCATATGCTTAAGGAAAGCCATGCTTGATATGGTTAAATTTGATCTCAGATATGTTATTTTATATATTCTATCATGCATTTGCCAATAAACACAAAGCATTAAACATTCAACTTACACAGTTTTCCTGACTTGTACAGATTTCTTCAAAACTAGTTAACAGTGTAATTAATGTACTTATTGTATTAGGAACAATGGTAGTCCTAATCACCTAATTGTGCAAGCCTCTTTTGAATGAATTTTAGTAGCCTGGCCTTTGTTTTTGCTTAGATAAACGCCTTCCTTCTTCGTCCATTTGTATATATAAGAAAGCAGGAAGGAGGACTGATATAAGAATGGGGACTGGATGACTGATATAACAATGAATTACATTCTAGCTATTTTTAATATAATATACCATTTTTTTCAACTGCAGATATCGTGGAGAAGGAATCATAGAGGGAACACCAGAAGAAGTTATCCCATTTATGTATCTGCCGGAGTACAGATCTAAGTGGGACAAAAACCTGAAGTATTACTCCTTGATAGAGCATATTGATGAGGTAAAGCTATTATTTTTAATACTCATTAAGTGTTGGCTCATTTAGAAATGGAAGAATCCCCAGATAGGTCATGAATTGCGTTTAACACTGTGTAAGCACAACGTTAGACAATCAGTATTTAACAGACTGTGAAGCCTCTAATTGTCTCACTTGTATCCACAAAGTATCTTATTTTATATTCGCAGATTTGTAGCCTTATCTTCCTTTTCTTTTTGTAGAACACAGTGATCGGCCACATTTTGACACACAGTTACGGCATGGGCATTATTTCATCCAGGGAATTTGTTGATCTCATACATATCAAGAAATATGAAGGAGGTGTGATCACTACTAATAGTAAGTTAATAGTTACCTGTAACATATTTTTATAACTGTTTGGTATATATGGCGAGGTGTGCAGTGTGCAAACTGTGCAACAGCATGGAAGAGGGTTACCTTTAATATATTAAATGGACTCTGTCATCCCAAAATCAAGTTGTTCTTTTAGGTTATTAGTAAAGGAAATGAAAAACTGACTATACATTGTGTAAGCTAAAATGAATCTATTCTGTGAAATTCCAGGTTGCTGATGCATTTATAGGCACATGAGTGGTTCATGCATATTAGTTGCTTTGTTGTGCTAATTAGGATTACAGTCTGCTTGTCTGTCTTGAGAAGGACAGCTGGACCAGCCAATGAATGGATCAAACCAGTCAGGTTCTCCTCCTACTCCTACGATTTCTATGTATTGGTGCTAGGGATACCCTAAGAAGGAGGATTGCATCAGGATCCATGGAGAGCAGAGATGCAGTTCTGGAAGGTAGATGCAGGATTCCCTGGTTGCTGAACTGGAAAAGAGCACTTTTTTTCCCATGCCCCATATAGCTGGCACACTTGTATACTTAAAAAAGGGGTAATTCACACACAGGGACTTGATATACATGGTAAGGGGAAAGGGTCCTGGTAATTCAATTAGTCTGAGGTAGCGATGGCCTGGGAACAATAAAGCCCAAGGGTGCATTGTCAATCTTGTGCTGGCCCATAATAGGCTTTCCATTAGGAAAAACTGGACAAGGCTCCTTAGGGGAAGAAGGAGAAGTAGGTACCACATTATTTTATTACAGGCTTCCCCCATCGGGGCTGTTGTCCCACTATTGTTGAATTGTTGCACCTTCTTACCAATAGTATACACTAGGCTGAGAGTGTGAAAAAAGTTCCAAATATTCTGGATTTACATATTATTTAATTTTATATATATATATATATATATATATATATATATATATATATATATATATATATTTATGTGTAAGTACAGTTTTGTGCAAAGGTGTATGGGCACCATTTGCTCACTTTAATACTATTTTCTTTGTTTTCATTTATTTAGCTATTAGTGTGGAACATGCAAAGTGCCCTGTAACTGCTTCTTATGTTCGTGCCCATAATAATCCTTGTGGTTATATTTGTTCACCTTTGCCTGAGTAAGTATAATAACTGAAACACATTCCACTGTCATACTGTCTAGTTTTCAAACTTACAATCATGAAAATGTCAAACCATGGAACAAAGTCCAAAGATGACTATTTAATTAAGGTGAATACAACAGATGCCATTCACCCACCGATAAGCAATAAAGCTCTGTAACAGACTATTTTTATTGAAAGGAACATTGTATTAAAGGAAAACCTCATGTCTGTGAATAATGTTGTAATCTACGGTAACTAAAATAGCAATAAATATAAAGCTTATTTTAGAGAAATTGGAAACTTTTGAGGTTTTGTATTTTGGCAATTTTACCAATGTAGGGACAGGTGTTTTTTTGACACCTGCCACCTTCCCCCCCACACACGGGCTGAAGCAGTCAGCTTGCATCAATAAATGCAAGCCTGCAGAAATCTAAACACCCCTTGACACTGGCAAACTTCATCAAAATAAAACCATGATCATCTCCAATGACTGGATGCATCAAAATGTATTTGTCACAATTAAGTTAGCTTAACAACATTTTTATTAGTTCCTTTTTTTCCCATCACGCAACAGTCCTGAATTCTGACTTATTTTCTTTAATTCCTAAAAGCTGATATAAATAATATCAGCCTTATTAAATTGTGATTCAGCAAATTTAAAAAGGCTCTATTTAAGAACATAGAATATTATTTTACAGAAGTTTTTAGTTAGTGAACTTCTATCCAAAAGCAAGGTCCTCACTAACTAAAAACTTCTGTAAAAATATATGCTATGTGCCCAAATAGAGCCCTTTTAAATGAGCTGAATCGCAATTTAATAAGGCTGTATATGTTTCCGCTCACTCACAGATACATCATACTTTGATACACACACAGCAAGGGGCATACAAACTAGGGGGTGGGGGGGACAAATCCCAGATCTGATCAAGTAACATCATGATATCATCTTTTAAAATATTATTAATAGGGGGAGTAAATATAATACCCAAATGCTTTATCTTGTTACTGTTGAAATTAATTCATACTTACTTCTCAATAATGAGATCTGTGGGTCTTTCATGCCTAGCATCAAAGTATCCGATTTTGATCTATTGATTTTAAAATAAGAAAGCTTGCTATACTTTTCCAAGATTTGAAAGAAATGCAACAAGGATTGTTCTGGTTTAGTTATAGTTAAGACTATATCGCCAGCAAACATTGCAATTTTATACAGTTTTTTACCCATTTCTATACCATCGATCGGACCTGATTAACTCTGCTAGGAGTTCTAATGTCAGCAGAAATATCAGGGGTGAAAGGGGACACCCTTGCCTTGTCCCGTTGGTAATATTTATCCTTTTAGATTCAAAGTCCCCACCTGATACAAAGGCACCAGAATCGCTATACAAAGCCCTGATGGATATGGAGCCAAAATCCGCAAAGCCAAACTTCTGCAGAACTGCTTCTATAAAATCCCAGTTGACCCGGTCGAATGCTTTCTCAGCATCTAAAGATAGGGTCAACATGGGAACATCATTATTCTTCGCAAATGAAATTATGTCTATAAGCCTCCTAATACTATCAGGGCCCTGTCTGTTGTACAAAAAGCCAACCTGATCAAAGTTTATCATTTTAGATATGCATTTTTTAACTCTATTTGCCAAAATATTTGCGTCAATTTTGTTATCAATGTTCAACAATGATATTAGGTCTATAGCTTTGACAAAGTTCTCGATCCTTGTCTTGTTTAAGTATATTAATAATAGCTGCATATAGCCAGACTTTTCTATTTCATTAAATAGTCTGCAAAGGTATGGACTAAGACCTGGAAAAAACATTTTATAATATGGATTTATAAATATCTCTTCCAGGAGCTTTATTTTCTTTCAAATTCTGAATTACACTCTCAATGTCCTGTATATTTATCTCCTGTTTTAATTCCAAGGGATCCACCGCCGAGAGTTTAGGAAGATTAATTGTAGCTAAGAAGGATTCAATTTCTCTAACAGAGGGTTTAATAAAACCATTGGTTGTTTCTAGATTATATAATGATTTATAATACCCCTCAAACGCATCACCAATATCCTTATGCTATAGGAGTTTCTGCTTATTTTAGTATACATTACATTTTCTGACTGAGCCTTTTTTAATTTTATTAGCTAAGAACTTACCAGCTTTATTCCCCAAGGTATAATGTTTCTGTTGATACTTAAATATCATATTATCGGTTTGCACTTGGTGGATCTTATTAATCTTTAATTTTATAAGCTTAATCTAAAGGGCTAAACTAGATTCTGGGCACAATTTTTTTTTTTTAAGATTTTGCAACTAAAAGTATAACTCTCTTAGGGGTTTACCTCTAGATTTTTTCAAAAAGGCAGACCTTGCCATTAGTTACTCTCTAATAAAGGCCTTGTGGGCTCACCATATAGTAGTAAAAGAGGATATTGAATCTAAATTAGTCTAAAATATATATATATAAATTTCTCCTTTCAATACCTCCGCAACTGTGACTTTAACAGAGTATAATCCAACGTCTAATATTACTACCTTCCTGAAAGTCTCTCAGACACATGCTGATCAACGCATGATAGGGCCATGTAATTTCTCTGAACTTAAGGGAGTCTACCATATTTAAAGTATAATCATCTATAAAAAAGTAATCTAATCTGGTATACGTGTTATGTCTGCCAGAGTAGCACATATGATTATGATAGTGTTTATCAGGATTATATGTTCTCCAGCAATCATAGAGTTCGTTGTTATATATTAATAATTTAAATTGTTTGGCTAATCTTTTACAGGTAGAAAATAACTCCTTTTCGAGAGCAGATGTAGTATCCATATTAAAATCTAATATCATGTCTCCACAGATAAACAGTCCACCGTTCTTGATTGTATTCATCTGTTTAAAGAACTTGATTAGATTATAGTAAAGTTCTGTATATACTCGAGTATAAGCCTACCCGAGTATAAGCCGAGGCACCTATTTTACCACAAAATACTGGGAAAACTTAGTGACTCCAGTATAAGCCAAGTGTGGGAAATATGCTGCCCCCTGTGCCCCTTTCTTGTGTCCCCCCTCTCTCTCCACTGTGTCTCTCCCCCCTCTCCCTCCCGTGTCTCTTCCCCTCCTCTCCCTCCCGTGTCTCTTCCCCTCCTCTCCCTCCCGTGTCTCTTCCCCTCCTCTCCCTCCCGTGTCTCTTCCCCACTCTCCCTTCCCTGTGTCTTTCCCTGCCCCTCCCTTAACACCCTCCTCCTCTTCTCTCAACCCCCCTCCTCGTCCTCAACCCCCTCCTCAACCTCTCTCCTCATCCACAACCTCTCTTCTCATCCTCAACCCCCCTCCACAACCTCTCTACTCATCCTCAACCCCCCTCCACAACCTCTCTCCTCATCCTCAACCCCCTCCTCATCCTCTCTCACTTTACCCCTCTAGTTACCTCCTCCTCTCCCTTTCCCCTCACTTACCTTCCATCAGCCGCTGCTCCTCCGCGCTCCTTTCGGCTGTGTCGGGACACGGACAATGCTAATGACGTGACACGCATGTGACGTCACGTCATTATTATATGCCGGGTCCCGACGTAGCAGGAAGGAGCGCGGAGGAGCAGCAAGGGGAAAGGGAGAGGGGGAGCTAATTAGAGGGATAAAGTGAGGAGGGGGATTTAGGATGATGAGAGGGGTTTAGAAAGAGGATGGGGGGTTGAGGATGATAAGGGATGGGGAGGGAAAGAGCCACGGGGGGGTGGGGAAGAGAGACACAGGGGGGAAAGAGAGACACAGGGGGGAAAGAGAGACACAGGGGGGAAAGAGAGACACAGGGGGGAAAGAGAGACACAGGGGGGAAAGAGAGACATGGGGTGGTGACTTGAGTATAAGCCGAGGGGGGCCCTTTTCAGCCTTAAAAAAAGGGCTGAAAAACTTGGCTTATACTCAAGTATATACGGTATATATAAATTTGCGATAGTATACTGTATATCTTTCCTTGCCATATAATATAACGACATTCATTATCCAAGATCACTTTTTCTTCACTAATTAACGAGTCCCTACTAAATAATATGGCAATTACTCAAGCTTTGGAAATATATGGTACATATATCGGTTCATTAAAAACTCTTTTAAAAAATGTAGGGACTTTCCCCTCTTTCCAGTGTGTGTCTCTTGCAGACACACAATGTCTGCTTTTTCTTTAGTAAATTCTGACATTGCTAATTTGCTTTTAAATGGCGTATTAAGCCCTCGAACATTTTGCTAAATTATCTTAATACCCATCTTAAATCTTATAAGAGTATCTATACTTCCCTATTCCATGATTTTCCTTAAACAAATAGTAACCTACCTCTACACAGACAAATACATAAACATACATACTTAGCTGTAAAATGATGGAAATGCAAGAAATTCATCAAACTTTAGGGTAACTGTTTAAATGTTTATTTTGGTATTTTTTCATGCAAAATTTTTTTTCATACACTACTAATTCTCCTCTATCATATGCATTCATAATCCAGCTAACTTGCATATATACCTTTAAGGTAACTAGGGCCTTCATCGTAGATACCTTTGTATGCCAGCAGGCCAAGTTTCAAATGCTAGCACTCTTTTATTAACAGCCAGAGTAGGGCAGAGAGAACAGGTGTAATGTGGCAGGAATGAGGTTTGATTTTTAATAACCTCACGGTAGCATTCTGTGCCAACTGTAAGGGATCAAGCTTTAATAACAGTCCTACATAAGGCAACTGCAGTACATAAAGGCAGTTGCAGTAGTCCAGTTGTGACTATATAAAGACATGAACCTATCACCCTCCTGTACCACACCTTCCAGATTTCTGTAAGGTAACCACCATACAAGTAATATGTTTTTTTTTTTTTTTATCAGACATTGAACTTTAAAATTATGAAATTTGTTTGTGGACGTACACTGTTATAGGAAGATAACACTGCTTAAGTGGCTATTTACAATTTAGAACACCAAAAGTATTATGATTCATATTAAGAATCAACTCACCTATTTAAAAATCAAAAATATAATATTTCCATTAACAAATCAAACTTTACTTGTCATAAAGTAACATAAATGGCTATTTTTCAAATTAAATTTGTTGTTGTTTAATCCCTCAGTCGTGTCCGACTCTCCATGGATCACATCTGTCTGCCACTGTCCCTTTTAGCTCCCTCAAGCATCAGAGTCTTCTCTATGTCTTCTCATAATATGGCCAAAATATTTATGCTTTAACTTTATGATTATACCTCATCAATTCTCTTATGCTTAGCCTTCTTTATGGTCCAACTCTCACATCTGTACGTTTCTACTGGGAATACCATAGTTCTAACTATGTAGACCTTTGTTGATCATTTAAAAATCTTTGCTTTTTAATAGCTTGTCCATACTTGCCGTAGCTTTCCGCCCTAGAAGCAAACATCTTTTAATTTCATGGCTGCAGTCACCTGCTGCAGACCTCTTGGAGCCCGGGAAAAATAAATCTGTCAAGGCCTCCATCTATTTGCCATTTGGTTCTGACCATGGCTTCTTAGTGCACATACAGATTCCTCAGGAGAAAGGATGGTCTACTATGCCCACCTCTTTGAGAACTTGCCAGATTTTGTTGTGATCCACACAGTCAAAGAAATTATTAGTCTATGAAGCAGATGTAAATGTTTTTTCTGGTACTCGCTTGCCTTATCCAGTAGACATTTGGCAATTTGATCTTTTGTGCCTCTGAAAAACCTGGTAGTTCCCAGGAGCCAAACTTGTAGGATCTTAAGCATGTCCTTCCTGGCATATGAAATGATTGCAATTGTATGAAATACTCCTTGGCATTGTCTTTTTTTTTTTTTTTTCCGATTGGGATATAGACTGAACTTTTCAGATCTACTAGCCATTGCTTAGTTTTCCAAATTTGTTGGCATAAGGTAAGCAACACCTTCACAGCATCATCTTTTAGGATTTTGAACATTTCATCTGGTATTCCATCTCCTCCAGCCTTGTTATCACCAAGGTATCCTAGGGTTCTCCTCACCTCCCTCCAAGATATCTGGATCCAGATCATCTGACAAACTATTGAGGTTAGCAATGTTGTTAAGATCCTTCGCATATAGGTCTCCAGTGTATTCCTGCCACCTCCTCTTTATCTGATCTTCTTCTATTAAATCCCTACCATTTTTGTCTTATGTTTGTCATGAAAGGTTTGAGATGCCTCAGGATGTTCAATTTCTTTTGTATTTGGAGGATATAAAAAAGTAATCTCATAATTCATTCATTATACTGCCTTGTGTAATGCGAAAGGAAATGTTATTGTTTCCGATATGTAGGTTAATAGTATTGACAATAATAATTCACAAGATCACATTATTAATTTTTTTTTTTTACAGGAATCCGGCTCATTCTAAGCTTGTGGTTTTCTTCCAACCTGAACTTGGGGGTCTGTTGCCTCGTTCGCTGGTGGAGTCAGTTTTACCGAACAATGCAGTAAATCTCATCAATGATGCCAGAAAAGGATTGCAAAAACATTTGTATTTAGGCAATAATTAGTGACTATTGATGTATTGTTTTAAAGACCTTCTATAGTAACTGAAATATAGAAAGTCATCCAAACTAACACATTTTTATGCACTAAATAAAATACCACACTAGTCACATATTAAATAACTCGGCCTTTAATTTTTGTATATTTCATATGCAATTGCACCTGGGAAATCTCTCCAAAATCCATCATTGTCTCTCCCAAAAAAACTAAATCCTATTTAATGAATGTATTATTTGCCTGCATAGACTACTGCAATTCACTCCTAACTGGACTGCTGTTACTATACTCTCCCCTCTCCAGGCCATCCTAAATGCCTTGCTAGGCTCATATATCTAGCCAGACAGTTATCATCTATTGCCCCAATCTGATCCTCCTTTCACTGGTTCCCCATACCTGCTTGAATTAAATTCAAAATCCTGACACTCACCTGCAATCCCCTCAAGAACAATGCACTTACGTAACAGATCTAATCTCCAGATACTCTTCTAAAAGCCCCCTCCGCTCTACCCATGTCTCACGTTTCATCACCTCTTCTCATTTACTTTTTTTCATACTGCTCCCACCCAGTGGAATTCGCTACCCCACACTTCACAGACTGAATCACTCCATAAGAGGTTTTAAAGACTGCCAGATAAGTGTCCTGCACCAGGAGAACCAAGCTCCATCAGGATTTGGTAGATATACCTGCTTCTCAATTATGGTTTAATCATACCTGCAGTATAACGTTAAGACAATATATATATAAAGCAGTACATGGATTTTTTCCAAAACAATAAGCTTTTGCACTAGTACAATATTTGGTGCTGTTTAACATAGATGATTTGCAAAAATGAGGTTTATACCATAAATCTGACATTTTTTATGTCTGTAATTTTCACCAGTGTCTAGGCTTAGCTAAACGGAATTGTAAATGGTAGCTAGTAAGATCAGAGTAGCACGTGCAGCTTTTAGGTGCTAGCTTTATGGCCGCCCCTCACAGGGCTCACCCAGAGGGATTTCCTTCATTGTAGGCAAGTGTATGCCCAAGTCCTTTTTTATAAGGGATTGTATAGATTATTTCCCTGTTGATATATTATGGTAAGCCAAGAATTGTCTTTGTTTTACAAACAGCTATATTCCATCCAATACAACAGTGCAACATTGATTTACACCAGTCTGGCAGTGGTATTTTAACTATTTCTAATTCCCTATCAGGATTTTTATTTTCTTTATACTTAATAAAAGTTATGTATTAAGGCATGTCAGTACAATACAAATAGAGTTATTTGTGGGCAATTTCTTATTCCCATACTCTTGTTAATTATCAACTCCATAAAAAACAATCTATTCCGAGAAGCCTAAAATCAGGGGTTCAGATAAGACAGTGACCATCTCCAGTGTATGGATCTTACTGGTCAACAAATAAGCAGCACCATTTCCTGCCGTCTATAATACCTTAACTAGTATAGACTGTACCATTATGTAATTTTTGACGTATTTGTGAAAGTAAGCACTACACCCCGTGGGAGGAGTATAAGAGTACATGTTAATATTATTATGTCTGAAGAATGGTTAATTCCACAACACTGCTTGCCCACTCTGTGGATCAACTAGTGAAATAAATCTGGATATGTGAAAGATTTAGTTGGTGTCCTGTGTGCTACTGATATTACTTAATTTACATATATGTGTGAGGAAGCACGCGTCAAGATAATTTAAGAAGTGAGGTTGACCTGAGATGAAAAAAACTTTAAAGTAAAACAGAATCAGCTGAGAGAAGAAAATGGAAAACTGTAGTAAAGAATAATTACATATAAATGTGAAAAATGTAAAGGTTATGTTTATTTTTTCTTTTGCTTTCTGAAAACATTTTGCACATTATCAAGTTTAGTTAATCAAAAGATAATAAAGAAAAAAATTACCCCAGTGGCCCTGTGTGTGTAAAAATATCACCTTAAATAAGAAAAAAAAAATGTAAACAGTTTCAAAAAGTGTCACTAGATGGAGACAGTGTACCATCACAAGTAGTACAGTATATGACTGCAATAAAATTAAAACACACATATATATATCACATATAGTTGTCAACAGTGCGGGTTGACAAAAGTTGTTGCCAACGCTGCAGCCCTCGAGGGCACAGCGAGGGCCGCAGTTGCTGGCAAGGAGCGCCGAAGACGCTCCTTGCCAGCAACTGCGGACCCTCGTGAAGTGAGGGGCCCCATTTGCGGAGGTGGAGGCTCCCACCGCGACCGCAACATATACAAACTTAGCATCCGCAAATACGAGCCACGACACTTACAAAAAATATTACGACCTTGCAACCAGGGCACATGAAACACTAAAACCACACAAAATACACAAAACAAACATATAAAAAGCTTACCCACAGCAAGGGGGGCACCCAGCACCTCTAAAAGTGAAGTTACAAGTCAATTTAAGTCGAAATTAAAGAGTTTAGACACCTGAAAATCCCCTAAGCGAGAGAAAAAAATTCAGCCGAAAAAAACCCAAAACGAGGCTACAGGACCCTAAACACGCAAAACACCACGCAACACATACAGATTTTTCCAAAAAGCCATACGAGGTCCAACAACAAGGATGCAAAATCCGCCACAGCCGCGTACCACATACATTAGGCGCCATTTTACAACACTAAGTGACACAATGCAGAAGTACACAGCTAGCCTAACTGATTTTCCTCACGCACGCACCCTATTTACACTACACACTGCACACATTGCTGACACTTACACAGCTGCTCCACAACACTGAAAACATACATTGTATGCTGCGGCAACATCAAAACAGATTGTCAGCTCTTCAACACAATGCTTCCTGCATATATTACTTACAAATAGGTAAAGTATATTAATTTACTAATGTATTATTTATTTGATTACCATACACCAAACAGCATTAGCTCATTTACAATTTCATTGTCGTCATTTTTTGATGGGCAATATTCTAGTGTGTGTGTGTGTGTGTGTATGTATGTATATATATATATATATATATATATATATATATATATATATATATATATATATATAAATTAAACCACATGCAAGATGAATTAGTTATTGAACCTGCCAGTTTCAGCAGTTTCAGTATATGGGGATTATAAATATAATATGTGTCATATTTATCCAATTCACAAGCAAAAGAGACTAGTGCCTAAATGAACAACAATAATGTGTGGGCGTGTCAGATTCTTATTGGCCAGGTGGTGGTCCGGATTTAAAAGAATAATAAACAAAAAAGTTTATATCCAAATATAAAAATTAATATATTTTAAATGTAATAATTAAAAGCCAGGGAATTTATATATAATGTACTGAATATGTTCGGTTGGGCCCCTGGATGCCATGCTGACAGGAGTTGATGGAATCCCAGCTGAACTATTCAGAATCCTACACGATGTTGCTGTGAAAATGATGCTTGCCTTGTGCCAACAAATTTAGAAAACTGTGGCCAAATTTGGAAAACAGTGGCTTATAGACTGGAAAGTGTCAATCTACGTTCCAATCACGCAAAAGACAGTGACAAAGAGTGCTCCAATTATCAAACAATTGCACTCATTTCACATGCCAGCAAGGTAATGCTTAAGATCGTATAAGCTCGACAACGACAGTATATGGGTTGGGAACTACCAGATGAGCAAGCCGGGTTACGCAGAGGAAGAGGCATAAGAGATAAAATTGCCAATATCCGCTGGATAATAGAGAAAACAAGAGTGTTTCAGAAAACCACTTACTTCTGCTTCATAGACTATCCTAAAGCCTTCTTCATGTGCCTTTGTGTTGCAGTTATTGATAGTTATTTGGGCTATATTGTTTTGTCACAATAGTAACTAAATAAGACAATACATTTAATATATTGTCTCATTTTACTTTGGGGTTGGCTGATTCACTAAGATTTTTTCCACTTATTTACAGGATGTGTACGTTTTTTTATTATAAGGAATGAACCTCACACTGTAACACTTTGGATCCTATCCCAAGTGGCAGGGTTGATTTTTACCATTCTTAGCATTTGTGCTTTAAAGGTGCTAAATAACTTATTTGTGCAATTGTTTCAAACTAAAGTGCTTGTGCTTGTATTAAATTGATAACATCTCCGGAATATGGAGTACAGTTTTGGGCACCAATTCATAAAAAGGACATTTTAGAACTGGAAAAAGTACAGAGAAGGACAACAAAGCAAATAAGGGGAATGGAGGGTCTAAGTTATGAAGAAAGACTAACCAAATTATACTTATTATCTCTAGAAAAAAGGCGTCTAAGAGGAGATATGATTACCTTATATAAATACATCCAGGGTCAGTATAAAGATATGTCAAGTGAGCTTTTTGTGCCAAAAGGTTTTCAACTGACAAGAGGACATCCATTGATGTTAGAAGTAAAACGATTTTGCCTTAAAGAAAGAAAAAGGTTCTTCACTGTAAGGGTGGTAAATCTGTGGAATTCTCTACCAGAGGAGGTGGTGACTGCGATTCGATGGATAACTTTAAAAGGGGACTGGATTTATTTGTAATTAAAAAGGGCATTCAGGGTTATCCTGGTTAATTAGAGACAGTGTATTGATCCAGGGAGGAATCTGATCACCAATATCTGGGGTCAGGAAGGAATTCATTTTTTTCCCTTATGAGACAATTGGCAAATTTTCACTTGTTTTTTTTCAGTTTGCTTCCTCTGGAGCAATTAACAACTAATCCGTATATTGCAGATCAGAGGAGATCTTAAAAGGTTGAACTTGATGGGCTCAAAGTCTTTTTTCAACCTCAATTACTATGTACTGAAACTTAAACTTCTAAGTGTTTGTGCTATAGTAAGCACTCTGTGTCTTATCCCTGAATTATTCTTAGTGTTTCTTTAATTTGTACTTCCCTTTTTGCATGCCAGTGTGATTTTTTAAAAAGTGCTTAACAGGAGTGATGTGAATTAAAGTGCTTTTATAGTTGTAAGGGTTTTTTAATTATACCTCTTTGGGCATATTGCACATATGGACTTCACTTGTATTGACATTGCTCTGTGGTAGTGGCTCTATTAATTCCACTGATCTTGCTCTGATATTACTATCCCATTAGCAATAACATTTATATTTAGGGATCTGGCAATCCCTTATACTTATATTGATCATTCGTTACGTCTGCCTGCTTTTAGCTATCTCTTTGCTGTGTTTGTTAGACCATGCTTCTTTGCATTAGCTTGTTTGGCTACTTCCTGGTTGTGACATCATCAGTATGCGCCCTGACGCACGTTTCATGAGACTGTTACATCTCAATCATCAGGGCTTGGATTTGTGGTGTTGGAGAAAACTGCTTAGAGTCCCTTGGACTGCAAGAAAACCAATAAATCCGTACTACAAGAAATCAGTCAAACAGGTCACTGAAAGGTCTGGTCATGAGGCTAAAGCTCAAATATTTTCGCCATATCATGAGGATTCCCTGAAGAAAATTCTGGTGCTGGGAAAGTCACAGAGAGTTGGACACCACTGAATAACACATTTTTAAGTACTTCACTTAAAATCATGTTTTTAGATAATAACAGTTTGCCCACTGCCCGATCACATATAATAGTTGTCGTTTTGCTATGTTAAAGATGAGCGGCTCCTGCATGCACGATTTTGCTACAATTAGCTCTGAAGGCGCTCATTGCAGCACTCGCAATAGTGCCCTTTCAGGGTCCTCTGTCCCGTCATACAAGTTATTTGCCCGAGGACGCTCCAATGAAGGATGGAAAGAGATTGAAGGCGCCCATAGCGATGCATACAATCAGCGACGAAGGACGTAGCACTTTGGCGCTGATTGCAAGGCACGCAACACTGAAAAAAATGAAGAATTTAATGGACGATATTTTCTCAAGCATGAAAAAGTAAGTGAAAAACCTCACACACAGCTCAGGGGGACACCCAGGGAGCCTGTGAGTGAGATTGCAAGCTAATTTGAGCCCTAATTGCTGTTTTTCAGAGATAGAAAATCGGCTAAGTAAAAAAAAAAATGGATGAACGAAAAACTGTAAACTTGTTTGCAAAAAGGCTCAAACCGATGCTGAACTACGTAACATTTAGATGATCCTCACGAAGCATGCAAGACTTTAAAAATAACAACCAACGGCGCTCAGCGTGAGCCACGCAGGACTTAAACCAGGACAGAGAGCAGAAAGACACAGGGTAGGGAGAGGGGGGAGACGATGGAAAGAAACACAGATGTGAGAGAGGGGGAAAAAGAGACACAGGGGAGGGAAATAAGGAAAAAAAACACAGGGCAGGGAGAGGGGGGACACATGGAAGGGAGAGGGGGGAAACAGAGAGTGGGGTGAGGAACGCAATGAGTGCCTAAGGTGCTCATTGCGAGGCGTGAAAGTGTCTGGTTGGCCGAGGCCTGCAATGAGCGGTGCTCGCGGTGAATGCTGAAGGCACTCATCGGGATGCCTGTAAAGTAGACGGTGGGAGAGGATCATGATTAGCGCCGAAGGTGCCCGAGGCCCGCAATGAGCGACGAAGGCGGTCATCGCGAGGCCTGCAAGTTAGAGGGGGCAGAACATTGCATTGTGTGGCAAACAGCATTGACAGCCTTCAAATTTTATCGCGTCGCGAGGGCTGCGGGCGAGGGCCTCAGTTGCTGGCATGGAACGCCGAAGGCGCTCCATGCCAGCAACTGAGGCCCTCGCAAAATTTACGTTGAAACGCAAACAACACGACACAACAACCGCGACCCTCGCAAACTTTACCTCGCAACGCAAAAAACATACGAGACACGTTACCACACATTACGACCAACAAAATTAAAAACACAATAAATACACACAGAACGTACATAAAAAGCTTACCTACAGCAAGAGGAAGCATCCAGGACCTCAAAAAAAACAACGTACACCTTCAGTAAACTAAAAATAAAAGAGTTTAGACACTAAAAAAAAAAAAAAAAATCGCTAGGCGACACAAAAAATGGCCGCCGAACAAAACGAAAACGAGGCTACAGCACTCTAAACATGCAAAACACCACAAGAAACTCGCAAAACACCACAAACGACCTACGGATATTCCGCTAAGACGCATACCACACATTACCCGCCATTTTACGCTAATGCGGAAGTACACAACTACGCTAACGGTTTCGGCTCGCGCACGCACACTATTACACTGCACACATTCATCACGCTTACATAGAAGCTCAACACCACTAATGCTGCAGCAACATCAAAACACATTGCCAGCTCTTCAACACAATGCTTTAAAATAGGTAAACTATATTCATTTATTAATTGTATTAGATATTTCAGTAGTAGACACAAAACACCATTAGCTACCTCACAATTTCATTGCCGTCATTTTTTGACGGGCAATTCGCTAGTGTATGTGTATATATATATATATATATATATATATATATATAATATATATATATAATATATATATATATATATATATACACCGTAAGAAAAATCAATTACCACAGTGGTTCTTTAAATGTTGGCTTGTCATTTCAAAAGACGAACATTTGAGGACTAAGAGAAGACATGTAAAGCTGAAGTCTCTTCATCAAAAAGGGTGAAGGGATACATTTCTCAACTGCCTATAAAGGAAGCTTAAAGGCATTTTTAACTTTCATGGATTACAATTGCAGCTGATAGAGAAACATTATTAAAAACTTACCTTGACATTAGCAAATGTCTTAAGTTTTCTGGGTTTTGATCCTGAGAAGCAATGCCCCTTGAAAACCTTAGCTAAATATGTATAAAATGCATAATTCATTTTAGCAGTAATATCTGGGAAGTCAGTCTGTACAGAAAAGCATCATGGTATGTGTAGTTTTGTCTTCCCCCTTGACAAGGAAGCAAGGAGTAGGTCAGATATTGCTATGTGGATTTTATTTTGAGGTTCTGGATGGAGTGATTTGAACATATGCGGTGGTATCTGATGGCTTGACTATGAATTATCCCTACTACCACATATGTTCAAACACAGAGGAACGTGATAAACACTTAAAAACACTGTCTGCCTCCTTCAGACAGAAGGGTTACAAACCCCATATTATCACTCAGAAAATAACCTCTGCCATCAGAACACCACGGGAAAACCTGCTGCAATACAAAACCAAAGAAACAACTTCACGTACACCTCTGGTAACCACATACCATTCGGTTCTAGAAGGAATACGCAAAATATTTAAGGATTTATAACCACAACTCACAGAGGACACAGAATTGAAACATATATTCCCTAAACCCCCCATTCTTGCATTTAGGCAGCCACCAAATTTAAGACAAACATTGGTGAACAGAAGATTGCCAAATGAACAGCATAACAGAGAAAATGGTACCAAACCCTGCAATGAAAGTCGCTGCAAACTATGCCAACACATCTGCAAAGAGGACACAGCCACGCACAACAACAAGACCCACAACAGTTGAGGCTCATATTCATGTACATCATCAAATGTAGTGTACATGATACAATGTACTGTATGTGAAAGTGGGTGCTGCATTGGGGAAACCAACCAGAAACTACACATGTGAATGAACCTCCACCGAAGCTCCATCAAAAAACACCAGGAGGACAGCTATTGGGGACCATTCCACCCAGGAGAATCACTCCATCCAGTACCTCAAAATAAAAGTAATCAGAGGGAATTTGAGAACTATCCAACAGCGGAAAACTTTTGAATTAAAAATGATTCAATTTTTTAATACAAAGGATTTGGGCATTAACATCGACTTAGGTTTTCTGGCCCACTATCTTATTGTCTTATAGCTAACACATTCCATTTACCTCCCCCCTTCTATTGCTGTTTTTGTAAGCTATGCTATGCTGAAATGTATTGCTCTTTTTTTTACTCTGCTGTGTTCTTATCTACAACCTGAGCTATAGACTTACTGACCTATTAGGACATTATTCACAATACTGGTCTGTTTCTCACTTAACTCTGGAAAAACAAGAAAGACAAAATTCATTGGGCAATCTCCCCCCCCCCCCCCCCCCCCATCTCTTTCTGTTTGCTGTTTTTAGTTCATACTTGTATCAGTATTGCTTTTTGGCTTGATAAAGAGAGGCATTATCTCTCGAAAGCCCGTCGCTTTATTATGAATATTTTTGTCCAATAAAAAAGGTATCACTATTCACTGCAATACTCTGATTATTCAACTGGATTACTGGATATTCACGGCTACCTCACTCTATATATATATATATATATATATATATATATATATATATATATATATATATATATATAAAAAATGAATCAATGTAATGAGTGTTTCTGATATAAGCAGCATGTTACCTTAAAAAAAAAAAAAAAAAGGGAAACTTCCATATACCTTTAATGAAATCACAGGATTGTTTTGCTAATGCATCACGTACAAGGTTTACAAAATAGTGTTGCAAATGCATGCAGCCAGTCATAGTTGTAAAAAGTGAACTTACCACCTCCATTTTACTAGACACACATGCCCCAATATTTGCTATACAATGCAGGGTCGGTAAAGCAAATCCCTGAAGACTGCAATGGCTGGTTTATTGCTCATGGCCCTTGTAGCTCACAATATGTAATTGGGGTGGAGAGAATGACTCTCAATGTAGTGCTTAATAACGCGCCAACATATTCCATAGCGCTGTACAGGATAGATAAAAGTCAAAAACAATTTTAACAAATTACAAAATAATGGAAGGCCCTGTTATTGAGCTTAAAACCAGGTCATATATTATAAATATAAATAGGCAGCATTTAAAATGAAAAATAAAACAAGCCTTTAATATTTGTGTAACCTCTGTATTCATCATTAATCTGTTCTGGAGGGACGGGTGGATACTGAATTGGATGTTTAAAGAATCAATTGTTCCATAGAAATTAACTAAAATTTTGAATAATCCATTCCCAGCCCTGAATCGTATACGTAAATTAATAAAAATGTAACCAGAACTTTCCCTTTACTGAGGAGCGATGATGGCAGAAGCTTAAGAGGAGCAGAGGAATTATTATTTTAAAGTGGAGTCACCTTCCATTAAAACATTTCTGGTGATCAATGTCTTTTTTGTTCCTCTCCCGACAATTAACTAGCACTTGATTTAGCAAAGAACTTGTCCAATGTTGTCTGTCTGCTTTTTTTAAATTTTATGACTAATATTGGATTTTTGGATGGATGTAGGAGCATTTTTTGCCTAAAGAATCACATATAATAGTTGTCAAAATTGCGAGTTTGTCCGTCACGCCATGTTAAAAGTTACGGGGTTGCGCTCATCGCAAGGCCTGCACGACATTCAGCAACACATTGTGGCTTTTCAAGGTGTTCCATCATGGTGCAAATTAGCCCGAGGATGCTCCACCGATGGAGGATGGCAATAGATTGAAGTCGTCCATATCGATGCCCGTGATCAGCGGCGAAGCCCAAAGGACTTTGGCACTGATCGCGTGGCACGCAAGACTTTGAAAAAATTATGACTTTAAAGGCTGAGATTCTTTCAAGAACGTAACTCAGAAAACAACCAAAAACGGCAATTAATTAAAAAAATTAGCTTACAACATCACACACAGCCTGCGAGTGAGGTTGCAAGCTAAATTGAGGCTCAATTGCCGTTTTCCTGAGATCGAAAAACGGCTAATCGAGGAAAGAAATAGCGGCCGTAAATGTTTGAAAAATGGCTCAAAACGAGGCTGAAGCCGTAACACTTAGCTGATGATCGCAAAGTCAGCAAGACTTTGGGGGGAACAAAAAACAACGTCGCTCATTGCGAATCACGCAAGACTTACACAGGGACAGAGAGCAGAAAGACACAGGGGAGGGAGAGGGGGCAGACGGTGGAAAGAGACACAGGGGGAGGGGGGAAAAGAGACAGGGGAGGGAAACAAGGGGGTAAAAGACAGGGCAGAGAGGGGGGGACACATGGAAGGGAGAGGGGGGAAACAGAAACAAGGATCAGAGAGTGGGGAGAGGCTTGCAAGGAGCGCCGAAGGCACTCACTGTGGCCCTTGTGATCAGTGCCAAAGGCTCTCATTGCGTGGCACAAAAGTGTTGGGTTGTACGACGTCTGCAATGAGGCCAGTAAAGTAAAGGGGGGGAGAGGCTAGCAATGAGCGCCGAATGAGCGCAGAAGGTGCTCATTGCAAGGCATGAAAGTAGCGGGTTGGCAGAGACCTGCAATACGCGCCAAAGGCGCTCATCGCGAGGCCCGTAAAGTAGACGTGGGAGAGGCTCGCAATGACCGTCAAAGGCAAAGACATGCACGTTCCACTGTACTACCTTTCTATGCAGTTATGTTGCTGCAGATCTATCTATCTTTGATTTTTGACAAATGTCCTTAAAAAACCTTTGAATGCACAGGGAGTTTCTATCTGCACATTGGCGAATGTGGCAGCTAAAACTGCTGTCGCTTTTATTAGATTCTGAGAATGTAATAATCAGAATCAGCGTAGAAAAGAAAATATATACATGCAATAAAATAAATCGAAAAACATATAAATGCTGTTTATATACCGGTACTTTGTAAATAATATTTCCCATTATTGCGTTTAATCACGCAAAAACCTATATAGGAAAAAATTGACCACAGTGGACATTGAGAGCATTTTGCCTGTTGTATCTGGAAGAGGTTATTTAATAATACAATGTGTTTTCTTTTTTCAAATTACTCTCTCAAAGCAGAAAAAACGGAATAAAATTGCCCGAACTGTAATATGTAATTATGAGTCATACTTGTCTGCCAATTAAATGTAAAGACGTACATAGTGTTATTATTGTTTATTTGTAATATAATTTATTTTTGATATTATGGGTACTTTGTGTATTCCTTGTTTTAATGAAGTTTAAACTCATTTGACTTATTTTTTTCATGCAAAACATTACTTTAGTAATGTTTAAAACATGTTCTTTTAAATACAAAAAAAGAAACAATGTCCCCTATTTGTTATTCAAGAATTATACACACCTTTTTACACCTTAATATATTCATAATACACTGGACAAACTTTTTATGAGATTAAATTATTTTTTCTGTAAATCATGAGGTAAAAATCACTGACAGGGCGCTTCACCAACCGCACTATACAGTATCCATTCGCCATGTTGCATTCCATTACACAAGTACCGGAACTATTTTGTGACTGCAGCGCGGATTAGTAAAAAAACTAAACAAAACATGGTTGCTAAGGCGTTGTAGGGCTTGTTACCAGCCGCTGAGGGAGAGGCGGTTCTGGGCAGCGGGAACCCATCGAGAGATAGTGAGAAGGGGTTGAAGAGTCTTATTGTAGAAGAAACAGGCAGGCGGCCGGGAGAGTGGCGATATCTATTACATTAGGTACTTCATGTGAGTGATGCTGCTGGTATATAATGGCTGTAGTAATAATGAGTGCGTACGGTGGGTTTATGTGTGATGTAAAATGGGGTGTTACTGTAATTGGTGAGATGGTGGCCCATATCCTCACTATCATTAATGGGGAGTTTACGGACACAATACTGTTATAAAACGCGATTAATTCGCGAAGTAAATATATACACAGTGCAGTGACTGATATACATTGGCTGCCACTTAGCAAACTTCCTCAGCGCTTAGCTCAGTTTGTATCTGCTCTATGGTTATTTGGAGCTACTGATTGGCTCATTCTGTCATATTGCTTGTGTCTCTGCGCTTCTGATTGGAGCACTTAATTTTGTAATCTGATTGGCTGGCTCTTCAACGGTTTGCTGACTATTGTCACGTGTTGATTGGACGTTTAATGCTGTATGATTTGTAGCTGCTGTCAACATTATTTTAACACTTGGTCACCTGTTTAGCAAAACATAGAATTGGGAATATACAGTGATAGAATAAGACTGACAATCTACATGGATGGACATAGCATTATGTAAACAGAGGATGAGTAAAGCATATACACGACACACGCATATAAACATACACCACACACGTGGGTACTGTACAATGGACTGTATAGATACATGCATGCCATGTTGAGAGAGAATATTCAGTGATCATGAGTGGAAAATCGACACGCTGTGATGGGGATTACTTATATTACAGTGTCTCATTTAGTAAATGTAGTTAATTGGAAAAATATATAAGCATTAGCAGCACTATTGTTCCATTATTTTGACAGTGTGTAGTGGTAAAAATATGTTCAATCCAATATAATGAGGAACAATCCCACTAATTTAATACATTGAACATGGGAATTCCACTTCCACTCTGCAGAATTTGCCACTGTAATACCAAGAATGCAGTTATTTGGAAACAAAAAATCGAGGAGTTCCCGACCCTCCTGATTCCTCTTCTGATCCTCTCCTGCCCCGCTTGATCCCTCTTTTGGTTCCCCCCCTGCCCCGCTTGATCCCTCTTTTGGTTCCCACCTGCCCCGATTGATCCCTCTTTTGGTTCCCCCCTGCCCCGCTTGATCCCTCTTTTGGTTCCCCCCTGCCCCGCTTGATCCCTCTTTTGGTTCCCCCCCTGCCCCGCTTGTTGCCTCTTTTGGTTCCCCCCTGCCCCGCTTGTTGCCTCTTTTGGTTCCCCCTTGCCCCGCTTGATCCCTCTTTTGGTTTCCCCCTGCCCCGCTTGATCCCTCTTTTGGTTCCCCCCCACTGCCCCCACTTGATCCTCCTCTTTGGTTCCCCCCCTGCCCCGCTTGTTGCCTCTTCTGGTTCCCCCCTGCCCTGCTTGTTGCCTCTTCTGGTTCCCCCCTGCCCCGCTTGATCCCTCTTCTGGTTCCCCCCTGCCCCACTTGTTGCCTCTTCTGATCCTCCCCTCTGGTTCACCCCTGCCCCGCTTGATCCCTCTTCTGATCCTCCCCTCTGGTTCACCCCTGGCCGCGCTTGATCCCTATTCTGATCCTCCCCTCTGGTTCCCCCCTGCCCGCTTTATCCCTCTTCTGGTTCCCACCTGTGCCACTTGATCCCTCTTCTGATCCTCCTCTGCCCTGCTTGATCCCTCTTCTGATCCTCCTCTGCCCCGCTTGATCCCTCTTCTGGTTCCCACCTGCCCTGCTTGATCCCTCTTCTAAACCTCCTCTGCCCTGCTTGATCCCTCTTCTGATCCCCCTCTGCCCTGCTTGATCCCTCTTCTGATCCTCCTCTGCCCTGCTTGATCCCTCTTCTGATCCTCCTCTGCCCTGCTTGATCCCTCTTCTGATCCTCCTCTGCCCTGCTTGATCCCTCTTCTGATCCTCCTCTGCCCTGCTTGATCCCTCTTCTGATCCTCCTCTGCCCCGCTTGATCCCTCTTCTGATCCTCCTCTGCCCCGCTTGATCCCTCTTCTGATCCTCCTCTGCCCCGCTTGATCCCTCTTCTGATCCTCCTCTGCCCCGCTTGATCCCTCTTCTGATCCTCCTCTGCCCTGCTTGATCCCTCTTCTGATCCTCCTCTGCCCCGCTTGATCCCTCGTCTGGTTCCCCCCTGCCCCGCTTGATCCCTCGTCTGGTTCCCCCCCTGCCCCGCTTGATCCCTCGTCTGGTTCCCCCCTGCCCCGCTTGATCCCTCGTCTGGTTCTCCCCTGTCCCGCTTGATCCCTCTTCTGGATACCCCCTCTGCCTATCCAAGATCATCCCTTGGCCCATCTTGATCTCACCCCATCGGCGTTTCCTACCTCATCAGCACTTCCTCCCGTACTGCAGCCTTTCCTTGCGGGGCGTGTGTGACGGCGCACCCCAGTGACGGCAGGCAAGATGCAGTTCGGAGGTGTGCTGCTGGTGCGGTAGGAAGCGCCAATGGGGGGGGGGGGGATCAGGAGTAGGGGGATCTAAAGGGGGCCAAGGGGAGGATAAGAGAGGCCAAAGGGGGAAATCAAGAGGGGCAGAGAGTGGATCTGGAGAGAGCTGGACAATATTTCCCTTCACATGGACCGGCTGAACAGAGGCCGCGGACCTCTGCTGGTCCGGGGGTTGGGGACCACTGGTTTAGAAGATAGGAGCCAGAATGTTTGTGAAAAGCTTGTGGAAAGCCACATGGTTTAGAAGATAAAATATACTACAATAAAGGGCTAGGTGAAATCTAAAGCAGTACCTGGTATGAATGTGAAGCAGTAGGCATGGCTCTCCAGCAATGCAAATGCCCATACAGATGTTAGGAAAGGGCTGAAATGGAAACAGAAATGTTAAGAGTATCCCTCTGATCGGTAGCTGGAGGTTGGCCGGTGCTACTTGACCCTTAGTTAGCCTTTTTGAGGGCTCGGGAGATCCAGAGAAGGGCACTGGTTAGTGGATAGGGCCTAAAATCTGCAAATGAAGGGCTTGGTGAAAGCCAAAGCATGGGGTAAGTGAACTGAGATGTGAAAGGAAGAGGCCAGAAGTGCTTATGAATAATAGAAGAGGGCCCCTCCCACAAACTCCAGGCTACAACTGGATATATACCGTATTGGTCCGAATATAAGCCGCACCTTTTTTCCGATTTTTGACCTTGCGAGTTAAGGGTGCGGCTTATAATCGCGACCGTCAAAAATCATTGGCGATTTCCAAACTTTGCTTGTAACGCATGCTACTTCTATTCGCGAATGCAAAATTGCTGCCGATTTGCGCGATTGCGAGTTAAGGGTGCCGTTTTTCGTGCTTTAGACTGCGATTTACGGTTTTAGTGATTCTAACATCCTGTAAAGCCTGTAACCTGCAAAAAAAGCCTGTTTCCTGCAATGGCTGATCACTTTGAGAGTCTTTCTCTCTCCAATTTTATGGGTGCGGCTTATATTTGAGTACTATCTTTTTTCTATTTTTTCCCCTTGAACTTTACGGGTGCGGCTTATATTCGGACCAATACGGTATACACATCCTTTCCTGGCTCATAAAGAGTGTTTGGTTGACACCTTACTAACTTATTTGGCTTCTAAGTTTTAAGTTTTTAAATGGGTGTCAACCTCTGTATTAACTCAGGAAATATATGGCTTGTACTATAATGAACATGCAAAGTCGTATAATATATCTATACATGCAGCTTTTACACTAAAATGGAACCTTCATGCAAACATTTTTAGTTTTATATAAATGTTTTAAAAGATATATATATATATATATATATATATATATATATATATCTGCAATTGTGATATAAAATGTATACTTCAATTGCTTTTAATAGATCTCTAAAGTTACAGTTTCTACCTTTTCTGTAGTCTCTGTTTTCTGCTCTTCTCTGTCATGAGAGACGACATAGAAACAGTTGTGACAAAGCCACACCCACAGATAGGGGCTTCAGTGCCTCAGACACAACTAGACAGTCACAATCTGTGTACAGCTTTCACTATTAGGGTAGTTGTCTTATCTTTCATACAGTCGTTCAGGTATTTTTGTTTTTAAACTATGGAAGCTTGCAATCAAATTATTTAGCTTAGGCCATTTTTAAAGTGTACTTCAGAACAAATTTATATTAAAATATAAAGGTTACTATTTATTCTTTAACTGCAGCCTGCATGTTATTTATAAAAATACAAAGATGCTTATTTTCTGAAGCAACCAATCATTTAAGAACCCACTTAACAAAACAAAAATATCTTATATATTGATTTTATTTTATTTCCAGTTAAACATGCTTGCAGATAGCTAACATCTGCTGCTGGGGATATGGCCAGATCCAGTTCTCCTGATTCCTCTATTTCAATATCTTCACTCCTGGCCAGTTGCAGCCTTGAAACCAGCACCAGTCTTTCTCGTTCACTTTGCTCTGTAGAGTACAAAGACAAATTGTATGATTCTGCTAGCAAAGCATTAGAGGCATATATCAAGGACTATGATGAGAGCCTCCAATCTTCAATGACCTGCACTGGAAAAATCACTCTTCGTACATCTTCAAAACATTCTAATAAGAGCAGAGGTATGGAATATGAACATTTAATACCGCATGCTTAATATTGTTAACAATTATGTAACTATTGCTAGAAGCTGCTTTTTTATTTCTCCTTTTTTTGTTTTAGAAATGTATTTTTACTTTTTTAAGGAAAAAAAAAAAAACTCCATATAGTTTTTTCATGTTTTCAATTTATGCTGGTGAATTCCCATCTTTCAGGTAACACAACATTTGCAGGCTCGGGGAATTGTAGCAATTGAATAGCGATTTGCATTTTTAGCAACCGTAACTCTTGCGGACGAGAAAGATCAAAGTCTTGGATGGGCTGTAAGTTACGGGTTTAACAACCGCAAAATTTTCAAGACGTAATGTGTAAACTGTTTGGAACCCGCAAAAAGATGCCAATTGAATAGCAAATGAACTTACGGCCTCACTTACAGGCTCCAGTAACTTACGTTCAATTGAACCGGGCTCCTAAACTGCAGAAAGATTTACCACAGCAAACAGAAGTAAATAACTCCAAAAGAGACTAGTGTGCTCTAACGCACCATTTCCCCATTATAACCCAGGTTATCTATCGAGGTGTTGATTAAAAACAAAACTCTAAAAACAATATAGACCCTTTACAGTGGGACTCATTTGTCTTGCACATCAATTAACTGCAGATTGTCTTTATATTCCATAAACCGGAAGAAATCAGACTGCTTCTAAAGGAGACCAGAGGCTTTGTCTCAGTGAAAATACTATAGGCAGACAAATTTCCATCAAGCTCCCTACGCTAAAGTCTAACGGCTCGTTTTGCAGCGTTAGCGGCTTTATCAAAGATGGGTGGTCTAATAGGTGTTTTGTTTACCACATTGTTTGTCATGTATAATCCCAAGTGACCCACTCTCCTCTGCATGAATAAGGATACTACACCATATTCTACATATGGCCGTTCAGTGGAAGGTTGTCCATTACAATGGCCCGGTAAGCCTTTGATCGAAAATGGTAATCACAATTAATTAGAATATAGTGATTATGTGATTATTATCTGAAGAGTGACAATAAACAAATACAAATATGAAATAATGGCAACACTGTGCTCTTCAAACCCAGGAATTTTGAACATTTGAACCAATTTTAGCTCCTAACGTTTGTGGTTATTGCCCCTATATCTGCACATGTTCCTTCCTGGCTCCTAAATTGTCCTGGTTGCTCCTCCACTAATATGGTTGCTATAAGTTTAACACTTGAGGAAATATAGTGAAAGTGTGTTTTGCCAATAATGTAATTGTTATTTTAGAACTAATGCAGAGTTTATTAGGGTGTTGTCTGAAAGTAATGCTTGCCATGTTCAGCTTTATTATCATACTACAAGGCAAAATTGGCATCAGAAAATAAAAATCTGTTTAAGTTTTAATGACAAGGTCAGAAAAAGAACAATAATATCCCCTCAAGGCAAAGGGTAAAATATGTAAATATTATGAACAGTCTCCAATGCTTACTTTATAGTAAGTCTATTTTTGAGACCAAGCCAGCGCCTTATATTCACTGGATTATTATGCACTGCTGTAGGTGTTGGGTAATTCCCGGAAACGTTTCCAAATTATGTTAGACCTCTCCGAAGTATGTGGTACAAAGCATGTAAAATTTGAGGATCCTAATTAGTCACACATATGATTTAAAAATGTCCGTATTTTTCTGTGTATAAGATGACCCCTATTTTTTTAGCCCAAAATTTAGAAATAAATATGGGGACCCCCCACCCTGATTATTCTTCATCCAGACGTCACTCTGTAGTCTCGTCCTGACCAGCCCCCATACAGAGCCTGGAGCCCCCAGCAGCCCTCAGCCAGAGCCAGGAGGGACCTTGTGTGGGTCCTTGTGTACTGTGAATCCGGCTATGTTCCCCCGGGCAATGCCTCCAAAACAGAAACGGCGCCATCTAGTGGCCACTTGCAGTTTTGCTGCATATTCCGTGTATAAGACAACCCCCTATTTTAAACTTAAACATATTGTCTTATACACAGAAAAATATGGTATTTCATGAAATAGTTACGCTATATTGCATAATACTCAGATAACCCAGAGTATAGCTTTATTATCTGTCTCCATGAAGAGGGTTTAATTCCTGTATTATCTGTCCTATGAGATATTTTTCTTTAAATGTGCACTACTTCCTTACAGGTGATTTTTGCTGCTATTCAAATAAAATTAAATAAATTATAGCTATATTTATTTTCAGCTTCCGTAAACCCTGATTTGAAGAGGAAGAAACCCTTTTCATCAACGAGAAGATCCATTGCGAGGGATCCAGATCTGTTTAGTCTTACTACAGATGATTTACTGTCTTTCCCTTCAGATGGATCCTTGCCTTTGACAGAATCCTATACCTTTAAGCAAAACACGTTTCAAAGTGACAAGAGACTACACTCCTCTCTTTCCAGAAAGCATGCTCCTTTGAAATCTTCCCAACACGCTTCTTCATTAAATAGGACTAAACTAAATTGTCTGAATACAGAGAATTACAATACTTTAAAACATGTATTATTCACAGAATCAAGAAAATGTGAAGATGTTTCTCACAGAACTAGCAGGGAAAATAAACCCCCATTTCACAGTCAAATAACTTCTCCATATTACTTGAAGGAATCGTCATTGCCAACTGTACCAAAAGCTTATCCCCGCTGGTTAACAAGTCAGAAGTCTGACCTAAGTGTGTCTGGTCTCACCAGTGTGCCTGAAGCTAATTATCCAATTTGGTTAAAAAATTATGATCTTTTGTCTGATTCAGATAATCAAAGTATATTCAAATCAATGAAGGCACAAGCCTCCCAAACGCTGCAAGATACAAGGTCTATGCACCAGCTGGACAGTATGCGTTTACGGTTTCATGATACGCATAATGAAGATGATGGATTTAAAAAAGTTAACACAAATACCTTTGTAAAAGAAGCTAAAACGTATGCTCCGGTTTGGAATCTTAATGAACCTTTGAATACATCAATGAAAAGTAAGTACTTGTAGTTTAGGAAAACCATATGTTGTTTGTGAAGTATGTAACAAATTAACAACACTTACATAATACAGATTTAGGGCCCTTCGTGCATAACACTAGATTATATTGAAGTAAGAAAAGGAAGTGAATATGGGAATTTTAGTTTTTTTTTTAGTCCATCACCTTTACCTTCAGCTTCTTTAGCAAGGTAGTGGTCGTCTTAGGCGATTTTCGAGTGGCGAGAGTCGACGAAATCGATTTAAATTCGCTTTCCACCTCACTCCCAGACGTCCTGGCTGTGAGTGATGTTTTATTTAAAAAAAAATTGTGTGTGTGTTAGTTGGATTTTTGCGTTTGGCCGTTAACCTCGTATTTTTGCTATCTCTTATCTTTTAATTTTTTTTTTAAGTCCTGCGTCTCGTAATTTTTTCTTTTTTCTAAGTCCCGCGTTCGTCAAGTACTTGGAGGCTCAGGGGATCCTGCGTTTACTAAGGGTTTTGGTGGCAAAGTCCTGCGTGTTTCATTGCCTTCAATGCTCGCCTTGCTTCCGTGAGGCGAGCAGGCAACGAGCGACAAAAGCGAGTGCTGCAAGTTTTAACAGCTCGCCTCGGTACACGAGGCTCGCAGGCGATGAGCGCCTGCGCCGCTTATCTCGTTCCTTGTACGCACGTCTCACAGTTTGACAACTATTATATGTGAGATTTTATTTATATATATATATATATATATATATATATATATATATATATATACACGCATCTACTGTGTGTCAGACAAGTGGTTGCATTCTGTAAGAGTCAAGATAGAATAGAATTCAATGTCTTCCAAAGGCTCCATTTAATTGAAATAAACCAACTGGGTAGGTTATAAAATCTTAGTTGAAAAAGTATGAATGATCAGCCCTATCTGCGTGATGATGATAGAACAATGTAACTAGTAATCAATAAAGGTATGACCTTCAAAGAGGTTACTCCTAACTGGGAGATCCATATAGATGTGACCCCCTAAGCGAACTAGAGAACCCTTTGTTCAGGAAAAGTAATCCCTTGTTAATGACAATAAGCAACAATGTTTATTCTAGAACAGCATAAGACGCAGAGTCCTCGCTCAGTTCACCTCCGTGTCTGTTTGTTTATCTCTAGTTGGTGGATTTGCCTCATAGCAGAAAAAACATTTTACTTTACAACTAACATGGTGAATTATTAGGGCCTATTGCACATAATGTATGAGCCCGGTGGGTTATCCATCACATTTTTACCCTGTATCAAATAAATAAATACAAAATCTGCTTGGGGAAAATTGACAATTACAAATATTGATATTCATTACTTGTGAGAATGCCTTGGTAGGGCTCATACGTTATTGGTTACTATGAGTCAGTGCAAAACTAGAATTTGTTTTTAAATACATTTTTTTAAGTTTTTTAGTCAATAGGATAGTCTGACAGAGCGAAGGAAGGTGTTCCAGAGAGTAGGTGCAGCTCAGAAAAAACTTGAAAGTGTGAGAAGGTGATAATAGAGGAAGAATGAGGGTGATTAACAGAGCTAAGATAGGTATGAGGAGTATTTTGAGATGAAGATGGATATAACGGGTTGCACTGTTTAGGGCTTTATATGTTCGGGTCAGGATTTTAAATTAAATGGGAAGCCGGTGTAGAGACTGGTAGAGAGGTGTTGCAGATGCTGTGCTTTGAGTGTGGTAGATGACTGTAGAGGAGGTGTTCATTATGGATGGGAGTGGAGACAGAAGGGTGATGGGGAAACCAGTGAGTGAACAGACATTTGGGGTGGAGGACAAAGCTGATATTAACAATGAAACATAGTATTGTTTGGCAAGATTGAGGGCAGACAAGGAGAGCAGAATACATTTGTAATGCAGAAAGTTCTTCTGAAGTGAACAATTTCCTCCATAGACGCTCAGCACTATGGGAACACCTCTGGAGACAGTGTTTGTATAGAGTGCCCTGATTGTGCAGGAGTGCAAGTGGGACGGCCTGAGAGTGTCACTTGTTGAAGTTAAGGGTATATAGATGTTTTGTGGATTATGAATGTACCTGATAAAGGACAATCAGTAGTTTATGCAAACATTTAAAAAAAATGTTTTTCCATTAACAAAATAATCCTTAATAAACTTACCCTGACATTGCAATTTCCTATAGATTTCTGGCAGTCGATTTTGAGAAGGAATGCCCTTGAAAACCCAAGCAAAATTAGAATAACATTTATAATTTGTTTTGGCCAATCCGAGTGAGCTATAACATTGTTGCAGTATTTGGGAAGGCAGTCTTTGCAGCAAAGCATCATGGGGCATGTAGTCTTTTTTTTTTTTTTTTTTTCACCACAAGGAAGCAAGGAGGAGGTCAAACTTCCATAAACCTTTTTAATATGTTGTACTGTGCAGTAGCAATGTCGAGGCAGGTGAATGGGTTGTAGCACTTCAGAAAATAGTTGTGAGTCAAGTGATTGATTGAAGATTTCTGTAGGGTCTGGTGGAGAACATTAATGAAGGTCAGTGAATGGAAGGTGTGGTGAGGTGGTGGTCCGATAGAGGGGGTGGGGAGATGACAGGTTGAGATTCTACAGAGGTTAGTAAATCTATGGTTAAGGGGGTGTCCATCTCAGTATTCCTCCTTCTAAAAACAACCGCAAACAGACAATCCTATAGCTCTTTCCTTCAGACAATACCTTCTTATCCAAGGCACTATCTTTCATTTTCATCAAATTACTATCCTTATTGGCATGTAGGCTGAAAAATTGCAAATGTTAAGTCTATCAAAAGAAGCAATTAATACTCTTCTAAAATCCCAGGAATAATTCTTCATCAACAATATATTACAAAATCTGGGAAAAGTTTGTGGAATAGTCTTCTGCCTCCCTAAAATTAATATTTTCAACCCAACGTCATCTCCTTTTTTACAGAAAGAACTTGACAGGGACTTAGTTGCAACAACCTCAAAGTACGAATATCTGCTTTATGAGTTCTTACTGGAATTCACTTGACCTTCAATGACCTTGTAATCAGGTTTATGAAAGCAGTCTTGAAGATCAGACCACCTAGAAAGGTTTATACCTCCCCTTGGAACTATCATACAGTTCTGCTATATACATATCAACAAGAAGATGTGTCTTCCTTCAATTCCCAAAGAGAAGAATGCAGAACTTGCGTCTTTAGATTTATTTAGTTTTTATTCATATTTACATTGGACCAAAGGGATTCCAATGTTAGATGGTTTATGAGAACATGGTTTCCAAGGATATGACTGCATTGGTAGAAGAGTTGATTCAAATACATATTTAGGCATAGAGACACAAGAGGAGTACGATGCCCTGTCCTGAACAACAAGTCTATGATATCTGCTAGGTTCTTCTGTCTATGTAAATTTCAAGTCCAAGACATTGGAGAAAGTCTACAAGTTTGTTCATGTACCCTTCAGGATGTAAGGGAGAAAATATACATCTTCTTCTATCAGCAAATGGATAACTCAGGTCATCAAAAAACGTACCTTGTAAGGAGCGGACCAGTTCCTAATGACCTTGATATCCTTTTGTGGACTATTTCAAAAAAATGTTTCTCCCAAAGAAGCTTGCAATTCAGCAACATGGTCGTTTTTTCAATACTTTTTTTAAAACATTTCAATCTTGATGGTTAGATGAAACTCTGATTAACCAATACAATAATGGCCATCCCCAATACAGCATAATTGCATATCATATTTATTTGTTATTTTTAAACCGTTCCGCTATTATCAATACTGGTTCGTCAAAATGGCATACTGTAAATATGGATCTTCAGTGGCCATTAAAGGACCACTGTAGACTAGCAAACACCTCACAGGTTTACAAGCATGGCACCCATTCTGCACAATAAGTGTCTACTAAAATAAAGATTTTGCCTTAAAATATGTCTATGCTCATGGCTTACACAACTGCTACTTTTGTTATAAACTTCACAAACCTATGGAGTTTTTTCCCAGAATAGAGGGGAAAGACATCTCTTGCCTTGCCTTGCCTATAAGTGTGTATTTTTTCTGTTGCACTCTATTTACTATTCAGTTGAAAAAAAGCCAAGTCTACTGTTTTCTAAGTGTTCAAGCTAATGTGATTTTTATCTCCATGATACATTTTATTGTAATAATTTTTAGGTGACCCAACTGATTTATTGCTTGAGAAATTGGAACAGACCCCTGACTTTTCATACAAGCAGCTTTCAAGCCCTCTGAAGTATAACAGGAGCCCTCGGACAGAAGATGTGCTTGAGGCAGAAAGGTCATGGGAAAAAAATGTTTTTGCAATGTAAGTAAATCAAGCAGAATGGAAATATATGTTTGTGTATGTTTATATATGTAACATAGTAATTAAGGTTTAAAAAAAGACTTTAGTCCATCAAGTTCAACCTTTTTTAGATCTCTCTAATCCGCAATATGCGGATTAGTTAATTCTGTGTATATATAGATGTGTTTGTATATATAAATACACCTCATTGTCGTTTATAATGGCTACACTTTATTTTCCTTCTTACCCTAAACCCATACAATATATTTTAAAGTCACCATGCAAAACATATTAATGCTATAGATATTTTACAGCAGTACTAGGCAACTTGGTCTCACGAAAGCCGCAAGTGGTCCAGGATTTCAGCCTCTTTGCATAAGGCCAGAATGAAACGGAGTAACTCAGATGTGCTGAAGCAAGAGAGCACCTGCTTTGAGAGAGGTACTGAAATCCTGGACTGTTGGTGATCCTTGTATGACCGAGTTGACAACTACTGATCTACAGAATTTTCAAAACATTGGTTTTGTCTCAGAGAATCTTCAAGAATCATTCTGATATTTGAATTTTTTTCCTCATCTATGGTGATTATTTGGTTTTGTATAATGTAAAAAAAAAAAAATGTGCTGCTTTTATGTACACTGTTTCTATGTACTACTAATTTCCGAAGCTGTACCTAAAGTGCCGCAGTTCAAGAAAAAAGACACTAGTTTCTTAAATAGGTACCAAGCTATAATATGAAAACATATTATTAAGAAGAAAATTAGTTATAAGTAAACCTTTTAGGAGTTGGGCAATGAGCCATTAAAATTGGCAGACTATTAGCCTATAATAAAAATGAATAAAGTAAAAACATGACTCGTCACATGATATCCCATAATTTATTTATTTTTCTTTAGATCTTTATCCTCACAATACCAAAATTCTTCTCCTCCATCCTCCACTTTTTTTTAACTTATTTAGAGGTTGCACAATACAACAACTTTGCAACAGGTCAGCCACAGTCTTAAAAATGAATTTGTTTTTACATACCGGTAATTTAAATGGATTTTTAAGGTACTTTTATTTTACTATGTATAAAATATTTCTGTGTATCTATTTACTTTTCTGTACTTTTATTAAGAAGTGCTTATAAGCTCTGTTTTTATTGACTAAACCTACTTCGGTCTGCCCTTTGCAGCTCATGAAAACTGACTGTATAGTACTTTCTGTGTTGCCTCATACTAACCAATCGGTGACATCTCTCAGTAACATTTTGGAATATTCTGCTGAGACATGATCTGATAGTCTAGGACACCTCAAGGTACATCCTGCACTACAGAGTCTATGTCTGCATATGCAGCAATGGGCAGACTATTTATTTGAGTTTATTCAGTTAAAACAGCACTTTTTACTAAAATAAAGTACATAAATGTAGATAGATACACAGGTATATTATAGATCTAGTTAAATCCAGGAACCTTCTACATTCCTTTAGTGGCATATATTCCATTTCTTTACATTTTAATCCGGAGATCTTCACAGTTTGTCACCAGGATTTAATGTAAGTCTGTATTTTCACTCTAAACATCAGGCTATAACATTTTTTTTTCTTTTTAGCAAAGCTCCTGTCCCTGTGTTATGTGAGGATGATGATAAAGATCTTGAAGATCACGCAAAATCACATCTTGTACAAGAGTTCCTCAGTGATTGTGTTAAAAAAGACAACCAAATCACAGTAAGATTAATCTTTTAATTTTTAAACTAATGTTACATTTAGTTATGTGGTCTTGTAAAGGTTTGACAATACACAATAAAAGGACATGTAAATCCACGTTTTCTATCATGCTTTCAATAAGCTTGTTCTATACATATATTGTTTTTTGGAATCTAAAAGAGGTGGAACTTTTTTTTTTTTTTTAGTGATCATGCGAAAGATGTCCAAAAGCATTTTGGAAAATGTTATGACCTCACACTGACAAACTTGGATTTGGTAGTGCCAGGTGCAGCTTGTAACTGTAGTGAAGGTAAACCGCTTTTGTACAGAACACTCATAACTTATTGGTGCCCTGAATCGCTAAATTCTTTGTCACTGTGATGTTCTGCCATTTTCTAAAGCTGCTATTAATAATAATATTATTATTATTATTATTATTATTATTAATTTGAAACACACCAGCATATTCCATAGCGCTGTACAGGGGTTAAGTATAAGACAAAAACAATATTATTACATTGCAAATGAATGATGGGCCCTGTCATTGAGCTTAAAATGTAACGTACTTAGTGCTTTTTCCGAAAGCACTTTGTTGTTGTTTAGTCCTTTAATCGTATCCGACTCTCTGTGACCCTATAAACGCATAACGCCAGACACATTGTGTCTCATTCAAAATGTTGTTATGAAAAAGTATTCTTTAAACTGAGCAAAAATGCCTTGAATTCATTAAATATTTTAATATGTAGTGCAGGGGTTTACATATTTATACCAAACAAAGGAGCAAAATTATTAACTTTTTTTTGTATTGCTCCGTATGTATGTAGGTATGTACAGTGCCTTGCAAAAGTATTCACCCCCTTGGTATATTTCATGTTTTGTTGCCTCACAACCTGGAATTAACATGGATTGTTTGAGGATTTGCATAATTTAATTTACAAAACATTCCCACGACTTTGAAGATATTTTTGTTTTTTTTTATTGTGAAGCAAAAAACAAATAGGACAAACTAACAGAAAAAGCAAATGTGCATAACTATTCACCCCTCTAAAGTCAATACTTTGTAGAGCCACCTTTTGTGGCAATCACAGCTCCAAGTCGCTTTCGATAAGTCTCTATGAGCTTGCCACATCTTACCACTGGGATTTTTGCCCATTCCTCCTTGCAAAACTGCTCCAGCTCCTTCAAGTTGGATGGTTTGCACTTGTGAACAGCAATCTTTAAGTCTGACCACATATTTTCTATTGGATTGAGGTCTGGGCTTTGACTAGGCCATTTCAACACATTTACATGCTTCCCCTTAAACCACTCCAGTGTTGCTTTAGCAGTGTGTTTGGTGTCATTGTCCTGCTGGAAACCTCCATCCTAGCCTCAAATCACGCACAGAGTGGTACAGGTTTTGCTCAAGAATATCCCTGAACTAGAATATTGCCCGTCAAAAAATGACGGCAATGAAATTGTAAGTGAGATAAGGGTGTTTGGTGTATATAATGTGGCTGATGTAGCGTCGTTCGTTTTCTATGTCGTGCAAGTTTTTCGTAATATTAGTTTTTTATGTCGTGCAAGTTTTTTGGAATATTCGTAGCTGTTTGGTGGTCTTTATCGGAATATCCATAGGTGTTTGGTGGTGTTTTGCATGTTTATGTTAGTGTTTTGCGTGTTTAGGGACCTTTAGCCTTGTTTTCGTTTTGTTCGGCGGCCATTTTTTCTTTTGCTAAGGTGATTTTCGGGTCTCTAAACTCCGAAATTTGTGCTTAAATGGAGGTGTAACTTCACTTGTAGAGGTCCTTGGTGCCCCCCTTGCTGTGTGTAACCTTTTTATGTGTTTGTTGTTTGTATTTGTTGTGTATGTAATGTTTTTGGGGTTGCGCGGGTTGCGTCCTTGTTTTGTAATCTTGTAGGTGTTTTTCGGCAAATATGTAGGTGTTTGGTGGTGTTTTGCGTCTTTAGACTGCTGTAGCCTCGTTTTCGTTTTTTTTGGCGGCCATTTTTTCTCTTGCTTAGAGAATTCTTTTTGTGTCTAAACTGCTTTAATTTCAGTTAAATTGAGGTGTTTAGTTTTCGAGGTCCTGGATGCTCCCTCTTGATATAGTAAGCTTTTTATGTATTTGTTGTGTGTATTTGTTTGATTTTTGATGTGCGCGTGTTGCGGCCGTTTTGTGCGAGGTCGTAATGGGTCGTAACGTGTCTCGTATTTTGTTTGCGTTACAATGTAAAGTTTGCGCCCTCGTAAATTTTGCAAGGGTCGCAGTTGCTGGCAAGGAGCTCCTTTTGCGCTCCTTGCCATCAACTGCGACCCTCACTTTGTGAGGGCCGCGGGCTCGCGTACTGCAAGCGTTAGCAACAACTCGTATGCTCACAACTATATATGTGATTTAGCACCATCCATATTCCCCTCAACTCTGACCAGTTTCCCAGTCCCGGCTGATGAAAAAAATCCCCACAGCATGATGCTACCACCACCATGTTTCACTGTGGATATGGTGTTCTTTGGGTGATGTGATGTGTTGGTCTTGCGCCACATATAGCGTTCTTTGATAGCCAAAAGTTCAATTTTAGTCTCATCAGACCAGAGCACCTTCCTCCGTACACTTTGGGAGTCTCCTACATGCCTTTTCGCAAACTCAAACCCATTTTGTTTTTTCTGATGAAAGTAATGGATTTCTTCTGGTTACTCTGCCATAAAGCCCAACTGTATGGATTGTACGGCTTATTGTCCTATGGATATTTTTTTATAACCTAACCCTGACTTGTATTTCTCAACAACATTGTCCCTTGTTTAAAAAATTTCCTTGGTCTTATTGGCAGTGTTTGGTTAGTGGTGCCTCTTGCTTAGGTGTTGCAGCCTCTGGGGCCTTTCAAAAAAGGTATGTATATGTAATGACAGATCATGTGACGCTTAGATTGCACACAGGTGGACGTCATTCTGAAGGTAATTGGTAGCACCAGAGCTTTTTTTTATTTTCTACAGGCATGCAAGTGTAAAAGGCATGGATGTTATTTTCCAATTGGTCTATCAGTGTTTGATGCCCAGTTAGTTAAATTGAAAAGTCCACTGTTTTGCAGTGCATTTATTTATGGCTCTTTGGTAAATAAAATATGTGCACCATAGTCATTTCTGTTGTGAGGGTATATTGACTGTGTAATGTTTAACCTATGTATTAATAGAGCCAATTTCCTGCCCAATACTGAACGGCTGATTTTCACAAGTGCTTTACATAGCAGTAAAACATTTTTGAAGTGGCTAAATACTGCTCACCTCAGCTTTTTTTTCTCTCTGCAGCCAAACACCTTCTCTGGAGGAAACCACCATGGTCCAGTTGAAGCTCTGAAACATATGCTATTCAACCTCCAAACATTTCAGCAAAGTTTCAGTCAGGGCAAAATTCCAGAGAATACCTGTGAAACTAAAAAAGTGAGTACCTTGCATAAAGAAAGTTTTATTAGCAGTGTAACATTTAACCTGCAAAACTTACCAACAATATTGCTTTACACCTTATTCTAAAAATTGTTTTATTCTTTATACAAAAAGTTTACACACATTCAACAAATATGTAATATCAATACATATTCAGCAATAACAGTTGATTTAACAGACAAATAACAATACATAATATATAAAGAATACATCTTGATCATGGATGAAGGTGGTATCTCCTAAACTGTGATCTGGGGTTTCCAAGGTTCTTACAGTCATACTAAATTATCATTATTATTTAATTATTTATATATTTGTCCCATACCTTCCATTTACAGTTCCTTGCAAAAGTATTCACCCCTTTGAATTTTTACCTAATTTGTTACATTAGAGCCTTAAGTTCAATGTTTTGTTAATCTGAATTTTATGTGATGTATCAGAACACAATAGTCCTAAGTTGGTGAAGTGAAATGAGAAAAATATATACATAAAACTATTTTTTAGAAATAGAAAACAGAAAATTGGCATGTGCGTATGTATTCACCCCCTTTGTTATGAAGCCCATAAAAAGCACTGGTGCAACCAATTACCTTCAGAAGTCACATAATTAGTGAAATTATGTCCACCTGTGAGCAATCTAAGTGTCACGTGATCTGTAATTACTTAAACACACCTTTTTTGAAAGGCCCCAGAGGCTGCAACACCTAAGCAAGAGGCACCACTAACCAAACACTGCACCAAGGAACTCTTCAAACAAGTAAGGGACAATGTCATTGAGAAGTACAAGTCAGGGTTAGGTTATAAAACAATATCCAAATCTTTGATGATCCCCAAGAGCACCATCAAATCTATCATAACCAAATGGCAAGAACATGGCACAACAGCAAACCTGCCAAGAGACGGCCACCCACCAAAACTCACGGACTTGGCAAGGAGGGCATTAATCGGAGAGGCAGCACAGATACCAAAGGTAACCCTGGAGGAGCTGCAGAGCTCCACAGCAGAGACTGGAGTATCTGTACATAGAGTTTGGCTTTATGGCAGAGTGGCCTGAAGAAAGCTATTACTTTCAGCAAAAGACAAAATGGCACGTTTTGAGTTTGTGAAAAGGCATGTGGGAGACTCCCAAAATGTACGGAGGAAGGTGCTCTGGTCGGATGAGACTAAAATTTAACTTTTCGGCCATCAAAGAAAACGCTATGTCTGGCGCAAACCCAACACATCACATCACCCAAAGAACACCATCCCCAGTGACAGTAACAGTGAAACATGGTGGTGGCAGCATCATGCTGTGGGGATGTTTTTCAGCAGCCGGGACTGAGAGGAAGATGGATGGTGCTAAATACAGGGATATTCTTTAGCAAAACCTGTACTACTCTGTGCTTGATTTGAGGCTAGGACGGAGGTTCACCTTCCAGCAGGACAATGACCCCAAACACACTGCTAAAGCAACACTTGAGTGGTTTAAGGGCAAACATGTAAATGTGGTGGAATGGCCTAGTCAAAGCCCAGACCTCAATCCAATAGAAAATCTGTGGTCAGACTTAAAGATTGCTGCTCACAAGCGCAAACCATCCAACTTGAAGGAGCTGGAGCATTTTGGAAGGAGTAATGGGCAAAAATCCCAGTGGTAAGATGTGGCAAGCTCATAGAGACTTATCCAAAGCGACTTGGAGCTGTCATTGCCGCAAATGGTGGCTCTACAAAGTATTGACTTTAGCGGGGTGAATAGTTATGCACATTGACTGTTTCGGTTATTTTGTCCTATTTGTTATTTGCTTCACAGTATAAAAAAAAAAAAAAATCTTCAAAGTTGTGGGCATTTTCTGTAAATTAAATGATGCAAATCCTCAAACAATCCATGTTAATTCCAGGTTGTGAGGCAACAAAACACAAAAAATGCGAAGGAGGGTGAATACTTTTGCAAGGCACTGTAACCACTTGAGCTTACTCTAACAATGATCCTTCTGGAAAATATAAGTATTTCTTGGGGCAGATGGAAGCTTGATTTGGATTGCTTGATTTGGATATCAAATCAAATATTTACACTTCTGCATGCTTTGTTTATATTTAGATTTCTAAAAGTGGTGATTGTCCATTGCAAAGTTTTGACCAAGAAATGTTTCCGGTAAATAGATCTCTACAGAAGTAAGTACTGTTTTTTTTTCCTCTCCTATTTATATCACACCAAAGCTTTCCCAATGTTTACAATCTTGGCCTAGAATGTTTCAGAAGATAAAGATATAAAACAAGTTTTCTGAGGCATTAAATAATAAATGGGACGTTGTCCGTAAAGCACTACTGTAATAGCCCAGCATTAAGATTTTTTTTTTTCATAGTGCGTGAATATAAGCATCTTCTCAAATTATTTTTTATTATTTAAACTTACGCTGAACATATATGGGTTTGCCCATTTCTTTAAGCTCTCTTTCAGTGACTGCGTTCAATATCCTTGCACTAACAAAAGATCACCTTTTTCTTTTTTAACTACAATAAACTGAAAACTTGTTTATTTACTACTTAAGTTATAAAAACGGGATCACTATGCACAATGTTTATATAAAAGAGTTGGGGAACCGCTGAAATAATAAAGAAAATTCTTAGTCTAACATATATGAAATATTAATGATTTTAGTGTCCTTTACTAGCTTCAATGGAAAAGCATTAATTCCCTAGGTGAAATTTGTACTTTTTTTTTTTTTTATTGCATTTTCTCAACAACAAAAAAAAATAATTTATTTTTTTTCTTTGGATTTTTAAGGGCATTGCATCATTTAACAAGACTGAAAGAGCTTGTTGGGGACAACAGTATTAAGCAGGATCAAGAAAAGAATCAGGAAAACTAAAATAGTATTATTAATCATAAGTGTGTTACAAAGCTATATTTTTGTGTAAAAAAAATTTATATTTATATATAAAGCAAATATATATACATATATACTATTTTTATATTTAACTTTTTAGTTCTTAAAACATTGATACTCACAACAATTGTATTACAGACTTTCAGTACATACAAAATTACATTTGGCATGTTATTGGTTTGTTCTATATCTTCTCTTCTTTTTTACTCTATATGTCCACTTATTTCAAAAATACTCCCCAGCTTCTTCTAAGAAACTGCTTAAAAATCAATTGGCCATTTTTCCAACAGCAGTTCACTCAGCATGGGCACCTCTGATTTTTTTTTACAGAGGTTGAGAGACACTGACAGTACAGGCTTGCAAAAATATTTATGTATACAGTTTTTTAGAATGACACAATATTTCTGGTTCTCTGAGAGAATTTGTTGAAGCTCTCATTATCCTTTGATCAAAATGTATGTAGAACAAGTGTTTCCATATGTACTGTTATCTGTCATTGACCAGCATTTCAACTGTTACTTGGTCAGATAATTTGTAGTATAACTCCTTTCTCATTTCATTAAATGGATGATTAATCTTTTTTAGGTTAAATCATTTGAAGACATTTTTTTTTAACCATTTTTTTAAAAGTCTATTTTGTTGTTTTATAAATGCCTATTTTGCATTATTGTGTTTGCCTTCCGCTTATTTTTCGATTTTATATGATGGTTGGTGTTAATAACAGTATAATAATAGTATAGAGTACAAGCTGTAATGCACAGTTGCTCTTGTCCTCAGTAGTACTAGCAACATGTAAGGAATTTGAGCTAAAAATGGTGTTTGGGACATATGGTATATCAGAGCTACTGGCTGGAACAACCCCCTTTCTGTATGCCACCACTTCCTGAATCATGCTGTTTAACGGTTGCAGACCATACCAAAATGAATGGTTGCAGTAAATCTGTATACCTTTAGAAAAAAGTGTAGTACAAGCTATATGCTCCACCCCACAAATCCAAGGGTTCCAAATAGGACTACAACATCTCAAATGCTGCTTATTTGCGAACAACGTCCTTTGCACATTAACTGACCCAATTTCATCAATACCTACATTGATGAATAGTCTAGACTTATTCGGACAGATCTCAGGATTGAAAGTTAATTTAGATAAGACAGAAGCGATAGGGTCTTCTCTCCCCTCACAAATGCTAGAACTGTCAAAAAATAAGTTCATTTGCTTGGCTAGAAAATGTTATCAAATATTTAGCCATCAACGTGACCCCTGACCTATCTAGATTGTATGGGACCAATTATACTCCTCTAATAAAAAATAAATAATTGCTGACACTAATAAATGGAGTAAACACTCCCTTTCATGGACAGGGCACATTAACGCTATTAAAATGAACGTTCTACACCAAATTTTATATTTATTTCGAACCCTCCCCATCCCTATTATACCTAGAGATATAGAAAAACTCCCAAAACATTTATATCGAGGGGAAAAAAAGCCACGAATAGCGAAATCATTCCTGTTTGGTAGCAAAAAGATAGGAGGACTATCCTGTCCTAATTTGAGATCATATTTCAGGGAGGCTCAGATCTCCTTTACCCTCCAGGCTCACTCAATTGAACACCAACCCATTTGGATATTTATCGAGAACCAACAACTAAAACCATATAAATTGGACTCAATAATCTGGACTCCCACCATACCTCTCAAAATTACCAAACATAAAAATCCTCTAATAAGACTCTCACTTTCAACCTGGAATTATATTAATTCTAAACACCATCTGACTTTTAAATCATCATGCTTAATCCCCACATTAGCTACCCCAATTATATGGGACAACCTCAGGGAGGAGTCAAAAATATGGTGGGCAAAGGCATAAACTAGATAGGCTAGTTAATTGGTTATTAAATGACCAAATAATTTTGTTTGAACATCTTAAAACATAATTTGATATCCCGTTAAAAGAACACTATAATTACTGTAAAATTAGGCACCTAATCACCACTCTGATCAGAAATTTGGGACCACCCCAAACTGGCTGTCTCTCATTAGCAACAAAACCCCTTTGGCTAAGGGGGTTTTGAGCTCCCTTTATGCAATCATAAACCCACCCTCCAATAACTTTAAATCTCCATTTAGGGAAAAATGGGAGGCTAACATGGGCTTAAGTTAAGACTCTACAAAATGGGAAATAATTTGTACAAACCTAATTAAAGGCTCAACTGAATTACAGCTTACTAGAAACAACATTTATAATTTTACATATAGCATACTACACTCCTGACATAGTGCACAAAATTAATCCCCAAACTCCATCCAATTTCTTAAGGCAATGCCAAACAATAGGTACTTTCATCCACACATGGTGGGAATGTCATAGAACTAGCATCTAATATTCTTCAAAAAAACATTACTCCATCCATAGATAAATGGCTACAGTATCTAAAGCTTTCCACTAAAAAACACATTGCCCATAAATGGAAGACCCTAACACTTAATTTAAGAGAAATAATCAATAAACTGAATGTTATAATGATGAATGACAGACTTACCCATACAATAACAAACACATACTCTGTATTTCTATAGAGTTGGGACTCGTGGCTTAGTTCACCCCATACAATAACATTTTTAGAACTCTTCTAAGATCTGGTAGATAATTTAATGCAGGCTGGAAATGGACACCTCAGCGTGGATCCCAGGAGCTGGACAAGTAAGTTGTGGGAAGATTGGCTGGAAACCTAATAATGACGCCTGGGCTGGGATAATTATGTCAGCCCGCTCATAGTAATTATTTGGTTTAATTTTCTTGATATATAACCCTTATGTTCTTTTTGTTTTAAGAAAACGGATAAGTTGAAGAAATATTGTAATGGTTCAATAATGAATTAGAACCACATTATACAAGATAACTAAACTTTATAAACAAATTGTTAAATGTCAAGTGATCATAAAAATCACTGTTATAATGTTTATACTTGGCAGTAAAAAAAATTGAAAAGTAGAAAAAAAGTGTAGTACAAGGCAACTCCCTTACACCATTTATAAAATTAGGAGCTCACTGAAAACTAACATGATCGTAAACATCAAAACTTTATCAAGTACTAACCTAATCACAATTACAATCACAATTGTAAACATTTCATATAAACAAATACTAGTGATTACTGAAAATGGCAGTGTTTTGCAAACTTTCTCAGCCTTGGAATCATTTATTGTTTATTTTTTTGGCTCCAGTTATTGGACCTTCAATTAACAAAAATATAGGGGAAAAGTACTGTATTTTTCCATCTATAAGACGCCTCCATGACCAAGACGACCCCTATATTTGGAACCAAAATTCAGAAATAAATAAATATGCAAATGTGTATTTTATAAGTTTTTTTTATTGTGTTACACATATATTTAAGGACACTTTCTGTCATGATTTTCACCGATTTTCCATTCCAGCTCAATATCTTTGTGATCCCTGTGAAAACCAGAAAAAGGCAATTGCACACCGCTACTGAGTAATACGTGATGTGATCACAAGGATATTGAGCTGGAATGGAAATCGGTGAAAATCATGACAGAAAGTGCCCTTAAATATATGAGTAACATAATAAAAACTTATAAAATACACCAAATGCATTTCCAAATGTGTCTTTTCTCCTGTCTTAAATCTAGTGGCCAGATGCAGCATTACAGTACCAGACCAGGGTATGTAGTTGCAACATTCCGTGTATAAGACTTAAAATACTGTATTATACGTGGAAAAATACGGTATATTTACAATATATTTATGTATCTTTTATTACTAAACATAATGGACAGCGGCGCACACACAAACATTTTTAAAAAAATGTAAGTGTTTTTTTTTTTTTTTTTTTTTTTTATCAATTGTTTTTAAGTCTAAAATAGAGGGACTATCTTATACATGGATTGTTGCATAAAAAAAATATTGTAAATATACTTAAATTGAATATGTGATTTTAGAATAATAAATATTGTTGGTAATAGTTATCTTCTTGAAATTTTTAAATCTCATGGGAACAATCCAATTAAACAAATTTGTGGTGTAAATGTTATTTGTCTTTTTATACATGTCATTAATTCTTTAAATTTCTGCCAAATTTTACTAACTATTGGACAATTCCACCAAATATGTATATAAGACCCTTCCTGTCTACATCCTCTTAAGCAGGGGTCACCAAACTAGGTCCTGGAGGACCACACCCAGGCCTGGATTTAAGGATTTCCTTTCTGTGCACAGGTGAGTCAATCAGGATGACTGAAGAAGCAATAGTCTCACCTGTTTGCAGCAAGGATATCCACAAATCCAGGCCTGGGTGCGGTCCTCCAGGACCGAGTTTGGTGATCCCTGCTCTAAAACAACTGTCTGACTGTTTAATGTTTTATGTTATTTTGTTGGTACACATATATAGTTATCAGTGTTGGGGACGTTTGTGATGTTGGTAACACAATTGCTGCCCTTGCGAGGCGAGCCGGTGATGCACGCATGTTGGTGACGCTTTTACGCCCCTCGCAAGGTGAGCCGTTGAGGCACGCACGACTTAGGCTGCAATGAACACTGAAGGTGCTCATTGCAGTGCGACCCCTCGCAAAGTGACCATTGCGAGGCCCGTAGAGGTGACGGAGGGAGAGGCTTGCAATGAGCGCCGAAGGTGCAGCATTCCCAGATTTTATTTAGTTAAGTTTCAATCCATATTTTGATGTTTTGACCTACAAGAATATTAGGGTTAAATGTGATAGGAGTCATTGGAGATTTTGTGGTTGTTTGCTGCTATTTATATTTCAATCTATTCTACAATTTGAGTGAGTATACAAACTGCTTCAAAATAGACCTCTTAAGATACCTAGAATTTCATAACCACTCTCTAGGACTTTTTTAAATTTACCACAAAGCTCCCGGAAGAGGTGAAACACTGGGCCACAGTATTCAGTAGGACATAAATGTGTTTTATTTTATTTTATGTTCATATTTAGCAATACTGAAACCGCAATCCAGCACACGTTATCTGATTCTCATATTGTCAGCAGTAGTTTTACATTTAAAGAATATCAACAGTCATGTCATTGATTTTCCCTAGAAAAATACCTCAATAAAATCACTGTAGACTTTGTATAAGGAATAATGATAATAAATAATAACATTGAAGCTGTCTAAAAGGAATCTTTAGGCAAAACTTACCGTACTTGTTTTATATAAATGTTTTGACAGGATTCATTTAATAATTGTATCTTTCTAATTTAATTGTCCTAAAGTTTTACTTGTCTTTAAGAATCCGTAAGATTTCTCTGCATCTAGAACTTACCCGTAGCTTTTTCTTTTTTTTATATGCATGCTGCCATATTTTACTGTTGTAGTGTAAGGCCACACACGAAAGGGGTTTCATACAACCAGTGTATTGCTGTTCCCAAATGGACAGTACTTGATTTAAGTAAAATATGATATTGATTGAAATTGCTATAAATTGCAACTTAAAGGACCAGTGTCATCACCAGATGTCTTCTTTACCACAAGATACAGTGTCGAAAAGCATGTGGAAAAAGTGTTTACTTTTTTGAAATTGCTGGTGCATTGATTCGCTTCAGGGTTTTAGGGTGCTTCAATAAAGCTCTGAATCTGAATGCGGCTGCACCACTGAAGCATTAATTATGCCTTATAAGCTTTTTAAGATGTCCGTATAGGTATAATACTTATATTAATTGTCGATATTTTTTTTTAAATTCACTTTATTCATTTTTATTTACATACGTCTAGCTTTCGATACCTAGTATTAATGTTTTATTATTATTTTCTCTTTATTACAATAAAATGTATGTTTTATACTTATGTCTAGTCTAGCTTGGCATGCCTAGTATTAATGTATTTTTTTATTGAAAGGTGTTGTTTGTACATCTGTGCAGAATACATCATATGTAAGAACAAATCTAAAGCCAGAATCAATATTGCTGTGTGAAATAGCAACACCCTGAATTATACTACTCTGATGGCTGAAAGTGAGGAGGAACTAAATGGTCTATTTATTGATAAGGGTGCAAAAGCTGGCATGTTGATAACAAAATTAAAAAGACAAAGATCATAATAAACCTTTATCTCAGCTCCTGGGATCCATGAAATTTGCATATGGTGACTGCAGCCATGAAATTAAGCTGTTTACTTCTAGTGAGGAAAGCTGTGGCAAGGTTGAGTAAGCTAGTAAAAAATATATTACACTATCAACAAAGATCTGCATAGTTAGAACTATGGTATTCCAGGTAGTAACATACGGATGTAAGAGTTGGACCATAAAGAAGGCTGAGCGCCGTAGAATTGACGCCTTTAAATTGTGGCGATGGAGACAATGGCTTAGAGTCCCTTGGACTGCAAGAAGATCCAATCAATCAATACTAAAGGAAATAAAGACAAATTGTTCACTGAGAGGATTGATAATGAGGCTAAAGCTAATTGAGATTGAAGGCACGTAAAGAAGCAGGCGTCAGAGGGGGAGATGAATAGAGATCATTGAAGCCATGAACATACGCTTGAGGGAGTTCAGAGGCCCAATGGTTGACAGATTTGCCTGGTGTGCTGTGTCACTTTTCAGGTTGCACGCCGTCCGTTTGCAACCGCCGGCTCCCCTGCTGTTCCTCTGCTTCTCGCAGGTTCGTCCCATGCCTGCCGTTTCTCCCTTCCCCTTTTTGGGCTCCCCCGTCTCCCCGGCCGGCCTAATTCCATGCTGCTTCTCTATCCGTTTGTGCACTCTCCTGCATCTCCTGTTCCTCCTCACTCCTGCCCTGCTGCCCGTTTCTCCCCTCCTCCTAGCCCCTGCCCCGTCTTACCTCTTACCTCTCCACCGTCTCCGGTCTCATCCTGCGTCCCGCCACGCTGTTTTCGGGGGTCCCGGCGTGCCCCTCTCCCGGCCCGGCTCCTCCTCCTTGCTCCGCCGCTTCCCATGCCTCCTCCGCTGCTGCCCGGCTCCCCTCCTCCAGACACCTCCGCCACTGCTCGCCCCTCTTTCGGCGGCCCCGCCTCTCTTTGTCCGTGTTCGCTGCCGGCGCTTGCGCCGCACCCCTCCTTAGGCGGCCCCACCCTTCTTTGTTCCGTCCCTCCTCCGTCCCATGCCGCGGCTCCTTTTTCCTTCTCCCCTTCCTGCCCTCCCCTGGCCTGGCTCCTTTGCCTCGGGCGCCCTGCTGGCGCTCGTGCCACTCCCCCCTCTCGTCGACTCCGCCTCCTCCTGCCTCCTTCCCTGGCTTGGTTCTTTTTGCCCCGGCGCCCCGATGGCCCTTCTCTTGCCAGCTCCGCCTTCTCCTGCGCTCTCCCTCGGCGGCGCTCACGCCTCGCCCCTCTTCCGGCAGCCCCGCCTCCTTTTCGTTGTACCTTCCCTCGCTCTGCGCTTCCGTTTCTCTTGCTCGCCCGTTTCTCTTGCTTCCGTTGTTCGCCCAGCGCTCCCTGCTTCGCCTCTCTTAGCCAGTTCTTCCCCCTATCATTGCCTTTTTTGGCCTCTATTCTCACACTCGGATCACGCTAGCACCAATCGCTGCCATTTTCTCGTGCTGGCAGATTCAAATCAATCCTTTTAGTTACCAGCCATACACCTATCGTATCACTAAACGTACACCATACACCATTCAGTAATTAAAATCTACGTTTGCAAATCAGACCTGCCAGAGCATACCTCCTTCATGCACCCGTCTCAGTCAGTCCAATTCACCCCCCTTTTCCCTGAGACCAAGTCTCTAGCTGAATCAAATCACAGGCTCACCTTCATATAGCATTACAATCTAGTAAATACATAACTACTATACTTCACGAACAACTTTTTCGTTTACCATGCACCCACAGCTACGCTTCGAACAGTCGCTTCCCTACATCATACGCATCATTGCCATCACGCATTCGGCTCAGTACCATACGCCCAAATGGACTTTGCTCTAACCTCGCCCCCTCATCGAAACCATTCATTTCAAACCCTACACGTATGCCATGCCAGATACCAGTCGCTCACCTCAAACTGCTTCTTTCTTTCACTAGCAACAAATCAATCATATCATCTCCTCAAATCAAATCATTTCTCAGAGGCCTACAGCACAGAGCACCCCCCTCCAAACTACAACGTCATCCCATAGATGGCGCACTTTTCAAAAGGTTGACCACCCTGCTTTCCTCAAAACCCATTCGGCCCCGACACATCCAGGACGATCCGAGGGGCCATCATGCTTGCTTTCTACAGCTTCCTGCATCCAGGTGAGTTTACCACTTCACAAAACAACCCTCACTATCTCACCAAGCAGGACATAACTTTACATCCAGATCACTTCATGCTCACACTACAGCGCACCAAAACAAGTCGCAAACCCATACTCATAACATACTACCCATCACACAACGACTGGTGTCCAGTCTCCACTATTAAATCCCATTTAAATTCACTATCTTCCAAACCAACCACTCACCCTCTCCTGAGCTTATCAAGCCAACCCTTGTCCACCACCTCCTTCAAACACTACATTAGACAGCTGCTAATCAAACTCGGCCTAGACTCTTACAGCTATTCAGGACACTCTTTTCGCATTGGAGCCGCCTCTTCAGCCTCCAAAGCCAACATTCCCACCCACATTATTCAATCCATGGGTCGATGGAAGTCAAATTGCTACACCCGCTACATACCTTTTCCCATTGCAGAAACTAAACAAGCTTTTCAAACCATCACTCATTAACCTTCTCCCTAAAATTCTGCTCACTTTTTGGCCTCTAAGCAGACTAAAATGGGTCTAGTAGCAATTGCCACACACCAGCTTCTACCCAAGAGAAGGTCACGACCATAAATAACCAGGTGTTAACCTGGGAGTTGTGGGAGGGAACGTCTCTCCTCCCCTATATAAACCCCTCCCTTAACCTACATCCTCACCTGAAAATATTCACTTTTCCCTCCCACCTCACCCCAATGTAGGCCTTCTCCTCTACCCCTAAGCCCTCTAAGCAGACTAAAATGGGTCTAGTAGCAATTGCCACACACCAGCTACTACCCAAGAGAATGTCACAACCACAATCAAAGCATATCCTACCTATTAACTGACATAACTATTTTTGTTAACTGCCATAATCCAGTGAATTTTCATTTTCTAATAAAAATAAAATTTGATTAACTTATTCCCATAGCGTAATCTCTCCATTCCACTCACTAATTTTGTTGCTTGTCTCTATACATTTACTAGCTCTACATAATCCTTTTTTTAAAGTAGTCCCAACACTACTCTATATTACAGGTGAGGTCTTATCAGAAATTTATATGGGCACAGAAAATTGACTTTTCTTGCTTATATCCACCTGTTTGGATAATATTTGACTTCCTTCATTTATTTTTTATTTATGACATTTTTATGGCACTTTTATGCAAATTTTTATCCAAACTGTAAAGGATTTATGATAACAAAATTTACAAGTTTATGACCGCATTGGTTAAAAGGTTAAACAGATACAAGAGGCCTAGAGGGCGCTGCCCAGAACAGCAATGTGGTGTCCTCTGTTTTTTTACAGCTTGTTATGGAATGATTATAAACAGCAAGAAGAAGAATATTACAGTAAAGGAAGAGACCTATTTAGGGAAAAAAGTCCATTGCAAAACTTAAAAAGTAACTTTTAATTAACCTGAAATATAATCATTAAAAATCCAAACGATTAAAACAACTTCAACAAAATAAAGTATGTATCGTTAAATGAGAGCAAAATGTTGTCAAGTTTTATTCCAATGTTTGATGGTAACCATGGATTATTAATTATTCGTTATGGAAGGGTGAACATTTATAGAGGCAAACACCTTACTACCTGTCGTCTGGATCATATTCCCAGTTTATCCCTCCCCTCTCTACCACACTTATCCCTGCTCTCACTCATCTTTTCAATCTTTTCCCAAACACTGGCATGTTTCCATCATCTTTAAAACATGCCATAATTACACCCATTCTTAAAGGCATATCTTGGTGAGCTGGATTTTGAATGCATCTGATAGAAGAGAATTAGTAGTGTATGCAAAAAAAATTTACATGAAAAAATACCAAAATAAACATTTAAACTTAGCTTTAAGTTAGCAAAATGTCTTGTAATTTCTGACAGTTGAAAAACAGGGTTACCACCCTCTTCAATCCCGGACTAAATGAGCATTCATTTAAAAAATAGTTTTGGCCAATCAGAAGGAAGGAGACGCTGAAAATGTAAAATCACTATATATATGAACAATGATAGTTGTCATAATTGCGAGGTTGACGGTAACGCTCGCAATTCTGACAAGTTGGGCATGTGCAATGCACAGCATGAACCCCACATGCGCATTACGCAGAGGGGGCAGGCATGCGCAAGCCACTGCGTGAGCTGCTCATGCACATTGCGCAACGCTAAAGGGGGAAAGGAGACACGGGAGGGAGACAGGGGAAAGGAAAGGGGGAAAGCAGGCACAGGGAAGGTAGAGGGGGAGGAGACATGGGAGGGGGAAAGAGACACAGGGGTGGGAAAGGGGCAAAGAGACACAAGGGAGGGAGAGAGGGGAAAAGAAACATGGGACGGGGGACACAGGAGAGGGAGAGGGGGGAACAGACACAGGAGGGGGGAAAGACATGGGAGGGAGAGGGGGAAAGGAGACGGGGGAGAGACACAGGGGAGGGAGAGGGGGGAAGAGACACAGGGGAGAGGGGGAAGAGACACAGGGGAGGGAGAGGGGGAAAGGAGAGGGAGGGGTGAAGACACACAGGGGAGGGAGAAGAGACACAGGGGAAGGGAGAGGGGGGAAGAGACACAGCGCGGGAAAGAGACACAAGTGAAGTGGGAGAGACATAGGGGAGGGAGAGGGGGGAAGAGACATGCAGGGTACATAAACACCTCTGACTTAGTTTTTCTGTTTTTTCAGGGTACATAAACAGACAGAAAACACAATGACACTATCATGCCGTCATTTTTGACGAGCAAGTCGCTAGTATATATATATATCTAAAAAAAAAATTCCCTTGTAGCTGCATAATGTCTGCACTTAATATTCTTTGGAATGCCCTTCCTTTTTTTTACATACACCTCACGTTATCTTTCCTTATCCATTGACTAGTTTCACAATATATAATATTTCATTTATTTCTGTTGCGGAAACTTCAAGCAATGCAGATGATATATTATGCTGATATATTGTACTTATTTCTAATTTCATGGTGCATAGATCAATTCTTTCACTATTATCAATGTATCCCTTTATTTACAACTTCAAAATAAATTGGGTTACATAGAGTTTTATATGATCAAAGGTCATCACCCCATGTATCTAATAGCAAACACTTTTATACTCATTTTCATTACACTTGGAATAATTCATTTCCCTATTTGGAGCTTCTAATTGGCAGAATTTGTCCTGTCTGTAACAATGTAATGTATGCATATTTCTTTTTTACGTTGACGTTTTATATGATTTACATTCCACTTTCTTCCGTATGTGAACCTTGTGATAAGTGCTTCAATCACAGTTGTTTATAAATCACTAATGTAGTCCTATGTACATAGAGGACATCATTCTATTAACGGCTGTAGGAGATGCGTGGCCACAAGGACTGGCCTCAAGCTACTTCCGTATTCTATTCCCTTGCGGCCGAGGGCTCCAGCAGGCTTGTGGCCGGCGCCCTGTTATCCCTTGCGGCCGCCCGCCCGCCCATCAGGGAAAGCCTTTAATCTTACGCAGCCGCAACAGTTTTGGACGCAAGAAAGCCCAGGTCGCTAATCAAATGCTACCTGAACCCTTCCGTCAAGGCCGTAATTAGCTAAAACCGAGCCGCAGCTTACTTACACCAAAAAGGTCCCCTAAGGCTCTTACTTACAAATCAGAGCACATAGAAAAAGCCATCCTGTACTTTGATGAGACGTTAAAGTGATTGTAGGTGTTAGAATTCATTTTTATTGTAGTTCATGTTGAATTTCCGTGTCCAGAGTCCAACGGGCTTGGAGCATATCAAACCCGCAATGGCTGCGGGATTAGCCTCCGTCAAGTCTGTAAATTGGTAAAATAGACCCACAGTTCGCAAAGGGCTTACTTACAAATCGTAGCACTAATTAAGCAAATAGAAAAGCCATCCTGTATTTTTATTAAAAGTGAAAGTGATGTTTGGTCTTAGAATTAATAGCTCAACATTCCCCTACTCTCAAATCTGCAAATAAAGACATTTAATTTCATGTTCAATCTTCGTGTTCTATCTATCATGCAAGTCCCCACGGGTTTGAATAACGAGCTACAGGCTTGTAGGACATTCACGTTCCAAGTGTGCACGGGCTTGAATAACAAGATACGGGCTTGGAGGTCATTGAAGCCCGTGGGACCTGGACAGATTTTAAAACTAAAATCAAAGATTATAATTTGCCAATGTGCAAGCTTGAGAGGGTGTTGCTATTAATCCTCATGTCCCCCATTATGATGCCTATCATTTACAGAGCTTTACAGTGCTATCCTGAATTTATATTTGCATTTAAGACTTTGCTGCCTTGAAACACGATTTACGGGCGCGCAGGAAACACTTGCGGCTGATTGCATGATTTGCGGACGGTGGTAAGGGGGGCGTCCTTGCGGCGCCGTCCATTTGAATAGCAGGGTAGCAGTTGCGCTACACAGGGCCGTAAGATGGCCGCAAGGAATCGCAGCCATTTTACAGCCGTTAATAGAATGAGGCCCATAGAAGCCTATGGATTTCATTCTTTAATTTAATACTTAACTGATCTACTGAAACGTTACTCAGTCATTCATTGCTTAATTTTTAACAAAGCCCATTGCGTTCCTACACTGTTTAAAAGAGGGAGCTTTATCTCTCCGTCCCTACTCTTGATGAGTCAAGGCTTAAGCACTTAGATGAAACGCGCGTTGGGCCTTTCTTAACGTATAATTTTAGGCATCAGCGTTTGTTGAACACCTAATAGTAGTTCAAGTTTCTCAATTCAAACAAATATTTAGTATTCTATTTTAGGGTATCCTTGCTACTCTTATATCAACATTGCTATATTATTGTCATCAATTCAGGGTAAAAGTAACAGGAAATATTTGTTTCCTGTGAATTAAACCCATCTGCTCTATGAGCCTCGGCCAACTTTATCCAGCGATCTGCCATGCATCTTAGCTGATTTTGCATAATAATTCTTTCACTGCAATCCTAAATAACTCAAACTTAAAGTAATAGGAATTGTATGTTTCCTATGAGGTAAATATTCGCTAGCTATCTTATTTAGAAACGTCTACTATAAATACTTTCTGTTACTTGATTAATCTACCGAAAATTACAAAAAACAATAAATGTGCACTTCATGTGAGGTAAACCCCACAATATTTAAAAAAAAAAAAAATGTACTTAATAATTAACTTTAACTTTATGCAACTTTGATGACTTAAGATACGGTTTAATACTTCTAAGGTTTCTCAATATTTTAAGTTTGCCTTTTTTTGGACATCTCCGCTTATATAGTGTAACACTGTTAGAGTTTCGCTACAAATGAAACATCCCTCTGACATAATGAGTAATTAATGGTAATAGGTGGCAGGAAATTCTCCTGTGACGTAAAACTTTGTTTATATATTCAGTACTGGATAATATTGCTAATAAGAAATATTTACACTTAATCTTATGATTAGTTCTTGAGTAAATCACTATGAGTGATGCATACTTACTCTGAAGTCATAACCATCAGTTAATGTGTTAATCTATTTCTCCAGACTGCCCTATACAATATACCATATATACTCGAGTATAAGCCCACCCGAGTATAAGCCGAGACACCTAATTTTACCACAAAAAACTGTGAAAACATATTGACTCGAGTATAAGCCGAGGGTGCAAAAGAGGGTCCTTCTCCCCAGATCATCCTCCTCCTCCCCCCATTATTATGCTCCTCCTTCCCCATTATCATCCTCCTCCTCCCCATTATCATCCTCCTCCTTCCCCCTTTATCATCCTCCTCCTTCCCCCTTATCATCCTCCTCCTCCCCCCTCTCATCCTCCTCCTTCCCCCCATATTCTCCTCCTTCCCCCTTATCATCATGTTCTTTCCCCCATAACCTCCTTCTTACTGCACCCTCTCCAATCCCTCTCCCCCTCTCTCCTTACTTGCTACTATGCTCCGATGAGCTGATGCTGATCCTGACACCGCAGCACGTCTTCCGTACCTGCATATGCTAATGATGTGACGCACATGTGACGTCACGTCATTAGCATATGCCGGTACGGAAGAAGTGCTGCAGAGTCAGGATCGGCATCAGCTCATCGGAGCATAGTAGCAAGTAAGGAGGAAGGGGGATAGGGATTGGAGAGGGTGTAGTAAGGAGGAGGTTATGAGGGGGAAGGAGGAGAAGGAGGAGGATGATGATAAGCAGGGGGGAAGGAGAAGTAGTTGGAGGATGATAATAAGGAGGGGGGAAGGAGGAGAAGGAGGAGGATGATGATAAGGGGGTGGGGAGGCGGAGGATGATAATAAAGGGGGCAAGGAGGAGGTTTTTTTTTCACTCGAGTATAAGCCGAGGGGGGCTTTTTCAACATAAAAAATGTGCTGAAATAGGCGGCTTATAGTATACTCGAGTATATACAGTTCTTTACAAGAATAAAGTATATGAATAAGATTGAAACTTAATTTATAATGATAGGTGGAGGGTCAATTCATATAAACGTATGTGTGTTACTAGTTTTTATGTGATTCTTTGTAGAATGTGAATACTTTACTTATCTGATATTTTAAAGACACCTTCCCAGTACAATTAATTACAATTATTTCTAATTTAATGCACTAATAATATTGTCTCACTATGGGATATTAGCATATCTTCCCTTAGCTATTTCATATTACTCTTAAGTACAATCAATTCTAAATGATTGTCTCTAATAAACTAATAATGTGGTCTCATTTGAGATATGTGAAATGTGAAATCCCGCTCACAAGTCGCTAATCATAAGATTTTTGTTAAATACCTCAGTTGCTAAATTTTAACTTTAATCTACTTGGTTTTCATCGGCTACATTCTCACGAATACTAATGCAAGAAGTAACTTGCGGCAGGTGAGCTCTGAAGTTATTTAATCATTGTCTTAAATGTTATTGCTTCTCATATGTATTCTATCTTTTTGTCTTGCGCAATAACACCTCACTAGTTGCAACACATTTGCTAAAAAGTCAAACCTTCATTTATTCAGTTGATTCAAAAGCAAACACTAATATAGCCGATAATCCTGATGCAACCGTAATAAATCAGATAATTCACTGTATTTAATATAATCCTTTATAATACTTGAGTACCGGACTGATTCACTTCAGTGCTTTATTAAGCAAATTTATTCTCAAATGTGTAAGACATTATAAATAGATTCTTCTGAGCATTTATGAATACACTAACTATCCCTTCTTGACATATGACTTAAGGGTTATTTTTGTGCGATTAGCTAAGATGTTACTGAACAAACTTTGTATTAACTCTTGGCTCTATAAATGTTCACTCTTCCATAACGGATAATTAATAATCCATGGTTACTATCAAACACTGGAATAACACTTGACACCAATTTGCTCTTAATGCTAAGTACTTTATTTTCTTGAAGTTGTTTTAATCGTTTGGATTTTTGTAATGGACTATTTTTCCAAATAGATGTCTTCCTTTACTGCAATATACTTCTTTTTTGCAGGTTATAGTCATTCCATAAACATTTAGGCCCTCATTCAATTGCAATCCAAATACAAGGTTTTCACTAACTAAAAACTTATTTAAAAAAAGATATGCTATGTGCTTATTTAGAGCCCTATTCAAGTGGCCAAATTGCAATTGAATGAGGCCCTTAGTGTCATCAGCACATATAGAGAAGAAGACTACATAGTGTAGAATGTGTTCCATTTACAACCCTTTGGCCCCTATTCAAATGCAAGCCCGCAGTTGCCTTCGTATCGACCATAAGTCTGTGGACTTGACATTTGCAACAGTTACAGAGAGATTCAATTCAGCAAGGCTGCAACTACAGGCCCAAAGACTCAAGCCCGTAAATCCATCCCACACCCGCAAGCTGATAGTGGGCTGGAATAGAAGCAGTCCACAGTTATAATCCAATCCCATAATTACAGAGTGCAACACAGGCCTCAGAGCCAATAGAAAGCGGGCTAGCAGAAAATGATTGACAAAGAGAGATTATAAAGTTGCGTTCCACACACCCATGCGTTGACTGTGTTGTAGATGCTCATGAAGTAGCACGCGGGTCCCGGAGTTGGTGGTTGGATTTTGAGAGAGGGAGGGCGTAGGCAAATTTTCAAAGCAGGAAGTCACGGTTTTATTAATTTATATTATTCTATCAACTATTTTACACTTAAACTTTGATTACACATAATACAAATACACATATAGTAAATAACACACATAGATACACATAGAGCTAGGTCACTCCATACACACACCCCCACCCTAGGCCCCACACCCCATCCCCAACAATTCATAATTACACATAGAACAAATAGAGGAGTTTCAGAGATAGAAAGGGATTTAGGAGTTCTTGTGGACAACCATCTATGTAAAAGTGAATAATGTCAAGTAGTAAAAGGAAGTAAAATAATAACATTAATTAACAGGAATATAGACGCAAGGGAAGCAAATATAATTCTGCCACTATATAAATCCTAAGTACTCATTTGCAATATGGAGTAGAATTTTTGGCTCCTCTTCAAAACAAGGACATTGTAGAGCTGGAAAAGGAAAAGTGAAGGACAACAAAAGTAAGAGGTAATATGACTAACTTATATAAATGCATCCAAGGTAAAAATAAAACTTTGTCACAGGAACTTTTTGTACAAAGACAAAAAGTTCTTCCTTGAGAGCAGATGAAAAAAGATTCTACCTCAAAGAAAATAGTTATTCACAATAAGAACAATCAAACTCTCTTCCAAAGGAGGCTGCTACAACAGATTCAATAGATAAATATAAAGGGGTTGGATATATGTTGAATACAAAAGGGCATAAAGAGTTATCCTGGCTAACTAGACAAGGAATGGTATTGATCCAGGGAGCAATCCAATTGTCAGTATTTGTGGTCAAAAATGATTTTTCCCATTATGAGACAATTTTCAATACACCAATGTTTTTTTTGTGTTTGCCTTCCTCTGGATCTATTAACAATACATATTGCAAGGAGCAGAGGTGATCTAGAACAGTGGTTATAAAACCTCTACTAATGACCCACCAGACAGGCCATGATTTAAGTTTAACACTGTGTGAACACAGGAGGAGCAATTAGTGTCCAGCAGACTCTAATTGCCTCATCTGTATTCAAACAGTGTTAAACTGAAATCATGGCCTGTCTGGTGGGTCCTGAGGAAATGTTTTCAGGTGTTTTAGAAGGTTGAATGTACTATGTTACTGTGAAACTAATTAGATTAATTTGACCTAACTTATCCCTCGTAAATCCAACCATGTTCCCAGTTATTGTTTTATTATCACATATATTCTTGAATACACTTCCTTAAAGGGATTTCTTTTTCTAATCTAACTCATTCTGCTTATATCAGAAACACACATTACATGGAGTCATTGTATACACATACAGATTTATTTTATTTAAACATAAAACGTATTTTTAAAGCCCCCTGAGCTGCATACAGAGGCACAGCATTTAGGTTTAACCTAATTTTTACCAACTTTCAAGCCAATAGCAGCACAATGCAGATATCTACAGAGCAATGTCTGGGCTCCTCCTTGCTCCCTTGTGCAGAGGAATACATATCCCATGATACCATACTGCACAAACTGCCATCACATATTGATATCATGTATTATTTGCCTGTGATTGGCCCAGAATTATGAATTTTATGCTAATTTTAGCAGAGATTTGCAGGGGTGTTAACTCGAAAAATCAACTGCTTGCAAACTCAAAAGATTGAGCAAGCTTTAGGGTATAATAATGCTTATTTTGGTGTTTTTTCATGCAAACAATGTTATACTACTGATTCTCCTCTACCAGCTCCATTCATAATCCATGAAACTTAAATATGCCTTTAACAACATATATAACTCGATATATGTAACAAGGGAATGATTGACTGTAACTATCAATGCACTGTAGAGGCCTTTATTTTCTTTTACCCAAAACGTATGCCTGATCTACTAGATAAGCTAATCCTTCTTGTTACTGTGGCATTATATATATATATATATATATATATATATATACAGTATATATATTGTGTGTAAAATAATAAATGCCTAATGAGCTTTCATTGATCTGAGCACCACTTCCAGGACAGACATCATTCCAACACTATAAAAATGAAGCTTGCCATCAAATCAGTTTATTGGTCCATCCTAGAAATTAATTGTTAACCTTAATGACCACCATCCATATCAATACCATCACCAAAAAAAATACAATATAAAAATATTGCCAACCCAATATAATTAAGTGATCAATGAATGGACTTTGGAACCAAATGAATGCATACAATGGCGTAAGCATCCACATTGCAGGAAGTGGACTTTAAGGCATTAAACCATCAGTCAAAATTACTGTTCGACTGTTTGTTTAATGAGTTTGCAAACTGTATTGAGCTGTTTCCTTGTTTCAAAAATTCCAATAAGACCAATAAATCACCTGTGTTATTCTTCTGTTTTGAGACATGGCAACTTCATCAATACATTTAATAACATATTAAGTTTGTTTATGCTGCACCATGTCACAATTATTCTGTAGATGTAGACTAATAGCTCTTTCAGATTTCACTTAGTCAGTCCTATTACACCTTACTTGTCAAATGTATCTAAAATTGTTATGTATTGTGAAGTTTAAAGCATTTGACCAGGATTCGGTGGGATAGTTTACTCTTACAAGCTTGCATGCTCTCCGACAGAAGGAGTGTATTGATGATGTTATGGTGATGACACAACTCAAGTGTTTAAGAATGGAGTAGTTGCAGAGGGGATATTCATAGGGAGCGCTTTTGTTTTGTTTAAATTGATCCTAAAATTAAAACATTTTCCAAACTTCTGGAGGACTTCTATCAGGCTTGCAAGTGAAGTTTGGGGAAGTAGCTATAATTTAATATGCGAAAATTTGTCATGGTCGGGTGATCTTGGATAGTTGCTCGTTGTGGTTCCATGATTAAAGCAAAAAGTAAGGGGTAAGAGTCGACAATCCAAACGGGTGCTGGAAAGGGTTGGGGATTGGAAGTCTGAGCATCATGGAAGGAAATTTGTAGAGTGAGAGTATAACTTGCAAAATCGAACCTTAAGAGCCAAATTTCATAAGAACAGCTGCCATGTAAACCCAGCGCACTTAATGTGCAGACTTTTTTCTTTGTTAATTTTCTCTCTAAAAAGCTGAGGACTAAAACCCTCATTAAATTGGGGCTACGTTTTAAAACGTACCCCGTAACTCCAAATGTATGTGTTACAGGTATTAAATTAGCCCTGTAACGTTGCTCGCAGTGGACTTGCGTGTTAATATGCAGGACGGCCGAGAGTAGGCTACGTGCTGAGCAACGCTGAACTTCGCCACGTAAATCCTTTGATCTGACATGCCCGTAACAGCTACTTGTTAAATTCAGCCATTGAATTGCAACGTGGTCACTTGCGAGCAAACACGTAACACGCAAATGGAGCCCAGAGGCCAACGTGTGCTCAAGGGCACCTGCAAGGGTAGTAAAGTCCAACACGTAGCACTTGTAATGCAAAAACAACACTCTACTGTACATTTATTATAAGGGAAAGTGATGTTAGGTCTTAGAATTAATAGCACAACATTCTCAAGTCTGCAAATCGTCCCCTGAAAAATGCTTTATTTCATGTTTTTATTTTGCATTATATCGATCCCTGCAATCAATGTGTTAAGACATATACTGTAACTCGCATGTAATAGAATATCATATTTACGGCTTTATTGATATTGCATTATATCTTGAATGTGGCTTCGATCGCAAACTGTAATTGAAGCACGTTGTTTGCGTTCAACCACGCAACTCCGACAGCCGAGAACTGGTTCACGAAAGAGAGTCTCTCGCTCGCAGCTCGCAGCACTAATTTAATACCGACGTAAACCGGTCAAATTTCAAGCACACAGCCCTTATGTGCTACACATTGGACTTAGGACACTGGAATTTAATGAGGCCCTATATATTGCTTAACATGATTTGGTCTACTGTGTACTATTTTAGGTTTAGATGGTAATATCTCTCTTAATACTAGACCTTTTAATAATATTGGCCAATATTTATTTATACTATTTTTTATTTCTTTGTGTTGATTTAAAATCTTGTGAAAATTTTTATTTCTTGAATTTTTTCTTTTTGTATTTTTTCTTTTTCAGCATCAAGACTTAGGTTTATATGGTAATATAAATATTGTACAGACAACAACTTTTTGAAAAGTAAAAATACAGTTTCCTGACCTTAATATCATTAAGCTACTCTGGGGAGATCTCAAACGTGCGGTTCATGCAAGACGACCAAAGACTTTGAATGGAGGCATTTTGCCTAGACGAATTGGCAGCTATACCACCTGCAAGAATTAGGGGCCTCATAGACAACTATTACACAAGACTGCACGCTGTCACTGATGCTAAAGGGGGCAATACCCAGTATTAAGAACTAAGGATATGCAAAGTTTTGATCAGGGCCATTTGGGTGATTTCTGTTATCATTATGATCTAAAAAGGAGCAAAAAAACTATGTGATAATAAATGGCTTCATATGATCACTATCCTTCAATAAAATATATTTTTTTGTATAATTAGTCATATTTTGAAAATAAATGCAAAAATTTCACAATTTCTGCCAGGGTATGCAAACTTTTGAGCACACCTTTATATATGTGTTACAATGTAATGTTTTGGGCAATATATTGGCTGTTCAACTAGGAAAATGAAAGTAAGGGAAGGGGACACATTAGAAATATATATAAACATTTTAAATATTATTAAATTTCTGAACATTTTAGGAAACATCATGAATGTAACCCAAGGGATTCCTCTTTATAGGATTAGAAAGGTTTTGCATACATTGAAGTGGAAGTGATTAAGATAAACTAATATGTCAAAAGGAAGGTTAATTAATACATATAATGGGAACTATGACACCATCAGGTTTAAATATTGATTTTGACTTGAAATGTTTTTTTTTTTTAATTAGTGAAAATAAAAATAGTTATATCCCTCTCTTTATATGATAGTGGGAGTACCTTATACATGATTATAACAACTATTCACAAACAAGTAGGGGTGATTAAGGTCCATATGGGTAGGATGAACCTTGATAAGCTTTAATAACACTCACTGTTTAGAAACAATCATTCACAAGTTCTTTAAAAACATATAAGAAGAAACAGCGGCGGGGCTAGGCCCTGGTGCAAGAAAAAGTTGTCCCCCCCCCCCCCGGGACAGGGCGCAATATTTTCTTTGCACTTCCAGGCCCTCCTCCCTCCTCCAGCATTAACTCACACAGCATATACAGGGAGTGCAGAATTATTAGGCAAGTTGTATTTTTGAGGATTAATTTTATTATTGAACAACAACCATGTTCTCAATGAACCCAAAAAACTCATTAATATCAAAGCTGAATATTTTTGGAAGTAGTTTTTAGTTTGTTTTTAGTTTTAGCTATTTTAGGGGGATATCTGTGTGTGCAGGTGACTATTACTGTGCATAATTATTAGGCAACTTAACAAAAACAAATATATACCCATTTCAATTATTTATTTTTACCAGTGAAACCAATATAACATCTCAACATTCACAAATATACAATTCTGACATTCAAAAACAAAACAAAAACAAATCAGTGACCAATATAGCCACCTTTCTTTGCAAGGACACTCAAAAGCCTGCCATCCATGGATTCTGTCAGTGTTTTGATCTGTTCACCATCAACATTGCGTGCAGCAGCAACCACAGCCTCCCAGACACTGTTCAGAGAGGTGTACTGTTTTCCTTCCTTGTAAATCTCACATTTGATGATGGACCACAGGTTCTCAATGGGGTTCAGATCAGGTGAACAAGGAGGCCATGTCATTAGATTTTCTTCTTTTATACCCTTTCTTGCCAGCCACGCTGTGGAGTACTTGGACGCGTGTGATGGAGCATTGTCCTGCATGAAAATCATGTTTTTCTTGAAGGATGCAGACTTCTTCCTGTACCACTGCTTGAAGAAGGTGTCTTCCAGGAACTGGCAGTAGGACTGGGAGTTGAGCTTGACTCCATCCTCAACCCGAAAAGGCCCCACAAGCTCATCTTTGATGATACCAGCCCAAACCAGTACTCCACCTCCACCTTGCTGGCGTCTGAGTCGGACTGGAGCTCTCTGCCCTTTACCAATCCAGCCACGGGCCCATCCATCTGGCCCATCAAGACTCACTCTCATTTCATCAGTCCAAAAAACCTTAGAAAAATCAGTCTTGAGATATTTCTTGGCCCAGTCTTGACGTTTCAGCTTGTGTGTCTTGTTCAGTGGTGGTCGTCTTTCAGCCTTTCTTACCTTGGCCATGTCTCTGAGTATTGCACACCTTGTGATTTTGGGCACTCCAGTGATGTTGCAGCTCTGAAATATGGCCAAACTGGTGGCAAGTGGCATCGTGGCAGCTGCACGCTTGACTTTTCTCAGTTCATGGGCAGTTATTTTGCGCCTTGGTTTTTCCACACGCTTCTTGCGACCCTGTTGACTATTTTGAATGAAACGCTTGATTGTTCGATGATCACGCTTCAGAAGCTTTGCAATTTTAAGAGTGCTGCATCCCTCTGCAAGATATGTCACTATTTTTGACTTTTCTGAGCCTGTCAAGTCCTTCTTTTGACCCATTTTGCCAAAGGAAATGAAGTTGCCTAATAATTATGCACACTTGATATAGGGTGTTGATGTCATTAGACCACACCCCTTCTCATTACAGAGATGCACATCACCTAATATGCTTAATTGGTAGTAGACTTTCGAGCCTATACAGCTTGGAGTAAGACAACATGCATAAAGAGGATGATGTGGTCAAAATACTCATTTGCCTAATAATTCTGCACTCCCTGTATATATATATATATATATATATATATATATATATATATATATATATATATACTTATATACAGTTGCAAGCAAAAGTATGTGAACCCTTTGGAATGATATGGATTTCTGCACAAATTGGTCAAAAAATTTGATCTGATCTTCATCTAAGTCACAACAATAGACAATCACAGTCTGCTTAAACAAATAACACACAAAGTATTAAATGTTGCCATGTTTTTATTCAACACACCATGTAAACATTCACAGTGCAGGTGGAAAAAGTATGGGAACCCTTGGATTTAATAACTGGTTGAACCTCCTTTGGCAGCAATAACTACAACCAAACGTTTCCTGTAGTTGCAGATCAGATGTGCACAACAGTCAGGAGTAATTCTTGACCATTTCTCTTTACAGAACTGTTTCAGTTCAGCAATATTCTTGGGTTGTCTGGTGTGAATCGCTTTCTTGAGGTCATGCCACAGCATCTCAATCGGGTTGAGGTCAGGACTCTGACTGGGCCACTTCAGAAGGCGTATTTTCTTCTGTTTAAAACCCATTTTGTTGTTGATTTACTTCTATGCTTTGGGTTGTTGTCCTGTTGTAACACCCATCTTCTCTTGAGCTTCAGCTGGTGGACAGATGGCCTTAAGTTCTCCTGCAAAATGTCTTCATAAACTTGGGAACTCATTTTTCCTTCGATGATAGCAATCCGTTCAGGCCCTGACGCAGCAAAGCAGCCCCAAACCATGATGCCCCCACCACAGTACTTCACAGTTGGGATGAGGTTTTAATGTTGGTGTGCTGTGCCGCTTTTTCTCCACACATAGTGTTGTGTGTTTCTTCCAAACAACTCAACTTTAGTTTCATCTGCCCACAGAATATTTTGCCAGTACTGCTGTGGAACATCCAGGTGCTCTTGTGCAAACTGTAAACGTGCAGCAATGTTTTGCTTGGATAGCAGTGGCTTCCTCTGTGGTATCCTCCCATGAAATCCATTCTTGTTTAGTGTTTTAAATATTGTAGATTCGCTAACAGGGATGTTAGCATATGCCAGAGACTTTTGTCAGTCTTTAGCTGACACTCTAGGATTCTTCTTCACCTCATTGAGCAGTCTGCGCTGTGCTCTTGCAGTCATCTTTACAGGACGGCCACTCCTAGGGAGAGTAGCAGCAGTGCTGAACTTTCTCCATTTATAGACAATTTGTCTTACCGTGGACTGATGAACAGCAAGGCTTTTGGAGATACTTTTATAACCCTTTCCAGCTTTATGCAAGTCAACAATTCTTAATCGTAGGTCTTCTGAGAGCTCTTTTGTGTGAGGCATCATTTACATCAGGCAATGCTTCTTGTGAAAAGCAAACCCAGAACTGGTGTGTGTTTTTTATAGGACAAGGCAGCTGTAACCAACACCTCCAATCTCATCTCATTGATTGGACTCCAGTTGGCTGACACCTCACTCCAATTAGCTTTTGGAGATGTCATTAGTCTAGGGGTTCACATACTTTTTCCACCTGCACTGTGAATGTTTACATGGTGTGTTCAATAACAACATGGTAACATTTAATTCTTTGTGTGTTATTAGTTTAAGCAGAGTGTGATTGTCTACTGTTGTGACTTAGATGAAGATCAGATCACATTTTATGACCAATTTGTGCAGAAATCCATATCATTCCAAAGGGTTCACATACTTTTGCTTGCAACTGTACAGTATATATATATATATATATATATATATACTAGCGAATTGCCTGTCAAAAAATGACGGCAATGGAATTGTAAGGTAGCTAATGGTGTTTTGTGTGTACTACTGAAATATATAATACAATTAATAAATGAATATACTTTACCTATTTTGAAGCATTGTGTTGAAGAGCTGGCAATCTGTTTTGATGTTGCTGGAGCATTAGTGGTGTGGAGCTGCTGTGTAAGCGTGATGAACGTGTGCAGTGTAATAGTGTGCGTGCGCGAGCCGAAACCGTTAGCGTAGTTGGGTACTTCCGCATTAGCTTAAAATGGCGGGTAATGTGTGGTATGCGTCTTAGCGGAATATCCGTAGGTCGTTTGTGGTGTTTTGCGAGTTTCTTGTGGTGTTTTGCGTGGTTAGAGTGCTGTAGCCTCGTTTTCGTTTTGTTCAGCGGCCATTTTTTCTCTCGCTTAGAGAATTTTTTAGTGTCTAAACTCTTTTATTTTTAGTTAACTGAAGGTGTAAGTTTTTTTTCTTGAGGTCCTGGATGCTTCCTCTTGCTGTAGGTAAGCTTTTTTTTTATGTGCTGTGTGTATTTATTGTGTTTTTAATTTTGTGATGTTAGCGAGTTGCGGCTGATTTTTGCGAGGTTGTAATGTGTGGTAACGTGTCTCGTATCTGTTTTGCGAGTTTCTTGTGGTGTTTTGCGTGTTTACAGTGCTGTAGCCTCCTTTTCGTTTATTTCGGCGCCCAATTTTTTCTGTCGCTTAGCGAATTTTTTAGTGTCTAAACTCTTTTATTTTGAGTTAAATGAAGGTGTAAGTTGCTTTTTTGAGGTCGTGGATGCTCCCTCTTGCTGTAGGTAAGCTTTTTATGTATGTGCTGTGTGTATTTATTGTGTTTTAATTTGTTTCATGTTCGCGAGTTGCGGGCGCTTTTTGCGAGGTCGTAATGTGTGTTAACGTGTCTCGTATGTTGTTTGCGCTGCGAGGTAAAGTTTGCCAGGGTCGCAGTTGGTGTGTCGTGTTGTTTGTGTTACAACGTAAAGTTTGCGAGGGTCGCAGTTGCTGGCAAGGAACGCCTTCGGCCCTCGTTACACTCACAACTATATATGTGATATATATGTATATATATATATATATATATATATATATATATATATATATATATATATATATATATACACACATATATATGTACAGTGGATATAAAAAGTCTACACACCCCTGTTAAAATGTCAGGTTTCTGTGCTGTAAAAAAATGAGACAAAGATAAATCATTTCAGAACTTTTTCCACCTTTAATGTGACCTATAAACTGTACAACTCAATTGAAAAACAAACTGAAATCTTTTAGGTAGAGGGAAGAAAAAATTAAATAATATGGCTGCATAAGTATGCACACCCTTAAACTAATACTTTGTTGAAGCAGCATGTTACATTTTGACTTGGCAAGATTTGCCCACTCTTTGCAAAAACACTCCAAATCTGTCAGATTGCGAGGGCATCTCCTGTGCACAGCCCTCTTCAGATCACCCCACAGATTTTCAATCGGATTCAGGTCTGCGCTCTGGCTGGGCCATTCCAAAACTTTAATCTTCTTCTGGTGAAGCTATTCCTTTGTTGATTTGGATGTATGCTTTGGGTCGTTGTCATGCTGAAAGATGAAGTTCCTCTTCATGTTCAGCTTTCTAGCAGAAGTCTGAAGGTTTTGTGCCAATATTGACTGGTATTTGGAACTGTTAGTAATTCCCTCTATCCTAACTAAGGCCCCAGTTCCAGCTGAAGAAAAACAGCCCCAAAGCATGATGCTGCCACCACCATGCTTCACTGTGGGTATGGTGTTCTTTTGGTGATGTGCAGAGTTGTTTTTGCGCCAAACATATCTTTTGGAATTATGGCCAAAAAGTTCAACCTTGGTTTCATCAGACCATAACACCTTTATCCACATGCTTTTGGGAGACTTCAGATGTGTTTTTGCAAAATGTAGCCTGGCTTGGATGTTTTTCTTTGTAAGAAAAGGCTTTCGCCAGTACTTGCCAGATATTCCTGCAGCTCCTTTAATGTTGCTGTCGGCCTCTTGGTAGCCTCTCAGACAAGTTTTCTTCTCGTCTTTTCATCAATTTTGGAGGGAGCTCCAGTTCTTGGTAATGTCACTGTTGTGCCATATTTTCTCCACTTGATGATGACTGTCTTCACTGTGTTCCATGGTATATCTAATGCCTTGGAAATTCTTTTGTACCCTTCTTCTGACTGATACCTTTTAACATTGAGATTCCTCTGATGCTTTGGAAGCTCTCTGTGGACCATGGCTTTTGCTGTAGGGTGCGACTAAGAAAATTTCAGGAAAGACCAACTAGAGCAGCTGAACTTTATTTGGGGTTAATCAGAGGCACTTTAAATGATGACAGGTGTATGGTGACTCCTATTTAACACGATTTGGAATGTGATTGCTTAATTCTGAACACAGCTACATCCCGAGTTATAAGAGGGTGTGCAGACTTATGCAACCACTTTCTTTTTTTTTTTTTTTTCTTCCCTCCACCTAAACGATTTCAGTTTGTTTTTCAATTGAGTTGTACAGTTTATAGGTCACAATAAAGGTGGAAAAAGTTCTGAAATGATTTATCTTTGTCTAATTTTTTTACAGCACAGTAACCTGACATTTTAACAGGGGTGTGTAGACTTTTTATATCCACTGTATATTTCATGGCACCTTGGTTCTCTTCTTTAATCCATTCAGGAAGACAGGATGAGTTCCAAACAGTTTGAGTTCCAGATAGGGATCAATGTAAATTAAAATAATCTGTACAGGCCCCTAGATTTTTAAAATTTTAGTTTGAACTAGTTTTTGATACAAGACCTTAAAACTAAACAGACATAAATAAAAAATAATAATTACATCAAATTTAACTTCACTCTAACTGTACTTAGAGGACTTGAGGGCCCAATGGGATGGTACTGATATCGAGGAGGAGAGAGGTTATTGCTGGCATCTTTGGTTTTTATAGGCACGGGCTGCACATTGGCTCTTACAAAAACAGAATGCACAATGGCTCTTACATTATTATTATTATTAACTTTTATTTGTAATGCGCCAACATATTCCGTAGCACTGTACAGGAGAAAGAACAGAGAAAAAAAAGGAATGTTAACAATCAGCATACAATGGGGGCCCTGTTTGAGCTCAGAATCTTTGTAGAAAGTGATTATTCCAAAGCACCCAACATAAGAACTCGCTACTTACAATATAAAGGGAATGAAAAGAGCAGAAACCTGGGGAAGAAAAGATAAGGAGTAGAAGGGTTAGGTAGGTGTGAAAGCTTGTTTAGGTAAGAAGGTGTGCAATGTTAGAAAATGTTTTGCATTTACTGGGAGAGGGAAGGGGATTGATAGAGATAGTGTGAGGTGAGTGGCCGTAGTATGTAATATGCTATATGGCAGCTAATATAATCTGCAAATTATGATGTCAGAAGAGGGGCCAGGTTTAGGAGATATATAGGAGATGGGAGTGGGCATTACATGCACAGACTGCACATTGGCTTTTACACAGGCTGCACATTGGCTCTTACATGCAGAGGCTGCACATTGGCTCTTACAGACACAGGCCGGGCACATTAGCACTTACAGACAAAGGCTTAAGATTGGCTCTTACAGACACAGGCTGCAGATTGGCACTTACATATACATACAGGATGCAGATTGGCTCTTACAGATACAGGATGCAGATTGGCACTTACAGAGGCTGCACTTGGGCTCTTGCAGCCACAGGCTGCACTCCCGTGGGGAAGCAGCAGGAGGTCTGTGGGATGTCCGTGGGTGATGCGGGAAGGCGCGGGTGAGCCGTGGGAGAGCCATGGGGGGCTGCGGGGGGCCAGAGGAGGGGCGTGCGGCAGGCCATAGCAGATTTAGCTGGGCCCCAGAGCGGGGCCCCAGTGCCTTACACCGGCAGCACCAGCTGTAGCTCTGCCTCTGAGAAGAAATTAGATATACAAAGACAGACTGAAGTAATATTTAGAAGAGAAATCTTAAGAAAAATGTAGTGCAAATAGATACCATCATAATGACATTTGGAAGAAAGCCACTAATTGCAGATAAATAGCAGTATTAAAATTACTTATATTTAATATAATAGAAAACACTATCTAATAATAAATAGTTTAAGAGAAAATATGTAGTAGACACAATGGAATTTGCTCTCCTATGTATTAGAAGATAAAATATCAAAAATATAGAATATGAAAGTAATGATGAGCAGTAAACAATAATGCATTGTAGAAAATGACGACAAATAAACATTAATGATAAAACATTTTATGAAACAATAAAAGTGTTTATCATATACAATGTTTTTAAAATGGTAAAAAAGTATATTACAATGAAACGTGAGAATAGTGAATATACTCTGTCACTAATAATAATGTCACCATAAGTGAAATGAAGATCTGCAAATAATATCAATACTATGGCTTGAGCAGAATAGGAGCAGAACGCAAAGTAGTGTTTGCATAGTCTTTGTGATTTTATCAACCCATGCCCCCTGTAATGCACTAGTTTCCTCAGATCTCTATTAGACCCATGGAGAGGGAGTGAGGAAGAGGATAACTGGTGTATGGACGTAGGATAATGACAACTATAAGCTACAGAAGACATTTACTTATCTTGGTTATACTAATATAGAGAAAAGACATACATATCACTTCATAACTGTGAGTGAAAAATGTGGTAACTGAAAGTCCTTTAAAGTGTTTTAAAGTTGGACCATTTTCACTTTGGAAGTGCTGTTTTTTGAATGTTTTATTTTTAAATATATTTTTTTCACTAGTTAGATGGTAGAATTGAGGCAAGCCTCTGTTATATATATGAGAACCATACTGGAAATTTTTTGAACTATAAGTTTTTTGCAGGTAGTTTAATATTTTAAAAATTGTTGTTTTCCGTGGCACTCCAATTTTTTGTATTTAAATAGTTACATAGTAATTAAGGTTGAAAAAAGACTTTAGTCCATCAAATTCAACCTTTTTAGATCTCCTCTGATCTGCAATATGCGAATTAATTTTTAATTGATCCAGAGAAAGGCAAACAGAAAAAAAATCCCATTGAAAAATTGTCTCAAAAGGGGAAAAAATACTCCTTCTTGACCCCAAATATTGGCAATTGGACTCCTCCCTAGATCAATACTCCCTCTGTAATTATCCAGGATAACCATGAATGCCCTTTTTACTCACAAATATATCCAACCTCTTTTTAAAGTTCAAATTTGCTGTCACCACCTCCTTTGGTAGAGAATTCCACAGATTAACAACCCTTACCTTTTTACTTCTAACCTCAAGAGATGTCCTCTTGTCAGTTGAAAACCTCTTGGCACAAAAAGCTCACCTGACAAATCTTTATATTGATCCTGGATGTATTTATATAAGGTGATCATATCCCCTCTTAGATGCCTTTTTTCTAGAGAATATATGTTTCATTTCGTTAGTCTTTCTTCATAACTTCGTCCCTCCATTACCCTTATTATTTTTGTTGCCCTTCTCTGTACTTTTTAAAAAATTTCCTTTTTATGTAGTGGAGCCCAAATTATTATTTGCATCATTTATTTTATAAAGCCCAACATATTCAGTTGAGCTAAGTACAGGATATAGAAGGAATAAATAAGAAAATTATGAGAAAAAAAGTACTGTATATATTACATATTAGTACAGGAACTGCTAAGCTCCTAAAAGTATACGTTTTTCAAATGTTGATAACTTAAGACCCTTAAAAGACAAGTGTGCATACAAAATATCCTGAAATGTCTGCACAAAATATCAAATATTTTAAATGCAAAACATAAATCTCACATTTTTTTAATTTTCAGATAGTTTTTCAATAGCCAAAGGCAGACGTTGTAGTTGTACAATACATAGTCATGGACAGGCAGCAAAGGTTCATAAATGGCAGGACAAGTAGAGGCCCAGACCCTGCAGAAGGCGAGAATCAGGACCAAGGAGATAGAATGGAATCCAACAATAAGGCATATACGTCTGCTCGGCTTATGTTGTTTGTTTGGTATCAACATTCCCTATGCCATACACATATATACATGCTATACACAACCACTCATAAGCATGCATGACATATGTTCATGTGTACATTTGCTACTGTTTCACATCTGTGTGCCTTAACATGAATGGTGACACAAGTTCAACATAAAGATTCATAACCTCTGTACTAAAGACACTTTCTTCTTTATTATCACCTAATATGGAATTACAATTGATTAGTTTATCTTGAGCTTATCTTGAGAACAATTACAAAGACTAAAATATATTGTGTGTACCACAAATGTATTATTCTCTCACATAACCTTATCTATTTGCCACAATCTTAAGTAAATCTTCTACTTCCTGCTCACTCATCGCTTTTACTCAACTCATAATATCCTTTTACCTTAAAACTGTGGAATTTCCTTATGTAACAGTTGAAGGTCACATTAAGATGTTATCTTCATTAGATCTGTAGTGATAGTCTGTAAAAATGTCTCCGGAATATAGTTCTTGCGTGGAGCAAAATAGAAGGAAATAAATAGAATGAACAATAACTTTTATTGAGAAGGAGCAATTCCAGTAAAGGCCAAATTAACTGCAGCAATGCTTGTACAAGTAATGTGATCACAGAAGACATATTTAGATTTATAAATGGTAAGTATCTTGGAATGGAAGTACAGTTCAGTGCAAGACTATTAGTGTATTAATATTCACCAATTGTGCTTGGGAATCTATTCAGTGCACTAAGAACTTAGAGACACGGGTCCAGTAGCAGCCAATAACCAGAGATGTCACTAGTTGGACAATGCTATTATCAAGGGGAATTCTCTCACATCTCTCAGCTACTGCCCCTCTGCGTTCCTTCAAGCTCATTTTTATTGCTTCAGTGATCACATCTATCCAAATCCACCTCTGTCTTCCCCTTCTTCATGTGTCTTCAGTCTTTCCCAGCATCAGAATATTCTCTAGGGAATCCAGTCTTCTCATGATATGGACACATTTTTGAGCTTTAACCTCATGATCAAACCTCCCAGTGAACAGATTGGCTTGATTTCCTATAATATAGAATGATTGGATATTTTTACAGTCCGAGGAACTCTAGGCAACTAACTCTAAAACCACAATTGAAAGGTGTAATTTTTACTGTGCTCAGCTTTCTTTATTGTCCAGCTCTCACATCCGTATGTTACTACGGCGAATAACATAGTTCTAACTATGTGGACTTTTGTTGATAGTGATATATTTTTACTTTTTAATAGCTTATCTACACTTGCCCTAGCTTTTCCCCCTAGAAGCTAACATATTTTAATTCCATGGCTGCAGTCCCCATCTGAAGAGATCTTGGAGCCCAGAAAAATTAATTCTGTCACTGCCTCCATTTCTTCCACCATCTTTTTGCCAGGAATTGAGATTGTTGTTTGCAGGATCTTAAGCATTACCTTGCTGCCATGTGAAATGAGTGCAATTATTTGATAATTGCATCACTCCTTGGCACTGCCTTTTTAGAATTAGTATACAGTCTGGCCAATGTGTAGTTTTCCAAATGTATTGGCATAAAGCAAGCAACACTTTCACAGCATCACCTCCAAGGATTTTGAACAGTTTAGCTACAGTAGGATTCCATTGACTCCTGCAGCCTTGTTATCAGTGAGGCTTCCTAGGGCCCATCTCACTCTCCAAGATGTCCGGCTCCAGCTCATTGGACAATTTATTGAGGTTATCAATGTTGTTAAGGTCCTTCCTGTATAGATCGTCTGTGTATTTCTGCCACCTCTTTTTTTATCTGGTCTGCTTCTGTTAAATCCCTACCATTTTTTGTCTTCTATCATGCCTACTTTAGAATGAAAGGATCCTTTAAGAATTCCCAATTCTATTGAAAAGTTCTCTCGACTTTCCCATTCTGTTGTATTCTATTATCTTCTGCTATCTCTTTACATCACTTATCATAGAATGTCTCCTTTGCTCTTCTTATGATGCTCTGGCATTCGGTTAGACAAGTCTTTTCTTATTTCCATTGCCTTTGACTTTCCTTCTTTCCTGGGTTACTTTCAAAGCCTCAACAGATAGCCTGTTTGCGTTCTTAGTTTTCTCTTTTTTGGGGTTACTCTCTTTTCCTGGAAAATGTCACTGGAGCTCTTTAACTGTCTTTTTTTAGGACTGATATATAGACTTACCTTTTCCACTACTTTTTGCTTTTTTTTTCCTTGGCTGCTTGGAAAACATCATCAGACAGCAAGTTTTCTTTTTTGGTTTTCTTTCTTTTGGGGATTTTTTTCTTTTTGCTGTTTTCTGAAAAATGTCATAAATTTATGTTCTTTAGGCATTCTATCTTTCATATCTAGTCCCTTAAATCTATTCTTTACCTCCACTGCATATTCACATGGGATATTATTTATTTAGTATCTGCTTGATTTGAACTATATATGTCTGATGAGTTTTACTTTTTTCTTCAATTTAATTCTGAACTTTATAATAAGAAGCTCATGGTCTGATCCTCAGTCGGGTCCAGGTCTTGTTTCTGCTGTATGGCACTTCTGCATCTTTGATTACAAAGTATATAGTCAATCTAATTTCTATAATGCCCATCTGTTGATGTCATTGAGTAATCTCTGAAGCTGTTTGAAGAGGGTGTTTACTTTGACCAGAGAATTATCAGAATTCTGCTAATCTCTGACCTGCTTCATTTTGTACTCCAAGCCCAAACTTGCCAGTTATTCCAGCTATATTTTGGTTTAATCTTCCAATCTCTTTAACAGTCCAATCTCCTATGATGAAAGTAACATCTTTTCTTGGTGTTATATCTAGGAGGTGCTTGTTATCCTCATAGAATTGGACTTTTATTTCTTCAGCATCCATGGTTGGGGCTTAGACTTGGATCACTGTGATGCTAAATGGCTTGCCTTGAATTCAAATTGAAATCATTCTATAATTTATTGGGTTGTAATTAAGCGCTGCTTTGGCCACCCTTTCTTTGATTATGATGGATACTCCATTTCTTCTGCAGGATTCCTAACCACAGTAGAATATCTAGATGTTGTCTGATATGCTACATTCCAGTTCATTTGAGTTCATTAATTCCCAAGATATCAATGTATCATCTTATCATCTAATTTTCGACCAAGTCCATTTTGCCTAACGTTCCAGGTTCCTATGCTGAATTATTCTTTGCAGCAGCAGATTTTCCTTTCTCCTCCAGACACATCCACAGCAGAGAGTCCTATCAATTTTGTCCCAATCACTTTGATAGATCTGGGGCTACTTGTACTAGCCTTCTTCTCTTCCCCAGTAAGATGGTAGGCACCTTACTGGGGAAGAGCAGAGGGGCTCACCTTCTAGTGCCATATATTTGTACTTATCCATACAGTTTCCATGGCAAAAATACTGGAGAGGCTTGCCAGTTCATTTTCCCAACCCACTGGGGGGATTTTCCTTGACACACCAATCAAAGACCTTTACATGTATGCCACTGGTCACTTTTGTCAAGGTTGTCTCCTTGCTTGCCAAGTGCTGGGGTTTCTGGGCTTTTGTCCTGAGCTAGCCATTCTTCTTCCACCTTCATGGACAGTTGTTATTATTATTATTATAATTATTATATTGTTATTATATTTAATATAGTATATCATTATAATATTATATTTTATTTGTAGAGTACCAGAGGTACAATGCATAGATAGAAAACTTTTAACATACATTTGAATACACTAAAATAAGACAAGACAGCACATTTATACATACACACTATTACACAAGGAGATTAGGGCCCTGTTCTTCTGAGAGCTTACTAAGAATCATAGATAGCAGTCAACATCCCACAGCTCATGTCCCCTGGGTAACCAAATGTATTTTACACATAATACTGTGTATTTACCCCTACTGCCACATACATACTTGCACACCACTCCACGGCACAGCAGAGTCAACTTGCTACTGTGCCTTATTGGCATATACAGAAATATACATTTACAACCACTCTAAAATGCAAATGTTCTTCATATTACTTCTAGGCTTACAAACTGCATGAAAGTCTTACAAGTGATAACTACAACTTTTAACTAAATAAATATGATGATAGAGTTATATATAATAATTCTCCAGCAACCTCTAATTAGACATAACATTAAACAAAGGAAAGTAAATAAGCTTGGGTTATACACAGGGCTACGCTGAACAAAGAGCAAGAGACAAGTTAGGTTTTAAATCTGATAGGAAGAATGGAAATACAGATGGCAAATTGTTTCCCCAGTTAATATCTGTGTCTCAATCTAAGGAGAGGATTCGTGATCATTCAAGTGGTCCATGGTACGACAACAACTACAAAACAATATGAAGAAAATAAAAAAAAGTGCATATAAAGCAATAACGAATAATCCTGTTTAGGGTACAGGTTAAGTTCATCAACAATGCTAATGTTATCTGAAGAAGGAGTAGAGAAAGAAAAGTGGGGAGAGTAAGAGAAGTAGAACAAGGAAAGGAAGAAGATAAAAAGGATAATATGGATTGAGTTGGGGCTCATAGTCTTGGTATGGATGATATTTAGGAAAATGTCTTTTCATGTTATTATGTTTGTCTGCCATTCATTACTCACTTATATATGTATAAATGAGAAGAAGATTACTAACAATGGAGGTTACCTAAGATGAAGGATGGACTACATAACAGCATGGTTAAAGAACTACAACTGGGAGTGGCCTGATGATGCAAACATCCGTGACCAAATAAGGACAAATGAACGGATCCTCCCTCAACTGACCACTATGATGACAACACACTGCAGCAATTTTGAACCAATCAATAAAGCTATTAATTCCTAGACAAAGGAATCATGTGACGTTTGATCAGATAACGTTTTTATATATAAACTTGTACATTGCCATTTTGGAATAGAGCGCTTTGAGAATTATTATACAGAAACACAGTGTCTGTGTCTTATTTCTCTGGAATGTGCACATCCAACACTAATTGGGAGAATGAGCAGATATCTAATTCAGACTGTTGTGGTCTGATCCAAATCAGTTGGCGCCCATCGTGGGGCCTTGAGTTTATGACCTGACAATAGCCGAGAAGGAGCGAAGTGGTGGCTTTCAACAGCAGAAGGAGCCTTCATGAAATATGTCTGGTAAGGTCGATGATTAGTACTGTGCAAGCCACTATCTTTGCCTACCACTCGGCTATTGAAAGGCATCCAAAGCACAGGGGGCATAGCTTGCTCAAGGTCCGTTTTAAAAACCTGTGATAATAGATATCTGTTACTTGTGTGTGTCTGTTGGTAGTGTGGGTTGAACGATTGTGATTTCTTAGATATTGTGGTTCGGGGGGCATACACGTGTATGTGTGACTCTCTGGAGACGGATGACTTGTGCCCAGAGACGCACATAACCCAGAGAGGTCACACATATGGGCTTGCATATACTTGCCCTGGGGATTGGGATTACTTTGTATACTTTCCTGGGAAGGGTCTATGCATGCTGGATAGATGAATATCTCTTGGGGATCATGATGTCCTAGCCTTGGTAGCCTTGGTAACCCCAAGAGACGTCTGTCATTCACTACGGGTGGTTAAACGTGTATGTGAGACAGACTTCAGTGGCAGATTGATAGTGTTCTAAAGCATGATAAGCCCTGACGGTGTCGGTTTGTAAGCATAATCATGAATCACATATCTTTGAATCTAAAGTTTTCTGCAGAAAAGGTTTGATGATTATAATGTTATATGCTATGTCATTACTGGTTGTGATGCATGTTTTGGTGAGAAATGTAGCTTAGAATTTCTCTCCCTGTAAATTGAAGCTGAATTTTGCTGGTGCTGATAACGTCAAGGTCAAAAATACACACTGCGAAAAGGAGAAATTCCTATACTCCCCCCTCCCATTTTGTTTAACTCTTTCAAGGACGTATCTTAGTTAAGAGAATTCTTTCTATATCAATGCTTAAGGTCGTATGAACTCCTACAATAATTGAAGAGTTTGTACAGTAAGTGTTTCCATTCATGTTTTCATGAAGTTGCACGTGAAATAATGCTTGTGTAAAAGTAGGTGTGTCCTGGGAGGAGATTGATTTAAAAAGTAAATAGTTCAAGATATATACATGAACGCAGACTCTGAGAATTGGTTATGTATTCTTTTGAAACATTTTGTCTGAAGTTTCTGTGTGTTTGTAACTTTACTCGATACTGTACTCTTTGGAGGGGGAGGTGACCGGTTTGCATTTTAAGAAAATCTGGGAGGGATTGGCCCACCTCCTCACAGTTAAGCATAGCAGACCACTCCCCTTTCTCCTCCCACCTTCTCTGTGTGAGTGTGTTAGGTTTTATGTGAAAATATGTCTGTCTGTATTATTGAGGGAAGATGAGAAGGGAGGTTGCAGGTAGAAGAATGGTGTTTGCTACAAGATAGTGGTTTGTGGAACAAAGAAACCATGAAACTCTTAACACACAGCCACCGCCCCATCATGGCTCCCAACTTAGAAAAATGGGAGTTGACTATAAACTTTAGGACCAACCCCTTTTAAAACGATGACGAAGCATCTACTATACTACCTCTGCTGGAATCAGTGCCCTGTATCCACTACTCCTTGGCAATATTAATCTTTATTAAAAGGAAGGTATAGGAGACATTCAATGTTTCATTAAGCTTTACTATGGAACAAGAAGTATACGAAAGAAAAAGTAAAAGCAACGTTAATTTAGGATGTTTTTTTCAGAAAGTTACTCTGTCTCATATACTGTTATTTTTAGATTCTCTGTGAGCCGCTCCCCTGCTAGTCTCTGCTCATGTAGTTAACTCCTACATGCAGTCTGCAACGCTGGTACAGAATTCTGTGAGTTATTAATAGCATGCTTTACGGATGAAATAGCAGATCAGGCTATTAATTTGTCAGATATTACACAGGATAAAACAGTCAGTGGTAATATATCATTCCAGACACGAGTCTCAGATGCTGGGAGCAGCCTTATGGAGGGATTGAGAGAATCCATCAGGAAAGATTTATTAACATCTCGTCCTGAATACAAGGTGTTGCCATTAGAGACTTTGTTAATAGTAGTAAAAAAAAAAAAAAAAAAAAAAAGAGACTTGTCCTCACAAGGTAATAAGGAGACTACACACATTATGGTGTCTTCTGAGCAGGAGGAGACAGAGCCAACAAGAACAAGAAAGTGTTTTAATTGTAACAAAGTTGGACACCTTAGGGTTCCACCAGTTATGGTGAAGTTAAAACCAGTAGCTGAAATAGCACAAGAAACTGGTATCTCATGGCCAGAAAGTCTCCCTATAGCACTGTTAAGCGTGGGGTACACCCTTGGAGGGAAGTTTTCTCTGTCCCCTCACGAGATCCTATTTGGGTCTGCTCCTAGATTAGGGTGTTATTATCCTCAGCAATTGAAATGTAAATCTAATATAATTTATTGATTATGTGATTGCTTTATCTCAAGCACTGACTAAAATACATGCACAAGTGTTTTCTCCTATTCCAGATCCGGAAGTAGACACTGGTACTCATCAACTACTTCCTGGAGATTGGGTCCTGGTCAAGAGATTTGTGAGAAAAGAATCCTCTGGAATCCAGATATGATGGTCCCTTTTTCAAGTTCTTCAGTTAAACTTGAAGGACGGCCTACTTGGATCCAAGAATCTCATTGCAAGAAAAGTTTCAGCATCAGACCCATAGCAACCAACATCATGATGATCATAACACATATCCTTTTCTGTCTGTTCTTAACTAAAGTAGAACCTTCTGCATTCATTAGTAAGAAGAAAGATGGTATTACATTTTGGTACAATCCATCTGAAACACATATGATCACATTCTCCTTTGATTATTGTCATGTTGTATGTTGCCAACAGCTAAGCGTGACTCAACAATGTAACTTGTACAAAGACACTCTAAGCACATCTATATACATATGTGTTACAGACCAGACTTGGGGAAAAGATTGTAGTCATTGGGAAGCTGTAGGATGGAACACTGGGACAGCTTGGGGCTACAGACCACAGAGTGCCTCAGATAGAACAGATTTGAGTGGAAGCCCTTTACTTGAACGTATGACTCTAATAAAGCCAGGCAAATGCTCGCCAAATGGCAATACTGGAGCTAACATGCGACTTACTCTGACTATCAAGAGCCCCAGACCCACAGACGCAGGTACATACTGTACATAATGGGTGGCTGGGTTAGAGGAGAAGCAAAAGGACGGATTGGTAAATTTATGCTCAGAGATCTAAATGCACCACTCATATCAGAAGGACTAATGCACGTACAACACACTCAGGCATTACCCCAAAGACTGATGTCAATGAACCTACGTACGAAGAATTGTGAACAATGGGAGAGCAGGTATCCCATTATAACTGGCAATCTATATCCAGGTGAAGGTATAGCTATATACCCTGGAAATTATACGTGTTACAGGAGAAATGTTTCTCATGGGTTCAATTTGCAGAAGTTCCCAGGTGGATTTTGTCACACATATAGAGATGGTTCATCCACATTACTAATCAATCAGACACAAGCTCTGGAAGACATACATTGCATATGTGGGGACATGAAGCTCAGATCAATACTAGAGGGTAGCCGTTATGGTGAGTGTACCCTGGCAAAGGTCATAATGCCAGTGCACATAGTGCCCATCCAAGCTGATACCTCACCACACACACCCTACTGACAACATCTAGACGTAAGAGAAAGCTCTCTTCACCATAAGGTGGCTTTGACCCCCATGTGTACATAGACCCTATTGGAGTCCCAAGGGGGGTGCCTGATGAGTTTAAGGCCCGAAACCAGATAGCAGCCGGATTTTAATCACTAATACCAATGATTGGTGTAAATAAAATAAAAATGTTGCTTGAATCAATTATATATATTATAACCAACAAAGTTTTGACACAAGAGATGCTCTGCAAGGAGTTGCAAAACAATTGAAGGCCACATCATACATGGCCTTCCAGAATAGAATGGCACTAGACATGCTAAAAAGGGGGGGTGTAAAATGCTCCCGACACTGGCAACTGCTACACCTACATACCTGATAATATGGGTCCAAACGGTAAAATTACTTTAGCCATTAAAGAACTAAACAACTTGGCACAAGAATTGAAGGAGAGTTCTGGAACCACAGACTATTGGGATAAATGGTTTGGGTGGATGAACAACTGGCAGAAGGTATTGTTACAGGTTGACATTGTCTTTCTTTCGATACTGATCATTCTTGCATTTGTTACCTGCTGTATTATCCCCTGTGTCCGAACATATTTAAAGAAGTCAGTTACTGGAGTCACATCAACCTTTGTGCACCGAGAACTTTGTGATGATAACAACTGTGAGGAGTCACATAAGATGTTACGGTCTATTGTATCTAGAAGTGAGGTTTCCACATAAACCTCTTGTCCCACATGTTCCTGATACAAGGGGCTAGGGAAAGGCGTCTGACTTGTCTGTGACAGTGGCAGGAGGGGCCGTGGGTAAGCCATGGCTACTCAAATGTACAAAGAAGAACGGGCGTTCACAGCACAGATGTTTAGGGCTTTCTTGCAGTCATGCAGCTCATCCTCAGGGACAGATATACACCTAGGGCCTCATTCTATTAGCGGCCGTAAATCGGCCGTAAGGCTGCGATTCCTTGCGGGGGTTCTGTTAACTCGCGATTCTATTATACGGCCCCGCAAGGATCTCCGCATATCTTGGAACTGGCCGTAAGCTCTGAAATATAAAAACGCAAAAATAAATTCAAGCCTGCACTGTACAGCTCTGTAAATGCTAGGGATCATATTGGGGGACATGAGGATTAAAAGTAACCCACTCTCAAGCTTGCACATCAGCCCAAACCCGAGTTCAAATTAACTGTTTATTTTCCGGCTGCGGCGTGGGCGGGTCTGAGGTGCTCCAAGCACTGTGGACTTTTTACATGGATATTTTACGGATATTAAAAATAAAATATTTTACGGATTTGAGTATAGGATAATTATGTGCTATTTTTTCTAACACCTAAAATCCCTTTATAGTCTTCTCAAAGTGCAGGATGGCTTTATTTGAGCTATTTTATGTGCTTAATTGGTGCTAGCGGGACCTCTTTCCTGCAAGTAAGCAGCGGCTCGTTTTTAGCCTTGCAGAGAGGTTTCCCGTAGCAATTGAATTGCAAATAGGAATTTCTTACGGCTGAAACTCTTGCGGCCGTTTTAGATCAAAGGCTTTCCTCCGGCGCGAGCCGCAAGAGATAGCAAGGCGCCGGCCGCAAGCCTGCCGGAGCCCCCGGCCGTAAGGGAATAGAATAGCCGAATAGCTTGCGGCCGGTCCTTGCGGCCCTGCAACGGCTGCGGCCGCTAATAGAATGAGGCCCCTAGTGTTTAGGGGGGAGTTTACCCCTCATCACGCATTAACATAAGCACAGCTGCTTTTCTTAAGTTGCACACTCACTAATAACATAACAGTACATTTTAGGGGGGACTGTTATGGATGATAATTAGGAAAATGTCTTTTCATGTTATTATGTTTGTCTGGCATTCCTTACTCACTTATATATGTATAAATGAGAAGAAGATTACTAACAATGGAGGTTACCTAAGATGGAGAATGGACTACATAACAGCATGGTTAAAGAACTACAACTGGGAGTAGCCTGATGATGCAAACATCCGTGACCAAATAAGGACAAATGAACGGATCCTCCCTCAACTGACCACTATGATGACAACACACTGCAGCAATTTTGAACCAATCAATAAAGCTATTAATTCCTAGACAAAGGAATCATGTGACGTTTGATCAGATAACGTTTTTATATATAAACTTGTACATTGCCATTTTGGAATAGAGCTCTTTGAGGATTATTATACAGAAACACTGTGTCTGTGTCTTATTTCTCTGGAATGTGCACATCCAACACTAATTGGGAGAAGGAGCAGATATCTAATTCAGACTGTTGTGGTCTGATCCAAATCAGTCTAACAGCTTTTGTGAAATTACTCAACTAATTTTCCCTCTGATTTAAGGCACAATGTTGCTCTCTAGCATATAGTTATGTCTGAAAATAAATGTCCTCTTATATTTTAGGAATGATTGTATGTGTCTGAATGGTTTGTGGTACTCCTGGTTTTGTCAGTGACATCTCTTGTTGTAGAAATTGGTGAACGCTGAGAATAATTGCCAGGATGCTTAATTTCCACCAGTGCCAACAAATATTTATATCTTGACAGGACGACATTCCATGTTTTGTGGGCATCTGCTGCAAATAAGTATTAAATCTGTGTTATTATCTTGTATGGCACCAAATATTCCCTGTGTCATACAAATACACTTATGTTATACACAACAACTCATGAACAAGGATGACATACAGTATGTTCATGTTCGCATTTGCTGAGGTTTTACATCAGTGTGCCTTAACACAAGTGGAGAAACCTATGCCACACAAAGGTTGATAACCTCTGTGCTAAATCACTTTCTCATTTATTATCAACTAATCTGGAATTTCAATTGATTAGTTTATCTGTAGTTTATCTTGAGAATAATTACAAAGACTAAATGTATTGTCTCTACCACAAATGTATTATTCTCTTACACAACATTATCGATTTGCCACAACCTTAAGTAATTATTCTGCTCTCTCACAGCTTTTACTCTTTTTCCCCTAAATTTTTTTTTATTTCTTTATTATCTTCTGGGAAATTTCCTTGAACATCACATTAAGATGTTATCTTCACTAGATCTGTAGTGATTGTCTGTTAGAATTCCTTCAGTATCTAGTTATTGTGTGCAGTATAATAGAAGGAAGGAAGAAAATGGAATGAACCATAACTTTTATTGAGAAGAAGCATTCCAACAAAGACCAAAATTAACTTTAACTGTGCTTGGACAAGTATTATGATCACAGAAGAAATATTATTATTTTCAAAAGTTTTGTCTTTGAATGAAAGTACAGTACAGTTTAAGACTATCAGTCTTACATCTGTCAGTGTATTAATAATTAGAAAAGTGATTACCACATCAGAGGTGGGATTGGTTCCAAAGAATAGTTATTCAAATACCACCCTAAAATTAGAAACACTGTAGAGCTAGTAATAGTGTAAGTACATATAACACAAGAAAAATAGAAGGAAATCTAATATTTATATATTTGGTCATAATACTGACATCATTGTATCCTAAATCATAACTACCAGACAAAATTAGATATGTTAAAATATAACCTTTTTTAATTCACAAAAAATTAAGGTGTAAAAGAGCGATGCATAAAAATATAACATATATAAAAACAAAAACTAGGATGAATGAATGCAGTGACACAATTCAGAGATAGTTATCTTTATAGTTGCAATTTATATTCTAGCTCCTTCAGTATCAACATCTGATAGACACGGGGTGACCATAATTTAATAAGGACTTGGGTATCAGGGAGATAGAAGACAAAAATAGCAAATAACCGGTAAGCTAGCTCTTAAAAATAAGCAAAAATATACTTTAGGCCTTCCCATATATCATCTCTCCAAGTATTGAGAACTTGATAATATTAGCTTCCCTGCCACAGTACAGGTGATCAATACCACAGAATCTCAACTCAGCCAGATCATTTCATAAACTGAGAATATTGTTGTTGAAAGCAGATGATCTTAATGCCAATGCATATATATTTCAAGTTGAAGCACCTTCACCCTACAGAGAAATAATTTTACCTTAAATCATCGTCATATAGCCAGAATACTCTATAAATAGGTAATTATAGATCTAGATATAGAGATCAAGGGCCTCATTCTATTATCGGCCGTAGGAGATGCGGGGCCGCAAGGACCGGCCGCAAGCTATTTGCCTATTCTATTCCCTTCCGGCCGGGGACTCCGGCAGGCTTGCGGCCGGCGCCTTGTTATCCCTTGCGGCCGCACGCGCCGGAGGAAAGCCTTTGATCTTAAACGGCTGCAAGAGTTTCGGCCGCAAGAAAATCCTGGTTGCTATTCAATTGCTCCGGGAACCCTCTCTGCAAGGCTAAAACCGAGCCGCAGCTTACTTGCAGCAAAAAGGTCCCGCAGGCACACAATTAAGCACATAATAAAGCCATCCCGCACTCTGAGGAGACTATAAAGTGATTGTAGGTGTTAGCATTCATAGCACAACATTCCCCTACACTCAAATCCGTAAATAATTTTTTAAAAAATGTATGTCACATATCCATGTAAAAAGTCCAGAGGGCTTGGAGCACCTCAGACCCGCCCACGCTGCGGCTGGAAAATAAACAGTTAATTAAATCTCTGATTTGGGCTGATGTGCAAGCTTGAGAGGGGGTTGCTATTAATCCTCATGTCCCCCATTATGATCCCTAGCATTTACAGAGCTTTACAGTGCCGTCTTGAATTTATTTTTGCTTTTAAAGTTTTCTGAGCTTACAGCCGGTTGCAAGATATACGGCCGGCCGTAAGGGGATATCCTTGCGGCGCCGTCTATTTGAATTGCAAGTTAACGGGGGCCCCGCAAGGAATCGCAGCTTTGCGGCCGATTTACGGCCGATAATAGAATGAGGGCCCAAGTATCTTACTAACCCCTAGTGACTAGTGATGTCGCGAACATAAAATTTTCGGTTCGCGAACCGCGAACGCGAACCGCCGCAAATGTTTGCGAATTGGCGAACCCGGCGAACCGCCATAGACTTCAATGGGCAGGCGAATTTTAAAACCCACAGGGACTCTTTCTGGCCACAATAGTGATGGGAAAGTTGTTTCAACGGGACTAACACCTGCAATGTGGCATGCCGGAGGGGGATCCATGGCAAAACTCCCACGGAAAATTACATAGTTGATGCAGAGTCTGGTTTTAAGCCATAAATTGTTTGGAATAACGTGCTTTAAAACATCAGGTATGATGTTGTATCGATCAGGTAGTGTAAGGGTTAGGCCCGCTTCACAGTGACAGACCAAACTCCCCGTTTAACGCACCGCAAACAACCGCAAACAGTCCATTTGCACAACCGCAAACTCCCCATTTGCACAAGGTTGGATACCAAGCTAGACATGTCCCGTTCCTTGTCCTCACTGATGTCATTGAAGGTCTCTTCCTCCACCCAGCCACCAAGGGTCCCCTAAAGGTGACAACCAGCCCCCTGGGACGCCTGCTGTGTTTGGTCTTCCACCTCCTCAAAGCCACCTTCCTCCTCTGACTCCTCTTCTTCAGACTCCTCTCACTGCGTTGCCTCTCTCTGCATTATTATAAGGTGTGTTAAGTAGTACTACTCTTATCAGTTTAATACCTGTTACATCACCTATCAGGGGGCGTGTATAAGGCCTGGATTTTTAGAACCAGGAGATGGAAAAAGATGCTTGGTTGGTCGTATCACTTCAATTTTGGGGCACGGCACGTGCAATCAAAGGTGCCACCAGATAGGAGTGGCGTGGTTGTAAGTACTACTCTTATCAGTTTAATACCTGTTAAAGCACCTATCAGGGGGCGTGTATAAGGCCTTGGATTTTTAGAACCGGGAGATGGAAAAAGATGCTTTGTTGTTCGTATCACTTCAATTTTGGGGCACAGCACGTGCAGTCAAAGGTGCCACCAGATAGGAGTGGCGTGTTTGTAAGTACTACTCTTATCAGTTTAATACTTGTTACGTCACCTATCAGGGGGCGTGTATAAGGCCTGGATTTTTAGAACCAGGAGATGGAAAAAGATGCTTTGTTGGTCGTATCACTTCAATTTTGGGGCACGGCACGTGCAATCAAAGGTGCCACCAGATAGGAGTAGCGTGTTTGTAAGTACTACTCTTATCAGTTTAATACTTGTTACGTCACCTATCAGGGGGCGTGTATAAGGCCTGGATTTTTAGAACCAGGAGATGGAAAAAGATGCTTGGTTGTTCGTATCACTTCAATTTTGGGGCACAGCACGTGCAATCAAAGGTGCCACCAGATAGGAGTGGCGTGTTTGTAAGTACTACTCTTATCAGTTTAATACTTGTTACGTCACCTATCAGGGGCCGTGTATAAGGCCTGGATTTTTAGAACCAGGAGATGGAAAAAGATGCTTTGTTGGTCGTATCACTTCAATTTTGGGGCACGGCACATGCAATCAAAGGTGCCACCAGATAGGAGTAGCGTGTTTGTAAGTACTACTCTTATCAGTTTAATACTTGTTACGTCACCTATCAGGGGGCGTGTATAAGGCCTGGATTTTTAGAACCAGGAGATGGAAAAAGATGCTTGGTTGGTCGTATCACTTCAATTTTGGGGCACGGCACGTGCAATCAAAGGTGCCACCAGATAGGAGTGGCGTGTTTGTAAGTACTACTCTTATCAGTTTAATACTTGTTACGTCACCTATCAGGGGGCGTGTATAAGGCCTGGATTTTTAGAACCAGGAGATGGAAAAAGATGCTTTGTTGGTCGTGTCACTTCAATTTTGGGGCACGGCACGTGCAATCAAAGGTGCCACCAGATAGGAGTGGCGTGTTTGTAAGTACTACTCTTATCAGTTTAATACCTGTTAAAGCACCTATCAGGGGGCGTGTATAAGGCCTGGATTTTTAGAACCGGGAGATGGAAAAAGATGCTTTTTTGTTCGTATCACTTCAATTTTGGGGCACGGCACGTGCAATCAAAGGTGCCACCAGATAGGAGTGGCGTGTTTGTAAGTACTACTCTTATCAGTTTAATACTTGTTACGTCACCTATCAGGGGGCGTGTATAAGGCCTGGATTTTTAGAACCAGGAGATGGAAAAAGATGCTTTGTTGGTCGTATCACTTCAATTTTGGGGCACGGCACATGCAATCAAAGGTGCCACCAGATAGGAGTGGCGTGTTTGTAAGTACTACTCTTATCAGTTTAATACCTGTTAAAGCACCTATCAGGGGGCGTGTATAAGGCCTGGATTTTTAGAACCGGGAGATGGAAAAAGATGCTTTGTTGTTCGTATCACTTCAATTTTGGGGCACGGCACGTGCAATCAAAGGTGCCACCAGATAGGAGTGGCGTGTTTGTAAGTACTACTCTTATCAGTTTAATACCTGTTAAAGCACCTATCAGGGGGCGTGTATAAGGCCTGGATTTTTAGAACCGGGAGATGGAAAAAGATGCTTTGTTGGTCGTATCACTTCAATTTTGGGGCACGGCACGTGCAATCAAAGGTGCCACCAGATAGGAATGGCGTGTTTGTAAGTACTACTCTTATCAGTTTAATACTTGTTACGTCACCTATCAGGGGGCGTGTATAAGGCCTGGATTTTTAGAACCAGGAGATGGAAAAAGATGCTTTGTTGGTCGTGTCACTTCAATTTTGGGGCATGGCACGTGCAGTCAAAGGTGCCACCAGATAGGAGTGGCATGCTTGTAAGTACTACTCTTATCAGTTTAATACTTGTTACGTCACCTATCAGGGGGCGTGTATAAGGCCTGGATTTTTAGAACCAGGAGATGGAAAAAGATGCTTTGTTGGTCGTATCACTTCAATTTTGGGGCACGGCACGTGCAATCAAAGGTGCCACCAGATAGGAGTAGCGTGTTTGTAAGTACTACTCTTATCAGTTTAATACTTGTTACGTCACCTATCAGGGGGCGTGTATAAGGCCTGGATTTTTAGAACCAGGAGATGGAAAAAGATGCTTTGTTGGTCGTATCACTTCAATTTTGGGGCACGGCACGTGCAATCAAAGGTGCCACCAGATAGGAATGGCGTGTTTGTAAGTACTACTCTTATCAGTTTAATACCTGTTAAAGCACCTATCAGGGGGTGTGTATAAGGCCTGGATTTTTAGAACCGGGAGATGGAAAAAGATGCTTTGTTGTTCGTATCACTTCAATTTTGGGGCACGGCACGTGCAATCAAAGGTGCCACCAGATAGGAGTGGCATGTTTGTAAGTACTACTCTTATCAGTTTAATACCTGTTAAAGCACCTATCAGGGGGCGTGTATAAGGCCTGGATTTTTAGAACCGGGAGATGGAAAAAGATGCTTTGTTGGTCGTATCACTTCAATTTTGGGGCACGGCACGTGCAATCAAAGGTGCCACCAGATAGGAGTGGCGTGTTTGTAAGTACTACTCTTATCAGTTTAATACCTGTTAAAGCACCTATCAGGGGGCGTGTATAAGGCCTGGATTTTTAGAACCGGGAGATGGAAAAAGATGCTTTGTTGGTCGTATCACTTCAATTTTGGGGCATGGCACGTGCAGTCAAAGGTGCCACCAGATAGGAGTGGCATGCTTGTAAGTACTACTCTTATCAGTTTAATACTTGTTACGTCACCTATCAGGGGGCGTGTATAAGGCCTGGATTTTTAGAACCAGGAGATGGAAAAAGATGCTTTGTTGGTCGTATCACTTCAATTTTGGGGCACGGCACGTGCAATCAAAGGTGCCACCAGATAGGAGTAGCGTGTTTGTAAGTACTACTCTTATCAGTTTAATACTTGTTACGTCACCTATCAGGGGGCGTGTATAAGGCCTGGATTTTTTGAACCAGGAGATGGAAAAAGATGCTTTGTTGGTCGTATCACTTCAATTTTGGGGCACGGCACGTGCAATCAAAGGTGCCACCAGATAGGAATGGCGTGTTTGTAAGTACTACTCTTATCAGTTTAATACCTGTTAAAGCACCTATCAGGGGGTGTGTATAAGGCCTGGATTTTTAGAACCGGGAGATGGAAAAAGATGCTTTGTTGTTCGTATCACTTCAATTTTGGGGCACGGCACGTGCAATCAAAGGTGCCACCAGATAGGAGTGGCGTGTTTGTAAGTACTACTCTTATCAGTTTAATACCTGTTAAAGCACCTATCAGGGGGCGTGTATAAGGCCTGGATTTTTAGAACCGGGAGATGGAAAAAGATGCTTTGTTGGTCGTATCACATAAATTTTGGGGCACGGCACGTGCAATCAAAGGTGCCACCAGATAGGAGTGGCGTGTTTGTAAGTACTACTCTTATCAGTTTAATACCTGTTACAGCACCTATCAGGGGGCGTGTATAAGGCCTGGATTTTTAGAACCAGGAGATGGAAAAAGATGCTTTGTTGGTCGTATCACTTCAATTTTGGGGCACGGCACGTGCAATCAAAGGTGCCACCAGATAGGAGTGGCGTGTTTGTAAGTACTACTCTTATCAGTTTAATACCTGTTAAAGCACCTATCAGGGGGCGTGTATAAGGCCTGGATTTTTAGAACCGGGAGATGGAATAAGATGCTTTGTTGGTCGTATCACTTCAATTTTGGGGCATGGCACGTGCAATCAAAGGTGCCACCAGATAGGAGTGGCGTGTTTGTAAGTACTACTCTTATCAGTTTAATACTTGTTACGTCACCTATCAGGGGGCGAGTATAAGGCCTGGATTTTTAGAACCGGGAGATGGAAAAAGATGCTTTGTTGGTCGTATCACTTCAATTTTGGGGCATGGCACGTGCAATCAAAGGTGCCACCAGATAGGAGTGGCGTGTTTGTAAGTACTACTCTTATCAGTTTAATACTTGTTACGTCACCTATCAGGGGGCGTGTATAAGGCCTGGATTTTTAGAACCAGGAGATGGAAAAAGATGCTTGGTTGTTCGTATCACTTCAATTTTGGGGCATGGCACGTGCAATCAAAAGTGCCACCAGATAGGAGTGGCGTGTTTGTAAGTACTACTCTTATCAGTTTAATACTTGTTACGTCACCTATCTGGGCACGTGTATAAGGCCTGGATTTTTGGGACCGGGAGATGGAAAAAGATGCTTGGTTGGTGGTATCACTTGAAATTTGGGGCACTTTGTTACGTTAGCTTCTTACTCTCAAACATGTCCTTTACAGGCACCTGACTATGGGCAGATGAGCAGGAACTGCTCAAGGCGAGAGACGGAGTGGCGGATGGTTGAGAGGGGGCAAGGAGGACAGCAGTGGTTGATGTGGCTGATGATGCTGGACCAGGAGGAGGATGGCGGCTTTGAGTTTGTGTGCTGCTTGTACTCATGTGTTGGTCTGGAGTCACCCAAACAGTAGGTCTCAACCTGTAGAGGATAAGGGAACCAGGCTACTCTAGACCTCATTCATCATTACAGGTTTTGACAGATTGGTACTATGCGTGCAAGCTACTGTGACAACAGATATGAGTGGCACTGTGCACTTGCATAAGTTTTATCATCCTCATCATCCTCCCCTGTATCTCTTTACCCCCTCCCTCATCATCCTCCCTTGTGTCTCTTCCCCCCTCCCTCATCATCCTCCCCTGTGTCTCTTTCCCCCCTTCCTCATCACCCTCCCCTGTGTCTCATCCCCCCTCCCTCATCATCCTCCCACCTCCCTCATCATCCTCCCTGTATCTCTTTACCCCCTCCCTCATCATCCTCCCCTGTGTCTGTTTCCCCCTCCCTCATCATCCTCCCCTGTGTCTCTTTCCCCCCTTCCTCATCACCCTCCCCTGTGTCTCATCCCCCCTCCCTAATCATCCTCCCACCTCCCTCATCATCCTCCCCTGTATCTCTTTACCCCCTCCCTCATCATCCTCCCCTGTGTCTCTTCCCCCCTCCATCATCATCCTCCCCTGTGTCTCTTTGCCCCCTTCCTCATCACCCTCCCCTGTGTCTCATCCCCCCTCCCTCATTATCCTCCCACCTCCCACATCATCCTCCCCTGTATCTCTTTACCCCTTCCCTCATCATCCTCCCCTGTGTCTCTTCCCCCCTCCATCATCATCCTCCCCTGTGTCTCTTTCCCCCCTCCCTCATCATCCTCCCCTGTGTCTCTTTCCCCCCTCCCTCATCATCCTCCCCTGTGTTTCTTTTTTTCCCTCCCTCATCATCTTCCCCTTTGTCTCTTCCCCCCTCCCTCATCATCCTCCCCTGTATCTCTTTGCCCCCTTCCTCATCACCCGCCCCTGTGTCACATCCCCCCTCCCTCATCATCCTCTCACCTCCCTCATCATCCTCCCCTGTATCTCTTTACCCCCTCCCTCATCATCCTCCCCTTTGTCTGTTTCCCCCCTCCCTCATCATCCTCCCCGTGTCTCTTCCCCCCTCCCTCATCATCCTCCCCCCTCCCTTGATGATAAGGGGGGGAAGAGACACAGGGATAAGTGTGAGGGATGTTAGGGTAAGGGGTGTTAGGGATAAGGGTGAGGGGTGTTAGGTGTTAGGGTGAGGGGTGTTAGGGCTAAGTGTGAGGGGTGTTAGGGTGAGGGGTGTTAGGGATAATTGTGAGGGGTGTTAGGTCTTAGGGATAAGTGTGAGGCGTGTTAGGGTTAGGGTAAGGGGTGTTAGGGATAAGTGTGAGGGGTGTTAGGGTTAGGGTGAGGGGTGTTAGGGTTAGGTTGAGGGGTGTTAGGGTTAGGTGTTAGGGTGATGGGTGTTAGGGATAAGTGTGAGGGGTGTTAGGGTTAGGTGTTAGGGTGAGGGGTGTTAGGGATAATTGTAAGGGGTGTTAGGGTGAGGCATGTTAGGAATAAGTGTGAGGGGTGTTAGGTCTTAGGGATAAGTGTGAGGCGTGTTAGGGTTAGGGTAAGGGGTGTTAGGGATAAGTGTGAGGGGTGTTAGGGTTAGGGTGAGGGGTGTTAGGGTTAGGTTGAGGGGTGTTAGGGTTAGGTGTTAGGGTGATGGGTGTTAGGGATAAGTGTGAGGGGTGTTAGGGTTAGGTGTTAGGGTGAGGGGTGTTAGGGATAAGTGTGAGGGGTGTTAGGGTTAGGTGTTAGGGTTAGGTGTTAGGGATAAGTGTAAGGGGTGTTAGGGTTAGGTGTTAGGGTTAGGTGTTAGGGATAAGTGTGAGGGGTGTTAGGGTTAGGGTGAGGGGTGTTAGGGATAAGTGTGAGGGGTGTTAGGGTAAGGGGTGTTAGGGATAAGGGTGAGGGGGTGAGGTGTTAGGGTGAGGGGTGTTAGGGATAAGTGTGAGGGGTGTTAGGGTTAGGGTGAGGGGTGTTAGGGATAAGTGTGAGGGGTGTTAGGGTTAGGGTGAGGGGTGTTAGGGATAAGTGTGAGAGGTGTTAGGGTGAGGGATGTTAGGGATAAGTGTGAGGGGTGCTAGGGTTAGGTGTTAGGGTGAGGGGTGTTAGGGATAAGTGTAAGGGGTGTTAGGGTTAGGTGTTAGGGTGAGGGGTGTTAGGGATAGGTGTGAGGGGCGTTAGGGTTAGGTGTTAGGGTGAGGGGTGTTAGGGATAAGTGTAAGGGGTGTTAGGGATAAGGGTGAGGGGGTTAGGTGTTAGGGTGAGGGGTTTTAGGGATAAGTGTGAGGGGTGTTAGGGTTAGGGTGAGGGGTGTTAGGGATAAGTGTGAGGGGTGCTAAGGTGAGGGGAGGATGATGATAAGAGGGGGAAGAGACACAGGGGTGTCCTTGCAGCAGTGATCAAAAGAGTCCTTCAGGACTGTATTGCACACTGTGTACAGTAGCCTAGCTATGGTTTTCCCTATTGATGCAGTATCACCTACACTCAGCCTCCTCTCAGTAAGACTGCAAGTTAGTTATGATTCCAAAATGGCTGATGTCCATGAGTTAGAAGGCTCTGGAAGGGAGAGTATGCTGCTGATTGGCTGGAATGTGTCTGCTGACTGTGACATGCAGGGTCAAAGTTTGCTCAATGATAAAGTATAGGGGGCGGGTCGAATATCGCATATGTTCGCAGTTCGCCGCGAACGCGAACATTCTATGTTCGCCGGGAACAGTTCGCCGACGAACTATTTGGGACATCTCTACTAGTGACATTTGAGGGAAAATTTCAATAAAGGGTTTCCCAAAGCCCCTTACCACCAGATATTCTGACTCGCTTTTAGTGAAGAATTATATGTTGATTTCGCTGTTTGGTGCTCAGAGTTGCTACATGCACGCCAGCCATGTCTGAAGTAATCAAATGAGGTCTGTGCATCTAAACAGCCTGATGTGTGTTTTGCACTACAGCTTCTACGGAGGCCGAACAGAGAAGGGGAGGAGACATCTTTTTAAAGGTTAGTTAAAACAATATTTGAAATGAAACTGCTCTAAAACACGAAGACCATGAAGAGGAATCTGGACATGGAAGCATGGGCATGTAAATCCTAAATGGTTCAGGATCTGAGTAACAGCATTGATATTTATCCCATATACTGACATATTACAGCTAGATATAATACTCACAATTAACTGTTTACACATCTACTGTTATAAAACTTATAAATATTCAAAGAAGGGGAAAGAATAATAAATACATACAACCAAACTGTGTGATGTCTATTACTGCATAGGTGCAGAACAAGCACAGAATATATACATTTCTATTTGCATATATCCCAACAAAAGTAACTATAAAGTCTAAGTATATAATAATGTGAAAACTTAATTGCAAATATGGATAACTGATCTACATTATATTAGTAAAAAAGGATAAGGTATCATCAAAACACACAAAATAAAAAAATAAGAGTAAGTGAATATATTGGGAATTAAGAAAAGCTACTTAAAAGAAAATACAAAATAAAGAGTGCTTATATATGAACAAAGAAAAATAAGTAGTGATATATGAAATGGACCCAATAGCATTGCTATCAATACACATGAGCAATAAATAAAATATATAGAGGTATGATTATTAAACATATCTAGAATAGTTAGTTATACAAGGTGAAAACAAAAAAAAATCCTACCATATATAATGGTACTAATAAATGAGCAACCTAAACTCCCAACAACCAACAAAAAAAGGACACATAACATAAGGTGCAAGTATGCCTATTAGCAATAATTCAAGAAAATTGTGTATTTAAATAAGTGATATCAATTTTGAATTTTATTCCAAATGAGTATTCTCCACGCATCTGTAATGTGATATAAAGAGACCATAAATTAATAACTGCAAACATTTGGTATCATTTGATATCACCACCTAGGTGAGGTGTCCATCATAATCTTAGCAAGATGAAACGTTCCAAGTGTAGGCTAGATATAATGTGCTAAAGCCTTAGATCATAGAGTGTCATAAAGAATCACGTAATGATTTTCTCTATGCCTCAGTCTGCTTTCAGCAACATATAAATTCACAGTTGTGAGGTACTGGATAATCAAATGTTTAGTTCTAATGACAATACAATGATTTGGTGTTACATTATATTGGAGTATGACCCACTACTTGTGATCTTTGCAAAAAATGGTATCACTTAAAAAGATAATGCCTGTATTCACTTTTGGTATATTCTATCAAAAAAAGTATTTAGTTAATTATTTATTAAATTAATTGATATTAACACATTTTGTGATAATACCCCAAGAAATTTTCCAAAACTAGTAATACGTATGGGGAGATATTAAACATGTAACCGTACAATCTAGAGACCTGAATTGTTTAACACACAACATACACTACAAAAAAACAGTAAAATTTACAATTTCAATCAAAGCTCTCAGCATGATGCTATCCAATAGCGTAATACATACTCTTCGCTTTAGGGAGTTTGTCCTCCAGATTACTTCTCTTTATTCCTAAGGTAATTTTTTGCATCATGACACAGATATGAATAAGACTCAGACAATAGTTTTGCCATTTTGCCACCGTTGTCTTACGCCTGGAAATGTGGCTTCTCATGACACTATCCTTAATATGTTTTTTCCAATGAAACATATATCATTTTTGGAACTAGTTCACACTTTTGGGTTGAATAAACATTCTCTATGCAGGGATCAATTATATGCTTTTTTAAACCACATTAATACTGTAACCTCTAGCTTTTAATCGTAAACGTAATTCATTCAAACAATTTTTGCAAATTCTTAAGAATTACCCCACTGGTTCAGCTTTTTTTAATGGCGGACAAGTGGTAAAATGTAGTAGAGTGCTATTGGTTGCGTTTGGTTTTCTTTATGGATCTAAATGAATGTTACCTCTTTTGGTAACTCCCATTTAGGATACAATGATCTCAATATTATAACAGAATATATTGGCAGGAGCTAGTTTTCAAACAGTGTGCTTTCCTTCTAATTTCCTTGTGTTAAACGCATTAACATCCACCAGTTTATCTTGGGAAGCTGTTCAGTGCACTAAGAATTCAGAGGCACGTGTCCAATAGCAGCCAATAACCAGAAATGTCACTAGTTGGACAATACTACTATCAAGGGGAATTCTCTCACATCCGTCAGCTACTGCCCCTCTGAGTTACAGCAAGCTTGGGTTTATAGCTTCAATCATCACTTATAATCATATCCACCTTTCCTGGCATAATGAGGATATCTGGGAATGGTAATATCCACTGTATAATATGAGCCTAATCATCTAAGACTGTCAAAAATACAGTGTGTGTACACATTTAATCTTGGCAACAACAACACTTTATTAATATACCGTACACTTATATATCCAAGGGGGGAATTCTCAGGGTATACGTTGGGTATATCTTACCAATCAAAGGAAAGAGTCTCAACCTATTAACCTCTCTTAGGAGATTTTCCTTGACACACCAAACCAAGGCCTTCACATGTATGACACTGGTCACTTTTCAAGATTGGCTGAGCCGTGTTGGCCGAGTTGACCGATCTTCTCTCATGTTTGAATATAGTAATATGAATATAGTAAAAAAACAAACAAGAATGCACATTTGTAAGTGTGCACTGGTACATGAGAAGATAAGCGCCTGTTCTTCATAGAGCTTCCTAAGAACCATTGATAGCAGCACACAGCTCACATACCATGGGTTACAACTGCATAGCCACATTTATTTAACATGGCATACTGCTTATTTACCCATACTGCCAGATAAAGACTTTTATTTGTGTATGCGCACACCACTCTGTGACACAGTAGGGTCATTTTGCTTATCAGCATAGGTAGAAATATATAATTACAACCATCATGTAAATGTCTTCACATTACTTCTGGGCTTAGGGTCTGGATGAAAGACTAACAAGTAAGAAAGTACAACCTTTGATTAAATGAATATGGTGATAATGTTATGTGTAATAATTCTCCAGTAATCTTTTATTACATTAATTAAAGGAATGTAAACAAGTTTGGGGTATATATGTGGACTACCCCGTACAAAGAAGTATGGGGAGACTAGATGGCAAACTGTTTCTTCCATTAATATCTGTGTCTTTCAGTCTAACAAGATTATCTAAAACTGTGGTCCGCACACTACCAATGGTTCTTAAACTTGATTCAAGTGGACCATGGTACAACAGCTACAAAACATTAAGAAACTAAATAAAAGTGCATAAAAAGCAGTGAAGAAGGATCCTGTAAATGGAACATGGTAAGTCTCTCAACAATGCTATCTGCATAAAGAATAGAGAGAAGAAAGAGGGGAGAGTAAGAGAAGAGGAACAAGGAAGAAGGATTATATGGATTGACAGATTGTACACATGCTATTACTTTGATGTTATGGTATTTATTAATCTGGTAAGGTATGAGGTGGGTTTTTTAGGGCCAGCAACTTAAGAAAATCTGCGTGTGTTCATTGTGAAACTATGTACATTTAGCAGCAATATACTGTACAGACTACATACACGGCATGTGTTAATTGTGTGTTTAATGACATTATTACATTTGCTAATCTTAGAACGAACAAATATACATTTAGCAAGACATATAATAAAATATATAATACAATATCTAAACAATTTACATTACGCACATGCAGTTGAAACTAAACAATCTAGATATTGAATGCAAATAACATATGCTTAATTATTAAGTAGTTAATATAATACAAAGTGTCCTATATTTTGCAATAATCTGTTCTGTCCTTGACACAAATGCTGCACTACACTGATAAAGTTAAATATTTTATAATGTAAAACACACCTATTTGTACTGTTTCCTAGTTCTTATCATGGACGGTCATAAACTTTTATGGAGAAGTTGAGACATTTTCAAATCAGGAAAGTTGAAACAGTCTGTAGCACTTACACACTCTGCACCAATCTTGATCATCTATGAAAATAAACACCTATACTGATAAGGCTGTATTATTTGTTACATATTCTTATAGTCTGAATGTATAGATTTCTACATTGGTCCTGGCAAAAAAAAAGTTGATTGTACATTAGAGGTAGTCAATAGTCAATAACTGTTGAATTTCAACAGAACTAAATTAGAATTAAAATCTATTGTTGTTCAGTCATGTCCAACTCTCATTGACCCAAGGTCCACAGCATGCCATACACATCTATTATTATGTCTCTGGTCATGCTTATCCATAAGATTTTCTTTGCAAATATATTTGAGTGTGTTGCCAGTTCTGCACCTAGCGCGTTTCAGCAGCGACACTCGTGAATGGGGGACTTGGAGAGGGAAGCAGATCTGAGTGGGAGACCTGGGGAGTGGGGTGGGCAAAATTATTTTTTGTAATTCTACATGGTATAGCTCACAGCTTCATTGAGATAAACAAGCCCCTTCACCACAACAAGGTAGTGATTCAAAAGAGGATTCATCATTTAAGCTTTGTATTTTCTCCAATATTTTCTATCCTATATAAATAGCCCAGACTTCTGTGCACTCATGTGGCCATGCAATGTCACCCATGAGATACAGTATATAGAGCATGTGTGGGCCCATAATGCAGAAAAATCTGCCACTGCAGTATTAATAAGATCTCCGTCTTGCTACCAAGATGTCTGCAACCATAGTGAAAAACAGAGCCTAGAACTTGAGTTTGTGTTGGTGCTCAACAGCTTCGGGGAGTTCTATGTCCTTTTATGGATCTGTCTTGTTGATGGTGTTGGCACAAGCCAGGTCATGTTCATTATACTTCATAGCTGCATTAAGATTTTTGTAATTTTTTATACTATTTAGCGTGCACAGCTGGTAAGCTAGTTTTTAGTGTCAAGTACTTTACGGGTTGTCATTTGCAAGTAAATTTTACTCGCAAATATTTCACCATGGGCCATGTATTGGAGCCCATTGTTCGACATACAAGTAAAACAAGCTATACATGTATATTAATATTAGCTCTTAATGCAGTGAATATTTATTTTAGTGCATTTTGCTTTACAATAAGATTGTAAGGTTTTTCCAAAAATTACTTTTCATTTTTTTTGGTAAAATGTTTTAATAATTTCATCAAAGATTTGCTCATTAGTTTTTTAGTGTAATAAAATTTGCTAGTATGTGATCTAGGGTGTATAAATATGTAAAAATATTGTGCATCATGCAATTCTTTTGATGTTATGTGATTTATTAATCTGTTAAGGTATGAGGTGTGCTTTTTATGCCCAGCAATTTCAAGAAAATAATTTAGCAATAATATACTGAAGGCCTAGAGGGTATATATTACAAAGTTTAATGATATTAATACATTTTGGGCCTCATTCAATTGCAATTTGGCCAATTGAATAGGGCTCTATATATGCCCAGAGCATATTTTTTTACCGAAGATTTTCGTTAGTGAACTTCTATCCAAAAGCAAGGTCTTCACTAACTAAAAACTTCTGTAAAAAAATATGCTGTGTGCTCATATAGAGCCCTGTTCAATTGGCCAAATCATCTTTGTTAACCATAGAAAAGACAAATATACACTTAACAAGACATATCAAAAAATTGGTTATACAAAATCTAAATAGGTTACATTACACATATGCAAGTGAAGCTGACAATCCAGACATTGAGCCTCATTCAATTGAGCCGTTTTGGAGGTCGCAAGTTATTTTGCTATTCAATTGGCAACTTCTCCCGGGCTCCAGTTGAGTTACTGGCTACGAGCTGTGATTCATAGCGATTTTTTAAATCGCAAGTTACTGCCCTCCAAGCCTTTGATCTTTCAAAATCGCAAGACTAAAATTGCAAATGACTATTTACTTGCTCCGATTCTCCCTCGCTAACCACTCCGTCAAGCCTGCAAAAGCAAATATCTAACCACCAGTGGGGCAAATATCTAACCACCAGGAGGGAAAATATCTAACCACCAGGGGGGCAAATATCTAACCACCAGGAGGGCAAATATCTAACCACCAGGGGGGCAAATATCTAACCACCAGGAGGGCAAATATCTAACCACCAGGGGGGCAAACCCCCATTTTTTTTATTAAACATAGAAAGGACAAATATACACTTAACAAGACACAAAATAAGTTACATTACACATATACACAGATGAAGCTGAACAATCTAGATATTGTAAGCAAATAGCATATGGTTTATTATCACGTAGTTAACATAATACAAAATGTCCTATATGTTGCAACAGTCTATTTTGTCCTTGACACATATACTACGCTAGCCTAACAGATACATATTTTATAATTTAAAACACATGTATCTGTACTGTTTTCTAGTTCTTATCATGGAAAGTCATAAATATTTATGGAGGAGTTAGGAAATTCTCAAATAAGCAGACAAATATAATGCAAACATCTAGAGGGCTGCTAAATCAAAAACAATTTGAACACAATGCAAACGAAGAGGGCCCTGTTATTGAGCTTTCAATCAAACATTTCCCTAAAGCAACAAACAAGATTGAAAACTCGTAAACTTGTGTATAGGAGAGTGATAGATACATTGAGCATATTTAAGCTAAGGGTGATAGGCTTCCTTAAACAGATGTGTTTTTAATGAGGTTTTAAAGGATTTGAGGTAGGAGGATAGTCTAGTAGAATAGGGGCAACATTTTACATAGGTCTCCATAGTGTTTATTTTGTTTATAATATCCAAAATAATTGTAATTAGTTTATTTGGTTATTGTTTTCTCAATGTTTATAGTGCATCTGATCTATAAAACAATTTATACATTTGTGTACGCTATAGTTCGATAATTATTTACCAGCAATTACAATTTTTCACCTTATTCTATCACAATTTGGCCACCTTTGGACCCTAATGCCGACTGTTTATTTTACGTGACTTACGTGTCCTGGCATTGTTTTCTCTGGTCTTTTTGCTAAATAGCACTGTTATGCCATAAAACAGGAGCCAAATATTTTGATAAGGTAATAACCATTAATAAAATTCCTGTACAATGATTCAACAACTGCTGATCTCCAGCCACTATAAGGCCAATGCGAGGATGTGGCTTTGTTTAACAGGCGTAAGTTTATGTCAAAACAATTATCTCCGTAGGCTGAGACTTAAATACGTGGTCTACATTGGCAGTGAGATTTTGCTGTATAGGCCAACTTATCAATAATTGCTTGACATCTTATTTAATCAGATTATTATAAGTACCTTTTAGACCTGTCTCTTCTCCCAGCCACCCCTTCCCTCCTGCCCCTCCTTTCTAGACCGCTGGAAACAGATGTCAATGGAATTGTCATTGAAAGCATTTTTTCTCTGTTGCACATGAAAGAGGATATTTCATAATGTACCACTGTGTATTCAAATGAAGCTCTCAAGACATAAATATTAAAATTATTCACAGTGTCTTGCAAAAGTATTTACCCCCCTTGACTTTTTACCTATTGTTGTTACATTACAGACTTAAGTTCAATGTTTTGTTAATCTGAATTTTATGTGATGGATCAGAACACAATAGTCTAAGTTGGTGAAGTGAAATGAGAAAAATATATACATAAAACTGTTTACCTCCTTTGTTATGAAGCCCATAAAAAGCGCTGATGCAAAAAATTACCTTCAGAAGTCACATAATTAGTGAAATGATGTCCACCTGTGTGCAATCTAAGTGTCACATGATCTGTCATTACATATACACATCTTTTTTGAAAGGCCCCAGAGGCTGCAACACCTAAGCAAGAGGCACCACTAACCAAACTCTGCCATGAAGACCAAGGAACTCTCCAAACAAGTAAGAGACAATATTGTTGAGAAGAACAAGTCATGGTTAGGTTAAAAAAATATCAAAATCTTTGATGATCCACAGGAGCACCATCAAATCAATCATAACCAAATGGAAAAAACATGGCACGACAGCAAACCTGCCAAGAGACGAGCGCCCACCAAAAGTAACCGAGCACAGAGACCAAAAGTAACCCTGGAGGAGCTGCAGAGTTCCACAGCAGAGACTGGAGTATCTGTACATAGGACGACAATAAGCCATACACTCCATAGAGTTGGGCTTTATGGCAGAGTGGCCAGAAGAAAGCCATTACTTTCAGCAAAAAACAAAATGGCACATTTTGAGTTTGTGAAAAGGCATGTGGAAGATTCCCAAAATGTATAGAGGAAGGTGCTCTGGTTTGTTGAAATTGAACTTTTCGGCCATCAAAGAAAACGCTATGTCTGGCTCAAACCCAACACATCTCGTCACCCAAAGAACACCATCCCCACAGTGAAACGTGGTGGCAGCATCATTTTGTGGAGATGTCTTTCAGCTGGGAAACTGGTCAGAGTTAAGGGAAAGATGGATGATGCTAAATACAAGGATATTCTTGAGCAAAACCTGTACCACTCTGTGCGTGATTTGATCTCTAGCCTACAGGGCTGGTAGGGGCTAGAAAGGGAAGTTAGGGTTAGATGTGAGTTGGAGGTGATGGCCTTACAGGACCTCCTTGACATAGGGGGTTAATATTTGGTGCCATCGGTATCTGTTGGGGACCACTTTGTTGGGAGTTCAGTTTGCATGCCAAGGATGTTCTTACAGGACCTCTGTGGCATAGGGGTTAACTTTAGATTCCACAGTCGTCCGTTAGGGAAATCTAAAGAAACCCCCATGGTTATAGATAGATGGGGAACCTCATGGATATCGTATAGGGAGGTGGAATCCCCAGGTGTTTGCCCAGTATATAGTGGGTTTTGGGGGTAATCCTGGGAATCCCCAGGATCATAGTAGATAGGGCTATTGGGGGTAATCTCATTTTATATGCTCATTGGGTGACATTATTAACTCCTCTGTTGTGTCGGATATGAGTAATCAAGCATCATGTCGACACAATTAAGGTGTTATGTTGATAATAGCATCAGATTTGATGCTTGTGTATTTCGGTACATGGAGGATTTTTAGAAAATCTCAGCACTACGAGGGACCTAAATGTAACCAATGTAGTGACAAGATTTAATTATTGGAAGGGTGTAATGGGCTTTTGGGAAAAATCAGTCAGCTACACAAATGTTGTGATTTTTACACATTTCACACTATTTAAAGGCCATTTCTGGTAAGTCTATTTGAGTGGTGTGATGTGATTACTAGGTAGTGATTTACGAGTCAACTTTACTCATACTTTTCCCCATGGGAGCAATGGAATGGCGCCCTTTGTGAATTAGGTAACAAACTAACAACATTGAAAGATGTGTAAGCCATGAGATTGAAAGCATTGTTACAGAAAATCTTCATTTTTGTGTATAAAGTGTTTCATTTACTCTAGACTCCATGCTTTCCTACTAAGTTTTTTCTATTTATCTGTGGTGAAAGCAGTAGGGAGGAGGTAGGTGTGGGGGCATATTTATAATATGAAACATTAATTATATAATTTTATAAGCTGGAATAATAATGCTGCTGTAGTGGTAGAGCAAAAGACAATGGACCCCTATTCAATTGAGCAATTGTTGTTTACTGGAGCCTGTAATGTAGCCCCCCGTAAACTAATTAGCTATTCAATTGACGTCTTTTAGTGAGCTGCAAACAATTTGGGCTGAAAAATCTTTGCGGTTGTCGAAATTGTAACATACAACCCATCTAAGCCTTTGATCTTTCAAGCCCGCAAAAGTTACAATTGCAAAAATCGCAAATTGCTATTCAATTGCTACAATTCCTCTAGCCCGCAAATGTCTACACACCTGTAAATGGTAAATATAGAAGAAAATCCTACGGGTATCAGATAGGACTCGCACCTGATCGTAGCACTGTAAATGCAAATAAAAAAAATCAACACTGCACTTTAAAAGACGGGGAAGTGATGAAAGGCATTGCACAACAGTCTCAAGCCTGCAAATCTTCAATACTTTTTTATTTTGGTATTTTTTATTTCGGGTTAATATCAATCTCTGTAATCAATTAAGTTAATACATATCAGGCCACCCACATGGACTAGAACAGTATCGCCACTCATTTTTTATATTTTGAACAATGCCGAATTGCGAGTCTGATCGCATATGGGACCTCTAATTGATTGATGTGTAACCTCCATGTTTTACTGACATAATGATGACGGTCTCATTTAATATTAACTGTTTCTAAATCGGTAGTTACACGCTTGCTTAATTGATCATGATCACACTCTGAAATGCTACTTACAGGTGCATGGTTTACGGTTTTGGCTTTCGGTCCGTAAATTGCGTGCTTGTTCAATTGAATCGCTCTGTAACTGTAGCAGGAATCAAGCCTGCAGACATACGGCCTGTATAATGTAATCTGCGGGCTTGCAATTGTATAAAGCCCAATGTTTGCAATAGGCTTGGGCGTGTTGAGTTCATTGTAAGATGTGTGAAACTTCTTATATGAAAGGATTTACTTGTACTAGGTAAATATAGTTGTAGTACAATATCCAGTGAATGAGATCTGTATTTCATCACATTTATGTGCCAAGTCTAAACCAGCAATCTTTCATGACAGACCTAATACAACCTTAACAAGATACAGCAATCTCATTGTCTTCTTAAATAAACCTTACTGTGCCACCAACATTAACTTTCTTGTTTATTTTCTTTCAGATTATGGGCCATATTCAATTTGAAGCCTGCAACTCGATCGCAGACATCCGAATGTCTGCCGGTGTGTTGCGGGCTCCTGTTGGTCTCTGATTGTAATGCTATTCAATTGCTCCAAGCCAAAACCGTGCACTGGTTCGGAGCACTTCAGGGCAGGAACATGATCAATTAAGCATTGCATTTATGCAAGCCCGTAACCTCCCATTTCTAATCAGCCAATAGAAAATGAGACTGTCAATATTACGGCAGTAAAACATGGAGGTTACATGTCAATCAATTAGGTTTGGGGGTCCGCTATGTGATCAGACTCGTAGACCTGCAAAATACAGAATTATGAAAATGAATGCCAATACTGTTCTAGTCCATATGGGTGGCCTTATATGTATTAACTCATTGATACCCAAGATCGATTTATCCCCGAAATTAAACAATTTATTCCTGACGATTTGCGAGCTTGAGACTGTTGTGCAATTAATTCCAATGTCTTTAATCCCTTTCCCCGTCACTTACAGTGCAGTAGTGATGTTTTATTTGCATTTACATTGCTACGCATAGGTGTTTAACCCCCTTGCATATACTCTCTAGCACTCGTTGGATTTTCTTCTTCAATTGCCGTTTACGGGTGTGAAAACATTTGCGGTCTTGAGGAAATTGAGCAATTGAATAGCGATTTGCGATTTTAGCCTTTGGAAAGTGACAGATCAAAGGCTTCTGGAGGCTGTAAGTTACGAGTTTAATCAGCGCCATTTTTGCAAGGCCGTAACTTGCTGTTCCGAGCCCTCAAAAAGACGCCAATTGAATAGCAAATTAGCTTGCGACCTCACTTACGGGCTCCCGGATCACCTGAAAGCTCAATTGAATGTGGCTCCATGTGTATACTTAATTTTATTGATGTCCAGTGTTATTTTTTCTTAATGCTAAGAAATATTTTCAGAATTTCTAGTTGAATATCTTGGAGACAAAATTAATAAAAAATATCAACTTTAAATAATCAAGTTCAATATATTTGTGCTTAGTTCTGCGCCTTCACTGTTAGTTTGAGTTATATCATTGACACTGTTAGTCTAAGTTATCACATATAATAGTTGTCAAACTACAAATCGTCGTCACGCGAAGCGAGGGACGCAGTTTGTGCCGCAAATGCGGAATCTCGCGAAGCGAGGGGCCTCATTTGCGGAAGGTTGAGGCTCCAACGTCGGCTGCAATGTGGAGGTGGAGGCTCTATGGCGCCTCACAAGCGGTTACAAACACCCACAGAAGCAGGACTTTGAAAAAATACATTTAACACGCAATCACTTACACAAAAAATACGAGCCACGGGACTTTAACGACTGAACCGCGTGCACCTGAAAACATTGAAAAAACAATACACACAAAAATTACATAAAATGCTTACCCACAGCAAGACGGGGGGGGGGGGGGGGGGCACTCAGGACCTCTGCAAGTGAAGTTACACCTCGATTTCAGTCTAAATTACTGAGTTTAGACACATGAAATCCCCTAAGCGAGAGAAAAAATGGCCACCGAAAAAACGAAAACCAGGCTACCGGACCCTAAAGCTGCAATACACCACCAAGCACATAAGGCTTTTCCAAAAAGCCGTACGAGGTACAAGATACACTTCTAGCAAGGACGCTAATTCATCCACACCCACGTACCACATACACATTCGCCGCCATTTTACAACACTAACTTACAGAATGCAGAAGTACACATCTACACTAACGGCTTCCCCTCGCGCACGCAGCCTATTTACACTACACACTGCACACATTGCTGACACTTACACCTCAGCTCCACAACAGTGGAAACCTACATTCTATGCTGCAGGAGCATCAAAACAGATTGTCAGCTCTTCGGCACAATGCTTTCTGCATATATTACTTACAAATAGGTAAAATATATTAATTTATTAATTTATTAATTATTTAATTAGCATACAAAAGTACATATACACAAAAAAAACAAAAGCAATAAACACAAAAGCCCTTCACTGCACGCCTCACAACAAGCACCAAAGCCGAAGGCGCTCATTGCTAGCCAGGTGATGAGCAGCGAAGGCGCTCAACACGAGGCTCGCAATGAGCGCTGAAGGATCTCAGACCACCCAAAAAAATAATGTCTGTGCCAAACAGCATTACCTGCCTTACAATTTTATTACCCTGTCATTTTTGATGGGCAAGTCGATAGTATCATGATAATGTATACATTATATATATATATAATATATATATATATATATATATATATATATATATATATATATAATATATATATATATATATATTATATATTATATAATATATATTGATATATATTATTCTGTATATACTCGAGTATAAGCCGACCCGAGTATAAGCCGAGGCACCTATTTTACCCCAAAATACTGGGAAAACCTAGTGACTCGAGTATAAGCCGAGGGTGGGAAATGCGCTGCCCCCTGTGTCTCTTGTGCCCTCTGTGCCCCCCTCTTGTGTGCCCTCTGTGCCCCTTTCTTGTTTCCCCCATCTCCTTCCCCTCTGTGCCCCTTTCTTGTGCCTCCTCTCCCTCCCCTCTGCACCCCTTTCTTGTGTCCCCCCTCTCCCTCCCCTTTCTCTCTTCCCCCTCTCCCTCCCTTATCATCCAACTCATCCTCCCTCCTCATCCTCCCTCCTCATACTCCTTCCTCATCATTTCCCCCCTCTCCAATTACCCCCTCTCCCTTTCCCCTCACTTACCCCCCTTTCCCTTTCCCCTCATTTACCCCCTCCCTTTCCCCTCACTTACCCCCCTCTCCCTTTCCCCTCACTTACCCCCCTCTCCCATTCCCCTCACTTACCCCCCTCTCCCTTTCCCCTCACTTACCTCCCCCCCTCTCCTTTTCCCCTCACTTATCTTCATTAGCGGCTCCTCTTCCGGATGTGTCGGGACCCGGCATATTCTAATGACGTGACATCATATGCGCCTCACATCATTAGCATATGCAGGGTCCCGACACAGCCAGAAGATGTGCAGAGGATCAGCTGATGAAGGTAAGTGAGGGGAAAGGGAGAGGGTGGGAGGGAAGTGAGGGGAAATGGAGGGGGGGGGGTACTTGGAGAGGGGGGAAGTGATTAGAAGGGAAGATGACGAGGGAGGATGAGGATGATTAGTCGGGACCTGGCATATGCTAATGACGTGACGTGAATGTGACTTCACATCATTATCATATGCCGGGTCCCGACACAGCCAGAAGACGTGCATATGAGCAGCCGATGATGATGATAAGTGAGGGGAAAGGGAGAGGGTGGGAGGTAAGTGAGTGGAAAGGGAGAGGGGGGATGAGACACAAGGCAGAGGGAGGGAAGGAGACACAGGGGAGGGAGGGGAGGGAAAGAGACACAGGGGAGGGAGAGGAGGGAAGAGACACAGGGAGGGGGAGAGACACAGGGCAGGGGGGAGACACAGGGGAGGGAGAGAGAAGCAGGAGCAGTGTGACTCGAGTATAAGCCGAGGGGGTCTTTTTCAGCCTTAAAAAAAGGAGAGTATATACTGTATATATATATATATATATATATATATATATATATATATATGATATATATATATATTTATTTTTAGATATATTATATATATATATATATATATATATATATATATATATATATATATTGTTGTGGCTGCACTGTAAACTCTATAGTAGTTGTGAGAGAGTTAAAAAGTGGAGTTTAGGGGTCACTATAATGCTTCAGCGCTCTTTGACATGTTATACAGTCTTCTTCGCAAGATCATATGTTTAAAATTACCTTTTTTTTATTTCTAATCAGAGTTGTGTCTCCATTCTAATATACTGGTTGTCCCAAAGTCCATATTTGATGCCAAAATGCTACAGATTAGCAATTTGCTAAAATATAAATTATAGCTTTTTACTCACATGAGATAAAATTCATTGAGTAACATATTCCTCTGAAATTACAGAAATTGGGAAATGTATTTTCTGTTGCACATTTTTGTGGCTAGGTGAGCATGACTCATTTATTGAGGAACTGCAATATATTTCCCCACTTCTTACAGTACTTTTACTATTTTTTTTTATCAACCACCTCAAACTATAGATAATAAACAAATATTAGTTGTTTCCTTGTGAGACAGGTATAAATGGGTGAGCAGGAGTTTAGTAAAACCTCACATCTCCCACAAGCTCTTGCTGAGTGCACTGCTGAGTAAAGCTTAGTCCTTTGCCTTTTGCTCTACTGTGTATTTCTAGAGATGGACAATGGTGGGTTTGAGATGCAGGAGGAAGGGCTACCAAATGGCTCTGGGCACAAAACGCAACAAAAGTGTCATTTTCCATATGGGAAGGTATGTATTGAATTTAACATTTTTATATACTGTATTTCTTGCTGTTCCCATGTTTGCTGTTTTATTTTGTTCCATTTTTCAAATGTTTAGGTATATCTTATTTTTTTATTACATATATGGATCTATATCTATGGGAATTAGAGCATTGTGATTTTCCCAATTTTTGTTGTTTTTATTATTGTTCCATTAATGTATGTAATTATTTTGGAGATAAAGTGTGTAAGGGGTTAACAAAGTGAAGTTAACTAGCCCTATCTTCAATGAGAGCTATGCATCAAACAGAATTAAAATGTATCCATGCTTGATAAATATCTCTTATAGAAACTAGATTGGAGGTTTTTTATATTTTAACTCCACTTATCCCCGATTTGTTGTTGTTCAGTTGTTCAGTCATGTCCGACTCTCTGTAACCCTGTGGACCTCAGCACGCCAGGCACATCTGTCAGCCTCTTACCCCTGCTGACCCCAACTTATTCCCACTTATTTATGTTTGCTAAATATACTTTTATCTCTCAGACCTTGTATACTCACTCCAGACTTTTGACATATCTTCTCTGTGCGAAACCGGTTATATGGTAAACCTAACCCTGTTATCTGTTATCCCAAGTGTCTGCTATTTCTCAGCATGTTTTCATTTACCTCCTCCACTGGGGTAAAGGCACCATTTGTGACATCTAGTCAGTATTGGGTGAAATTTACTAAGCATCTTAGGTTCATCTCACATACATTGCTTGATTTACTATGCATCCTTTACTATGAGATCCTTTGTCAATTCATCTCAGGTAAGGAGATGCTTAGTATCCCCCCATTTTTTAACTTTAAAAATAGAATTACACCTCTTAAAAGCTCTAAATTGTACTTGTTTGACCAAAAGAAATGGTATCAGTGTATTCTGTAATACTCGTAATTTGACTGGATGTATAGATTTGCCGTATAGATAGAAACAGATATAGATATATCTACATGAAGATATACAGTACATAAATGAATAACCACCATTCACAATCTTGCTAAATTAGATTTGTACAAATGTCATGTAAAAATAGCCTTACTCTTGAAGTTATGAAATATTTTTTTTATTTTAATTATAATATAAATATATATTACTCTCTATCACCCAACATATTATTTCTCCTATTCTATAGAGAGTGCACCACTATAGCGTAAGAAAATATAGGACATATGACATTGGGAAACTGACTAACCATAATTATTACCATTATATTCTGTACTTATGATATTTCCTGAAAAGCTTTTTTACTCTCATTTTTGTGGTGTGTTACTTGCTTGGTTTAAGTGGATGTGGTTTAAGGAAACTTGTGCGTCAAAAAAAACCTTAAGTCATTCACTTCTAACCCACAGAACTGGTGCAAGAGTAGCACAGGAAGTTATACTTAATCACTAATACAGTTATTATAAAAATTGATTTTGATGACAGATATGAACCAAGAAATGCCTCTCAATCATCTGCACATTATTATGTTTACTAAAAGTCTTAGGATCAATGAATGCTCAGGATAGATATATGCCTAGAGATATGTCTGTTATTGTATTTGTCCGTAACAACATTCACCAGAAAATTAGTTAATTTTTCTGCTACACTTCCTGTGCAATTAATTAACTAACTAATGAAATAAATAGCCGTGGTACATTAGATTATTTGACTTATAGGGCCTCATTCTAATGTAATTTGGCCAATTGAATAGGGCTCTATATAAGCACAGAGTATATTTTTTACAGAAGTTTTTAGTTAGTGAAGACCTTGCTTTTGGATAGAAATTCACTAACTAAAAAATGCTATGTGCTTATATAGAGCCCTACTCAATTGGCCGAATCACAATTTAATAAGGCTGTAGGTTCGTCTTATGGTCAGGTGTGTTTTATGGAGCAAAAGATATGGTATCTTTGGATTAAACACTTAATTTAAGCATTTTCTGATTATGTTCATCAATCATCACTTCATAGATGTCACCCATAAGTGTTTTCTGTTTTCCAGGATAAGAGAAGTTCTTGCTCTCTAATGAGGATATTTCTGGTGTGTTTTCTGGCCTGTCTGATCACCACTGCAATTGGGGTACTGATCTTGTCCTTGGTTTATCTGGGACATTTCAATACAAAAACTGGTCAGGACACAATGGATCCCAGCATTGAGAAAAACCCATCCCAGAATAATGTTGATAGTAGATTCAGTTTTATGAATCACCTCGGTAAATCTAAGGTAATACACTTTTAATTATTTCAAAGCTTAGAGGCATCTAATTAACCACTATAGTCCATTACTGCCATTTGCAATACCATGATAACTATTCTATTATTTATTACCATGCACATTTCATATGACCAACATGGATATAACACACTGGGGTGAAGGTCCAATAAGGACTTTTCAGTAGTAAGAAGGTTGTGAAACCTTAAGAAAAGCAACCTCAACACACCCTGAGATTATGCCTGCAATAAGTAATATAGTGTCTTAAACTAAACATAGAAGAGCACACTCTGTTTCCAATGTATAGCTGCTGCTTCTGCAATGTACAAACCTCAGGTCTTTATGTTATAGCACCGGGTTCTTTTTATTCTTCACATGTCATGATTTTGTATTCATAGCCTAAATAAAGAATAAAAACAGTGAACTAAGGACTTTTATGAGTTTTGAAAATCGAATCTCATATTATTTCCAGGGTGTAACAGGGGGAGTCAAAGTCTTACTGTAAATTACATTAAAGGATAAACCTCACAGCTGTGTAAGACATGAACATAAAAACATTTTTAGAGAAATTTAGACTTTTTTAAGACTCTGTATACTCAAAGTTTTAATTTTGTCTGACCTGAACACTTTCTGATAGCTTTGATTTGAAGTGCATGTTCCTATTTACTGAAGAGTGCAGGGAGGGCAGGGATGGAAGAAGAAGGTGCAGCATTGTAAATGTCCCAATCTTACATGCAACCTTCACTAAATAATCATGAATGCCTCCATCAGAAGCATCAAAATATATTGTATCTTAATTAAAATGTATTAAATATATATATAATTAAAGCCAAAGTATAATCTTAGACTCAAAACAAAATCTACTGCATAAGCCCCACACTGATGAGATGCAGTAACATTGAAACAGTGGTGTCTGTAAGTCCCTTTCCTGGCATGGACTAAAGAGTGATGCCTTTGTGGGCACATTTGCGAGGTCCAGGTTCCCTGAATGCAGTGCAATAACTGTATTTCTCAGAATTCTGAGCAAGTAATAACTTATTTTAGACATTCAAATGTGAACACAAATGTACTATTTATTTACTATTTCATTATATAATAGTTAATTAGCATTAATTAGCATGTTACAAACACAAATAAGTAAATTAATAAATAAGTGCTTTGCTACACAGTTTTAGTACAGAACAACCAACCTGTATGGGGACAACCAGCATATAATCAATAATCCAACATAATTTGCCATATTGAATAAAGTATTTGACAAGGTTGCAGTATGAATATAAAATTACTTAGTGTAACCTATGTTTCTGTTTTTACAGGTTTTTCAGTTTCAAGGCGGTGCCATCCAGTGGGCCCGGTTTAGAAATAATGAACAGGATTATTCTAGTGCCAATGAACTGGAGTTTGGAACTAGTATCAACAATCATCAGTCTAAAATGACAGTGGGCACATTACGTATTGCTAGCAAAGGATTGAGAGTCCCACACTGGCATTTCAATGCCAATGAGCATGGCTTCCTGGTGCAGGTATGTGTCATTTGCAACCATATCCCATAGTAATTTAATTAAATGTATCAGGGATATGAATATGTGATTTATGTATTATAATAGTGATTGGTTATTCGAAGTTAGAGAGAGATTAGGAAGTTAAAGTCTGGTATGATTTTCCGCATAATTCAATGCATACTTCTAAATAAAGCACAGCACTAGAAAGTTATTTAAGTCCCATTGTTAATGACTAAAATAGACTCAATCCATATCAATGAAACCCACAGAGCTTGGTAATGTATCAGCGATTACAGTAATATTTCTGTTTGTTCCCTCAGGGCTCAGCCTGGATTGGTGTTGTTGATGATGGCGCCAACACTGTAACTACATACAATGTCACAGCTGGACAGGTCATTTTCTTCCCCAAAAATACACTACATTGGGTGAAGAATGTGGGAGATGAAGACTGTCTTTTTGTCCTCTTCTTTACTACACATGATGAGCTGAAGACTCTCGATGTGGATGACGCTTTTTTCTTGACACCAGAAGATATTGCAGCAAGGTCATTAAAGGTAAGAAGCATGATTTCTGTAATTTCTGTACAAAAATGGCATGAAACAGATAAAGAGTACATGGTATTCAGGTTATTCAAATATTAATCCACATATTACATACTTATAACCTACTTATTTAAACATCTTGACCTTAACCTACAAAGCTTTCAATAAATCTGCCGCCTTATTGTTTGTCCCTGTCTCTACAAACTCACTTAACCTCTCTTCGCTCTGCTCAGGACTTAGTCCTAGTGATTACTAGCTTCTACTCCTGAGTATAAGACTTCTCTTGTGCTACTCCTTTTCTTTAATGAACCCATCCATTAGTTTTAAGCATTCTTTATAAACACACTTTTGTAAAGAAGCCAATCAACGATAGCAGTGGCGTAATTGCTTCATCTACTTACATGTTGAGAGAACCAATACATTTATTTTCATAAAAATGCATTTTTATTGTGAAATTACAGCCTGAACTGCCTGTTATTTTCCATCATATGTGAGATTTATTATAACTTTGTGTTGTTTTTTTTTTTTTTGCAGCCAATAGATAAAGTTGAATTTATCAGAACTTTTGAGAAACAAACAGAAGATCAAGCAATAAATCTACCAGAAAACATAGTAGAACTTCTCCAGAATGTCAGCTACGTTCAGTCTGAAAACTCACTGGTCTGGAATTATTTTTATGATTTAAAAGGTACTTATAATATCTATACTATACATGCAAAATCATCAAGTCTTTATGGACGAGATGTACTGAAGGGTAAACCTCATTCTTGTATTTTTGTTTTATTTGCTAATATTTATGTAGCATTTTATTTCAAGCACTTTACAAAATTACAAAATACTAGGATTATTCATTCAGTAGTTGGGTTAAGGTAGGAATTTTAACATATATTTGTTAAATTGATGCAGTGGGCCGAAGTTTGTGTAATGGTCATAGGCATGCCAGGCCAATTCAGGGTAGAGTTAGATGGGAAGTGGGGAAGGTTAATCAGGGTGGGCATGATGGGTGTTTTGACAAATTATGGTTGGGGTATTTGTTAAGAAGTGTTGCTAACTTATCAGGTACAGCTTCAAATTGTAAATGGATTTGTGTAAAAAGAGTATTAAAGGGTGTATGAGACAGAGAGGGAAAGATGGAAGAATCAAAGGTAGAGACGAAGAGGAAACACAGAGAAACAGAGAAAGAGAGAGCAAGGAGAGAGGGAAGTAAAGGGTATGATAGATAGGGAAGGGTTGTGGTCATAGCAGAAATAGAAATCTAATAAAGTTAGGATGGGGCTGAAGAATTCAAGGATGGGGTGAATACACAGATGTGATATGTGTAATGAGCATATATTTTAGCTTGAAAAAATCCAGTCTGCTAAAAAATAATAACATGAATACATTTATAGTAATATTAATAATATAAGCGTAATAATTAGCTTAATAATATTAATAATGATGGGTCATCCTCCATTGTCCAATATATACCTAGAGGTAATATCTGTGTTGCATTTGTACCAAGATCTGACATCTCCAAGAGTTCTACAATGCTTTACCCTTTAATACACATGACATGTTGTATCCAGTTGACCTGAATTATTTTAGAAGACCTTAGACTAAAAGAACTAAAGGGTGACTGTGTTGGCAAATTTTTAGGAAACATCTCCATTCCTATGTTTTCCAATGATGACGGGTATGGTATTAAGAGTTGCTTCTCAAAAACATTTTAGATTGGTGATAAGAAATATAGTTTTGATGGCAGATTAGAACTCAAAGACTATCATTCTGCTTGTTCAATCTACCTAGAAAGTACACTTCCACAGGAACGTTGCTGCACTTTTCTATAATCCTTTTTGTAAAATAGTATTTTTGCATATAAGTCCTTCAACCCCAACTTCACTTCATGGCCACTTATTCTTCCAAGAGAGGGACACATATTATTATAGTGATAATATTATTAAATTGCATTTTTCATGACCCAGACAGTTTCTGTTTTACTTGAGGTGAGCATGACATTAAAAGCCCTAACAGTAAGCAAAAATATATTTTTGGACCATATACTTGTGCTTTTTATGATTTCCTAACAGTTTAAACATAGCTCTGTTGCTCAAGTTGATTATTTAAAGAGCAGATTTGCTATGTTAAGTGGAAAAAAAAGATTTGAAGAGAACTGTAGCCTTTTATAGAAAAGCTAACAAGTGCTCTGATTTGGTTTAATAGCATCACCACCTGATGTCCCATGGGAAGAGAAACTGCTGACTCACATTTCAGCTCTTTTGCAATATTGCTGCAGGAAAAATGTCTTCCAGTACAGATGAGCTACAGTAAAACCTCAAAAAAAATAATCGAAAACCACTTGTCCCTAAACTACCTCCCAATTCGATAACTTTAGAAGATTGAAAGAGATTATGAAAACCAAAACATTTTATTTAATTTTCTGTGTAGTATCCTGATTAAGCATGAAAAGTATATACAAACTATTGGTAAGACAAAAATGTTTAATTATTTTCCTATTTGCTATAGGTTCTAAAGAATTTATCTTCCCTGGAGGAATCATTCAGTGGGCTCGATATCGCAAAGATGGAGTTGGTTTAAATGACAATGAGAAAGTCTACAGTGAATCTGTAAATATGGTAAAGACTTTTGAATTTTCTTTTGAAACAATTTAGGAAAGGATAAAGGGGGGAAGCCGGAAATGCGAGAAGTGAAAGAAAAAGGTATACAAAGGAATGGATGGGGAATAAATAGCATTTGGAAAGCAGAGGAAAATGAAAGGATAGAACCTGTTTGTTGTCTTCCCATTGGTTTATTATTATCCTAGGCTCTGATCACATTGCTCACGTTTGAAAATATCACTATGCTTCCATATCTGCATCACCCCTAACATTACGGCACCTTCAAGATGCTGGTAGCATTCACATATTCCTTCAGATTGACCTAAATATTCAGACCTTAAAGAGTCACTTTATTGTTCTTATAAACAACTCTTTAAAGAATAGGTAGGGGCTGGTAAGAAAAAAAAACTTTATTAAACTTTTACTATGAATTTAAATACTGAATTAGTGTTTCTAATCTTGCCCCAGGCAGTATGAGCTCCCTGCATAATGTATTGTCATAAATTCAACCAGTGACACAAAATTAACAAACAAACATAAATCAGAGAAAATAATAAGCCTAACTTTCAGTGAATTACTACCTTATCCAATACATAGTTACCTCACTAACCAGCTCTAATCCATCTAACCTGGGTGAAGCAAAACAAACAGTCTAATATTTTGTTAAATCACTGGCCTATATAGTCTTCAGATTTCCAGGCCTCCACTCTGCTCCAAGTGGTCATAAGCTGCATGCTGCTATCTCACAGTGTGTGTCTTTGTCAAGGTCAGACAAATCTGCAAATAATTACTCAATAAGGAACAGTCTTAAACAGTCCAGGTGCAGCTAATTAACTAATTACTAGCAGGAAAGTTAACCCCTGCAGTCCTACTGGGTGAAGATAGCAGATTATGTGGCACACATAAAACCCTTGCTTAACTCTGTCACACTACATATCAACAGGCAGACCTGTTACCCACATAATTAGTGACAATCAAATCAGGTTGAAAATGCACTACCTATTTGCCTCTAACATGGGATCCTTTTTGTCGTATATGTATTGCTCAGACAGCTTTCAGCACATAACTCTGGACTAGTGTACAATATCAGAAACCCACTCACAGACTGCAGTTTCACCCTTATATGGGTCTTATCAGTGTAAAGATGATTCCGGCAACTGTGAAATGAGGCTAGAGGGAGCACATAGCCACATAGTATGCTACATTGGTTATCTAGTCTATATCCTGTAAATAAACATTCTGAGTATACCTACATACCTTAAGCAGGCCAGTGTTAATCTATCTCTTCTCTCTCTGTTCTCAGCATGCTGATACACTCACTCTTGGAACCTTGAGAATACACAGCAATGGTCTCAGACAGCCTCATTTTCACTTCAACGCCCATGAAATGGGATATGTAATCAGTGGATGTGGACTGGTAAATTACTCTTTATCTGCAATGTCTGGAAATGTTTCAAGAACATCTACCTCTGTGTGAAGTCAAGTGCAACTCTAATATGTGGCGCTAATAGTAATGAAATTAGTTTTTTTGAAATGTACTTGCATTATATTTTTGTTGTACCTATGTTTGGGTGAAATGTGTTTCAGGAGACTTTAACTTAGTATCTAATAGATCAAATGGGGAACTGAGTCCTCATTAATTATTAACTTGGATCTTTTTATGACTACAATGTCCTAATAAATGGCGAAATGCATGTCTAGACATAAAAGGAAACACACTGGAATTTTGGACAATTGTACAAAGCACAACTTTGGGTGTCATTGGGAACACGCACTAATGGTTTATTTACTTACAGATTGGGATAGTTGGAGATAAACCAGTTCCTGAGTTCTCGGTTGGTATTGGAGATGTTTTCTTCTTCCCAATTGGAACACAGCACTATATCAAGAGCACATGCGATGAAGACTTAAATATGATCCTGGCCTTCAGCACTGGAAACCAGGTGCGCTATGTACACTTATTATTTGCAGTTGTCTTTAAATGCGGAAGAATGATATATCTGGTAAATCAAGTGAACTTATATAAATAGCTGCTATAATATTATAAAATAAAATATTTATAATATTTAAAATACTGCTTTTTTTATTATTTTAATAAATATGTTGCTTGTGAAAAGTGATAATTTACTAACAGCCTAAAATGTTCTGATTATGTAACCAGCTGAAGACCCTGGATATGGATGACTATTTCCACGCCACGTCTGACCACATCTTGGCACAGCTTTTCTTGAAAAAACAGGAGGAATTTAAGAAGATTCAGAAATTTAAAGATGACCAAGCAGTGAACTTACCATAAATCCAATTATATGTATAAATTATTTACTTACAGATTGGGATAGTTGGAGATAAACCTTCATAGGAACCTCAACAATTCAGAGGGAATATAGTTTAAAGAGACAAACGTTATGGGTCAAAGCTTTCATGGGAAAGACATACTGCACTAGTGACCTAATCTGATAATGCATGACTAAACCTTATTCTGCTATTTGTCCCCCCTATCTCCCACAGTTCCTATACCCCATGGGCCTCATTCTATTAGCGGCCGCAGCCGTTGCGGGGCCGCAAGGACCGGCCGCAAGCTATTCGGCTATTCTATTCCCTTACGGCCGGAGGCTCCGGCAGGCTTGCGGACGGTGCCTTGCTATCTCTTGCGGCCGCTCGCGCCAGAGGAAAGCCTTTGTTCTAAAACGGCCACAAGAGTTTTGCAATTCAATTCCTCCGGGAAACCTCTCTGCAAGGCTAAAAGCGAGCCGCAGCTTACTTGCAGGAAAGAGGTCCCGCTAGCACCAATTAAGCACATAAAATAGCTCAAATAAAGCTATCCTGCACTTTTAGAAGACTATAAAGGGATTTTAGGTGTTAGAAAAAATAGCACATAATTATCCTGTACTCAAATCCGTAAAATATTTTATTTTTAATATACGTAAAATATCCATGTAAAAAGTCCAGAGTGCTTGGAGCACCTCAGACACACCCACGCCGCAGCCGGAAAATAAACAGTTAATTTGAACTCGGGTTTGGGCAGATGTGCAAGCTTGAGAGGGGGTTACTTTTAATCCTCATGTCCCCCAATATGATCCCTAGCATTTACAGAGCTGTACAGTGCAGGCTTGAATTTATTTTTCAGTTTTTATATTTCTGAGATTACGGCCGGTTCCAAGATATGCGGCCGGCCGTAAGGGGAGATCCTTGCGGGGCCGTATAATAGAATCGCGAGTTAACAGAACCCCCGCAAGGAATCGCAGCCTTACGGCCGATTTACGGCCGATAATAGAATGAGGCCCCATGTGTATAATGTATATTTATTGCTCACATGCAGTCTCTTTACTTGACTGTATCAGTGGAAATTCTGGACATATTGCCAGGATTACAACATGTTAATCGATTGTAATGTATATTGCACTAAATGTATCTACCGTAGTACTTTGTAACAAAGATCACAGATACACTTTAAGGACTAGTGTGGTTTGTGATAAACCTCATATGTTTGTGAAGTAAATAACAAGCCATTTTGGAGCACTGCATGTTGGTCTGGAACCTCAATGGTGTGCTCTGCCATTATATCTATTTAGATGTGTGTATGTGTGGGGCTTGTGGAGGTGTAGCATCCCTTGTGAATGAGTTCAACTTTTAACATTTGATACCTCCTCTCTTCTACTGCACATGCTCAGAAGCAGACAGTAGAACTACAGAGAGAACATTCTCCTTTCCTTGCGCTGTACTCCCCCATATGCAGGACGGATTATTGGCATGTCAGCCACTACACACTAGCAGAATATTTAAACATGCTTTAAACCCATGGTTTACATAGTTCCTAATATTGCTAATTTGTTACATACTTCACAAACAAATGAAGTGTATTTTTTTATAAATTAAACCAGTCATTGAATCTCCTTTTTATATTTCAACATCTGACATCGTTGTATGTAATTTTTGCAAGGAATTCCCCCTATGCAAAGAACATGTATTTATTACTTAATGATATGTCATAAAATACTTTACAATGCAGGAAATCTATGTATAGCACATTTGAATCAACGTAACTTAACAAAAATCACAGCATTTAAGCAATAGGAAGGAAATTGTAACTTTACTAGGTAGTAGGATATTGCAGATTGCAAACCTAATGATGAAACTGTTTTTTTCTTTTGAAAATCAAATATTTCTCATAGGAAAATATATTTGTTTGGTGGTCGTAAGACTTGTACAGTTTAGCTGTATAATTTCTGGAACATTTAAATTTTTTGTTCCATTTCAAAGAAAAACTTTCATTACTGCTGCAATCTGACACTGAGCTATATTACTAGGGAATAGAAAAACTTTCTAGGGAAAGAAAAGAGAAGTAAGCGGAGAGATGTAATAAAAGTCGTGCAAGATACTTGTACATGAGTAACAAACCTCAGGCTATATGATTATGCTATATATATATATATATATATATATATATATATATATATATATATATATACTCAGTGTACATTCAAGCCAATACAGTGATCTGTACAAGGTTTTAGATATTGTGCCCCATATACGGTAAACGTGGAAGAAATGGAACAACTTATTGCGTTGCTTTATTATTTTTATACTGAGAAAACAAAAGACAATGAAGGAAGCCTGAATGCACAGGAAAATTTTTGGCTGCACAAAAAGGAAGCTCTTTACTTTTCAAGGACACACCCTACTGAGAAAGTGACAGGCAGCAGCAGGCAAGAGAACAAAATGGAAGTATGCAGTAAATAATAGTTGCATTTTAAAGCTGCAAAATGTAAATACTGTTTTTAACTTTTTCTTGTTTCTTATACTATTTTTTTCACAATGATGTTTATTAATCCAAAAAGAGGTCCTTCAAGTCTGTAATTTATATTACTTTTACTTAATTTTTTTTCTATTATATATTTTGTATGTGTATTATGTTAATGTATAATGGAAATTGTATTTCTATATTGTGAATGTTGTTAATTTTTTTACATTAAAAGTGTTATTAAATAAATATTAAAGTATTTGTCTGTTGTTTAAGTATGACTAAGCAATAGCAATATAAAGTAATATTATACATAGTTATATATCAATTGAGGTTGAGGACAGACTTTTTAGATATTGTCTGATTGTTGCATTATATGAATTGTGGTGAACGTATGTAAAGGAAGTTATAAAAATCCAACTGAAGCTTTGGCATTACTCTCATTGGTAAAAATGAAAATACTTCCTGATCTGGAAAACTGACCTACAGATGATACCCTGGACCGATGACCTACCTATTTTAGTTAAATGATATAACCTTATATATGCTATTTATATTAACAGTTAACATGTTAACCTGACAAATTATTATACTGCCCCTTGATGTGTGTATATATATATATATATATATATATATATATATATATATATATATACAGTATACATATATATATATATATATATATATATATATATATATAAATAATCATAGTGATCATATCACCTTGCAGATATAATAGATGTAATTTGCCATAGCTCCTCTACAAGGATCTTTTTGAGTGGGTGCCCAGAGCTCTGAATTATTTAAAGTAAGGTTCTGCCATTTTGTATAATTTGTATATGTAAAAGAGGAACATTTGCATTTGAATCTATGATATATACTTTACTCTAGAAGTGCACTGACATAAACTCTTTTGAAAACTACACTTTATGATGGGCAAAGAGATTTTAGAAAGTAAAAAATAATATTGCCATATTACATTTATATGTAACAGAACAGAGAACAGAAACAAGAAGGACAGTAAAGGAAATGGAAACTCACTGCAATCATTTCACATACAGTATAATTATATACCTATTTGCATATGGGCACCCAGAATTCGCAGACAGCAATGCAAACATTGTCTTTGCTGACATACTGATGTCTTAGACATAAACTGGTACACATAAATGTACATAGACACAGGTCTATGATGACATGCAGGTTATACACGCTTAGTCATCCAACACTAATAGGGAAAATCAGAGAATACACAAGTGAATGACAAAAAAATATAAACACATAGCTTCACACTCAAAAATACAGATATTAGGGCAATAATTAATAAGTGTAAAATACTTGAACTGTGGTGACTCTTTCTGGAAAAGGACCCAAGAGAGACACAATTTTCTGAAGGGTCACAGTTGGACCATTGCAGGAGTCATTAGGCACAATCTCCATAACAATAAATGATCTGTAAACCTTGCCAAAAATACGCCCTGTTGTTGTCAAAAACACCCATAAGTGACGGAGTTCACTAAACATCACTGGGTTCTGTGGTCAGCTGTAACAAAAATAGAGCTTGTTGGCAACAAAAAACAGCGGTGGGTTTGGTGTCAAAGTCATGCAAAAACAAACACATTCTTAACTTTATTCTCTGTGGATTTTTTTCAGGATACATCGCATTATGAAGTTCCTTCTTGGAGAAAAGTACCATATAAAATAATTTCTCTTCTTCTTCTTCTTCTTCTTCTTCTTCTTCTTCTTCTTCTTCTTCTTCTTCTTCTTCTTCTTCTTCTTCTTCTTCTTCTTCTTCTTCTTCTCCTCCTCCTTCTTCTCCTCCTCCTCCTTCTCCTTCTCCTCCTCCTCCTCCTCCTCCTCCTCCTCCTCCTTATAGATATAGATCAAAACCTGCCTGCCTCTGCCAGAAGGTCATGGATGGACATTGATCCAAAGTATACCTTCAAATCCACACCATATGAATGACTGACTACATAATCAAGGTTTTACAGGTTGGACATCCTGACTCCTGACCTACACTCCATTGAAAATCTGTGGTGTGAGCTAAAAAGGTGAGTCCACTAGATCAAGGATCTGGAGAGATTTTGTATGGAGGAATGGGCTCAGATCCTTTTTTATGTGATACCTACTTCTGATAAAAAATATAAAAAAAATAATATATTTTTACTTTACTGAAAGCTTATATTTCTCTCATATTTTCAGAGTAAGACCAAGCTGATAAACCACAACGTTTACTCATATTTGCCAAGAGTACCAATCAATCTGGTGGTCATTAAATAGGATCTACTATTAGTTATCATTAAGGGCATATATATGTAGTATAACCTTGTATGGATGTTGTTGGTGCTGTTTTACATACAAACACAACTATGTGACATATGCATATGAATGTAGCCAAATATATTACCTTCAATCAATTGGGAACATGACACTGAATATTCTAAGTCTGCCACCTGCCCTGACCTCTTCTAAATAACCCATCCATTCTGGCTGACTCTTCCTTGTGACTGTTTGTTTATCTTGAGGTTTTCTATGCAGTTGAGTTCAGGGTCAGACCACATTCAGAACAACCCAACAGTCAAATGCAAATGTTGGTTTCTTAGAAGTTTAGCAGGAGGAGATAGGAAAAAGACTACAGAAAGAGAGAAGGTGATGGAGTGAAAAGTAAGTCAGAAGAGGAGACAGATACTTGAATAGAAATATGGAAAGGGAATTGGAGATGGATGGGGAATATATTGTAATCAGATATGGGAGAGGGATGGCAAATGGGGAAAAGTTGAACAGGGGAGTAGAAAGCAGGAAGAAGGAACAGGGTCAAGGAAGGGAATTTATTATTATTAGTATCATTATGGTTTATTTGTAACGCGCCAACATATTCCGTAGCGCTATACATAAGCTGTGATCAAGGCTAAACCGTATCAACACATTAAAAAGATGGAGGGTCCTGTCTTTGAGCTCAGAATCCGGTGTCTATAGAGCTTTCCCCAAAACACTGTGCAAGATTGAAAACTCTCAGACTTACTCTCAGACTTAAAGGAGAAAAGGAAAATAAAGACGACAGCATGAAGGGGAACATGAGAGAGAGGACTTAAGTGACAGGGGTAGTGATTGCAAATGAGAAAAAGAAAAGAGATGCGTGGAAAACTAGGAAAAATAATCATATATAAAAGTAAGGATCCGTTTTGCCTGCTGCTTTAATTTTCGGAAACAATAGGCCCTGGTCCCTGGTCCAGTCTGCTTCACGGTTCTTGCTTTGTTCCTCAATCTAGCTAAGCTCACTACTAATTTGCAAGAAAATAAAAACTCTACCTTCACTAAACTAATTAAAATCTATGATACTGACATATCAAGATTTTAAAGCTTAGAAGAATAATTGCAATAAACAAGAATAATTGCAATATTGTTTTTTATGTATACAGTGGTGAGCAAAAAGAGTCTTAAATGTAAACTTTCACAAAAACACCAGTTGTTCTTATATAAAAGAATACACTTACAGAAATTCCAATATATGTGTAAAGATTTACCACTTGCTTTTTATAGCCGGTGTATTAGCCGATAAGAAGTGCTAAAGAACACAGTGCATAAATGTAACGGTCACAGTTTAGAACTGCAGGTGTAGCTTGATTGGCTCTTGAACTGGTGCTTGAAAGTTTGACCCAATCAGTTCAGTAAGTGATATAATATTAAATGTTGAAGTAGGGGAAACTGTGGGGAACAGTGAACATAAAACACTGAAATTTGAAGTTGAGTTTCAAAATTAAAGTTATAAGGGGTCAACAAAATCTCTATTCATTTTAAAAGGGAAGATGTTAACAGTCTAAGAGCAGCAATGCAATGTATAAAGTGGGACAAAAAATAAGCATGTAAAATACAGAATACAAATGGACAACATTTAAAGCTGCTAAATTATATATATATATATATCATAGTAACTTGCCCTTCATAAATGATGGCATCATAGACTGTTATCTTGAATTGTCTGTGCTCTCTCTGGGTGCACTTTCTCTCTCTGTTGTCTCTCTTGCGCTCTACGTGTACCTCTGTGTGCACTCTCTCACTCTGTCCTATCTCTCTCTCTCTGTCCTGTGTCTTTCCCTCTCCCTATCTTTCTCTCTCTCTGTCCTGGCTCTCTCTCTCTATATTTTTCTCTCTCTCTGCCCTGTGTCTCTCTTCTTCTCTTTCTCTCTCTGTCTTGTGATTCTGTCTGTCCTTTTCTCTTGCTCCCGGGGCTCTCTCTCTCTCTGCACACTCTGTGTGCTTTCTCTTGCTCTCTGTGTGCGCTCTCTCTGTCTGTGTGCACTCTCTCTCTATCCTATTTCTTTCCTATATCTCTCTCTCTCTCTGTCCTCTCTGTCCTGTCTCTCTCTCTCTCTGTCCTGTCTCTCTCTCTGTCTTTTATCTCTCACTCCCGACGTTGTCTCTCTCTCTCTGTGCACACTCTATGTGTTCTCTCTCACTCTCTGTGCGTGTTGTCTGTGTGCACACTCTCTCTGGCCTGTCTCTCTCCTGTTTCTCTCTCTATCCAGTCTCTGTCCTGTCTCCCTCTCTCTCTGCCCTGTGTGTGTGTCTCACTCTCCGTCCTGTCTCTCTGTTTTTATGTCCTGTCTCTCTCTCTGTCCATTGTGTCTCTCTCGCTCTCTGGGTGTGCTCTCTGTGTGCGCACCCTCTCTGTCCTGTCTTTCTGTCTATCCAGTCTCTGTCCTGTGTCTCTCTCTCTCTGTCCTATGTGTGTGTCTCTCATTCTCTGACCTGTCTCTCTCTCTCTGTGTCCTTTTCTCTCACTTCCGGTGCTGTCTCTGTCTCTCTCTCTCTCTGCACACTCTGTTTTCTCTCGCTTTCTGTGTGCGCTCTCTCTGTGTGCACTCTCTCTCTATCCTATCTCTCTCCTGTCTCTCTCTCTCTGTGTCTTGTGTGTGTGTCTCTCTGCCCTATCTCTCTCTCTCTTTTTCTGTATCCTAACTCTCTCTCTGTCCTGTCTCTCTCTGTCTTTTCTCTCTCACTCCCGATGCTGTCTCTCTCTCTGTACATACTCTGTGTGTTCTCTCTTGCTCTCTGTGTGTACTCTCTGTTTGCGCACTCTGTCCTGTGTCTCTCTCTGTCCTATGTGTGTGTTTCTCATTCACTGTCCTGTCTCTCTCACTCTGTCCTGTGCTTATCACTCTGTCCTGTCTCTCTCTCTGTCCTGTGTGTCTCTCTCGCTCTCCTGTCTTTCTCTCTGTCTCGGATCTGTGCGCAGTCTGTGTCTCTCTCTCCCTTACTCTGTGCGCTCTCTGTCTGTGCTCTCTCTCTCTACCTCTCTGTGTGCACTGTCTGTGTGCGCTCTCTCTGTCTGCGTACTCTCTCTGTCTGTCTCTCTCTCTCTACCTCTCTCCCTCCCTCTCTCACTCACTTTGATATCTGACTCTCTGAGGTTTGTCTCTCTGCGCTGTGTCTCTCTGTGCTGTGGCTCTCTGTGCCGTGTCTCTCTGTGCTGTGTCTGTCTCTGAACTGCATAATGGCTGCTGGCTGCTGTTAATCGGCTTTTAGGCCCAAGATTATGTCACAGCCACACCCTTCAATGACATCAGCGTTACCCGTAAATCATAACCTATGTGGCTTAATAATAATTTAATGATCAAGATATGGAGTTTTTTTATTTATCGAGCCACAATGTCGGTGGTTGTAATTTATCCGCCATGCACAATTGGATGTATGCCAGAGATTTATAAGACTTTGTAAATCATTCATAATTACTGGGGGCCTCATTCTATTATCGGCCGTAGGAGATGCGGGGCCGCAAGGACCGGCCGCAAGCTATTTGCCTATTCTATTCCCTTCTGGCCGGGAACTCCGGCAGGCTTGTGGCAGGCGCCTTGTTATCCCTTGCGGCCGCACGCGCCGGAGGAAAGCCTTTGATCTTAAACGACCGCAAGAAATTCGGCCGCAAGAAAGCCCCGGTTGCTATTCAATTGCTCCGGGAACCCTCTCTTCAAGGCTAAAACTGAGCCGCAGCTTACTTGCAGCAAAAAGGTCCCGCAGGCACACAATTAAGCACATAATAAAGCCATCCTGCACTCTGAGGAGACTATAAAGTGATTGTAGGTGTTAGCATTCATAGCACAACATTCCCCTACACTCAAATCCGTAAATAAAATGTTTTTTTAATTTATGTCACATATCCATGTAAAAAGTCCAGAGGGCTTGGAGCACCTCAGACCCGCCCACGCTGCAGCCGGAAAATAAACAGTTAATTAAATCTCGGATTTGGGCTGATGTGCAAGCTTGAGAGGGGGTTGCTATTAATCCTCATGTCCCCCATTATGATCCCTAGCATTTACAGAGCTTTACAGTGCCGTCTTGAATTTATTTTTGCTTTTAAAGTTTTCAGAACTTATGGCCGGTTGAAAGATATACGGCCGGCCGTAAGGGGGATATCCTTGTGGCGCCGTCTATTTGAATTGCAAGGTAACGGGAGCCCGCAAGAAATCGCAGCTTTGGGGCCGATTTACGGCCGATAATAGAATGAGGGCCTAAGTCCCCTAGCAAGCTTTTGTTGTCAGTACTCTATAACACTTAGGTTATGCTCCAATCTCTGCTAGTTCATGTGTTAAATGACATATAATTATACTCCATTATCAGTGGTGAAGCAAGTGAACAGAGGGTCCCAGTGCAAAATAATTTGGGGGCCTCTTTGCAAGTTCTCTAAACAAAGTGAGTGCTTGTAGGGTATAATAAAAAAACAAAAATATCTGTAGCTTTAATGATTACCCTTCTATAAAAATAACTCCCCTAATAAATTAAACGTCCCAATTTGTGCCAAACCCTGCCAGCAACATAGGGCCTCGTCCCTCTTCCCTGTAGGCACTGGTGATTTGCACCTGCTGTAACAATGGTAGCACCATCACTGCTTATGATTAGTTATGTTTATTATTAATATGGTAATTTGATTGAAGCACATTGCTACATCACATGGTATGGACATTTTATTTATGTTGTATTGTCATATTTGTTGTTATGAGGGTAACATTGTGGGGGTATCACATATATAGTTGTGAGCATACGAGTTGTTGCTAACGCTTGCGGGCTCGCCTGCGGCCCTCGCGAAGCGAGCCTGCGGCCCTCGCTAAATTTACGTTGTAACGAGACACAAAATACGAGACACGTTACAACCATTACGACCTCGCAAAAAACGGCCGCAACAACAACAAATACATAAAAAGCTTACTTACAGGAAGAGGGAGCATCCAGGACCTCGAAAACTAAAGTTACACCTCAATTTAACTCAAATTAAAAGAGTTTAGACACTAAAAAATTCTCTAAGCGTGAGAAAAAATGGCAGCCGAAAAAAACGAAAATGAGGCTACAGCAGTCTAAAGACGCAAAACACCACCAAACACCTATGTATTTGCCGAAAAACACCTACGAGATTACAAAACAAGGACGCAACCCGTGCAACCCCAAAAACATTACAAACACAACAAATACAAACAACAAACACATAAAAAGGTTACTCACAGCAAGGAGGGGCATCGAGGACCTCTGCAAGTGAAGTTACACCTCCATTTAACGACGCTACATCAGCCACATTATATACACCAAACACTCTTAGCTCACTTACAATTTCATTGCCGTCATTTTTTGACTGGCAATTTGCTAGTCATTCTATAATATCGTGCTTTAGATAACATTTATTTTTGAACACCATCTTCATGGAGGAGGCACCATGTATAGAAATTTGATATTGAAAGAATAAAAGAAGGGACTCAGGAAACAGTAACTTAATGCAAAGTAACCTTGTTAACTCATTTATTTCCCATGACCTTTTGTAATATTTTTTCACTAACTTCTGCCTTATGTAGTACTCCTTTATACCAGAAGATGTCAGAAGTCTTAATCAACTACTTGATGCAGTCTGTAGATCTTATCTATAACAAGGTTTACTTCCTGTTAGTAAGACATATAGACACCAGGAAGAAATAACATAATGCTACTCTTGTTTCACTTAATTTTTTTTTACACCAAATATATTTCAATATAACCCTTTCAGTCTGAGAATAACATTAGTAGACAACGCCAGGCAACATGCAAGAAGTGTTAATGATTATTTATTGTATTTATGAATACACAGTGATATGCAGATGATCCATTGATTGAGTCACAGGGAAATGCTATAGAATTCAAAGGATCATTCTTTTAAACAAAAATATTTTTTTTTACCACCTCTTGTTCTGACCTTTTACATTACACAGAGTGGCAGAGAACCTTTGTCATCTTTGGATATCCACAAGCATGTGTTTTTATGACTATTCTTTTGAATTTAACAAGCAAAACAAATAAAAAGTTTACATTTCCTCTTAAAGTTTGTTATAATTCACTACTTGTGTCATTTATAATAATTACAGTATCTCACAAAAGCAAGCACACCCCTCACACTTGTGTAAATATTTTATTATATCTTTTAATGTGACAACACTGAAGAAATGATGCTCTGCTACAATGTAAAGTAGTAAGTGTACGGCCTGTGTAACAGTGTAAATGTGCTGCCCCCTCAAAATAACTCAACACACAGCCATTAATGTCTTAACCGTTGGCAACTAAAGTGAGTACACACCTAAGTGGAAATGTCCAAATTGGGCCCAATTAGCCATTTTCCCTCCCCAATGTCATGTGACTCGTTAGTGTTACAAGGTCTCAGGTGTGAATGGGGAGCAGGTGTGTTAAATTTGCTGTTATCGCTCTCACACTCTCTCATACTGGTCACTGGAAGTTCAACAGGGCCCCTCATGGCAAAAAACTCTCGGAGGAGAGAATTGTGACTCTACATAAAGATGGCCTAGGCTATAAGAAGATTGCCCAGACCCTGAAACAGAGCTGCAGCACGGTGGGCAAGGCCATACAGCGGTTTCACAGGACCAAAATATTGTATGTATAGGCAAGACATAAAATCATTGTGTAATCAAATGACATCCTTTCTCGTCCACAATTTTTTTTATTAATAGCAAAGAAAAAAAACTTTTTTAAACAAAATGTCTAACCCCTTATTTTCTTTAATAATACAATGGAAATAATACCTCTTGAACTCAACCTCTAAAAGATTTTTACATGTTCAATAATATCAAGTTAATTTTCTTGTAATAGAGCAACATCAGCTCCAATTTTGTATTTTTTTTGCAGTGCATTTAATTGTTGTCTTAATGCCCCCCAGATACCACGAGACAAACATACACATCATACTACGATAAGGAGAACTGGGCATAATAGAAAAGCAAATAACCAATTCAAACATGTCCTTTACTAAAAAAATTTTTTTATTAAATTCAATAAAACAAACACTTTTGTACTGAAAGATAAATAATTTACATATTATGATATATTTCCTACACTTTTCTCATCCAGCAAATAAAGAATACTACATCAGATTTATTAAATATCATCAACCCTATATCTGTCTCCTATCTCAATTTGGCAGGGTATAAAAGAGCACAATATCTAGCTTCTCTAAATCATTACTACGACATGATACAAATTATTTTCTTTTGCAAGCAACTACGGCAGGATAATCATTAAACAATTTTAAATTTGAATCTTCATAAAATATACTAGATAACTTTCTAAATGTATGCAGATGTTTACTCTGATCCTGAAAGTTCAGATATTTAATGGTCTTGAAACAGTTCTCCCCCTTGAATAAGTTATTTTATTTGCCTAATCTATGGGGCCTTTCTATAAAAACTAATTCATGTCTTTGTAATTTTGGCAGTTTTTTTTTCGACAAAATATAATAGATATTTTTCTTCCACTGTTTCTGGTAGATCAGTTAACCTAAGGTTGCAGTGTCTCTGCCCATTTTAAAGCTCATACATTTTTTATACAAATCCTTGTGTTGTACTGACGAAATCTTGAAATCCTCTTGTTTTAATAATTTATCAGTTATTCTTTGTTTCACATTTAAAATCTAGTATTCATAGCTCTTATTTCTTCTTTTAGAGAGTCCACTCCTTTTTGCAGTGCATCTATAGGACACATACACATAGCAGACATTTGACACCATTGACCACACCATTTTTCTGGGGTAACACAAACTCTATAGTATTTATCCATATGTATCCATATAAAGCTTTGAGCTTCTATGATCTCTGTTCTCCTTATTCTCTTTCTGTGAACCTGTTTTTTTTTCTTCTTGTATTTGGACACACAATCAAGCCATGTCTGATATTACAGATTCATTTTCCAAATATTAATCCATTCAATCAATTCTCAGTTCCACATAGAGCTTAACACCACAACATAGATCAAGATAATACTTGGTATGTGTCATGACTCAGAGAAGAAGGGCTCAGTTCACACCTAATTAGCTTGCTTTAGTTTACAGAAGCAATGTCCAGGTTGTGAATTTATATTCATCTTAGCACCCAGCAATTCAGATCAGGACATCAGGACTTTTGCCGAAACCTTGGGTTAAACCCTTTGCTGGCCCAGTAACACAATATGGCAGATAGTATATCTCAGTTAGTTTACAGGTCAAATAACATTACTACAGTTGAACATAACACCATATAGTAACCCCAACATTTACTATTGTAGCCCACACTACACACCACACAAAAATAACACGTCACATTCCTTACAACAAGTATCATGTAAATTTGTATAGCCTTTGTTATTAGCCGTTATGAGTCCAAAATATCAGGGTTGCTTGTGGGGTTCAAGGGGTCCCAAAATCAGTATTGACAATATATATATATTAACCTTCTTTCAATCACTGAAATTCCATCAGCAAAGGTCTAATTTGACAAATTTGATAAAAATATACCTTGCAGCAAAATGACATGCAAAGTCATGCTAGATGTAATGATAAGGATTCTGGAACCATGCATACAGGGACTGTCACTCCTATTTTACTGCACAAAAAAGGCTTCACAGCACACACTCCTTTTCTCTGTTTGCAGACCACAAAGTCCAAGACAGTCACCCCAACCCAAGGGACTCTCTTTGTCGCCCTCAGGTGAGCACCACAGGTGCTGCAGTATACCAAAGATAACCTCCAACCTTCCCCTCTGCTCCACCCAACAGCCTCCACATTGCCTAGTGGGCACCGGCTTCCCTCGATCACAAGAGGCAACTCTTACAAGATTTGACATCTTGGTGGGTCATGCTGGAATTTGCTCAGCTAATGACAGATCTACCCGGAGAGACTGACAAACACCTCCAGTCCACAAAAAGACTTGATGTGGGCTACAATTTTAGCTCAGCGGAACCAGAAGGCGTCTACCTATCTGATGTATCTTTCGGACTAACCTCCAGAACAGCTATGAGGGGGTGAAGAGGTGGTGTCAGTGATGTAATTGGAAGTGTACTTACCTATCTAGTGTTTTCAGAAGTAATAAAATCTTGATCACAACTGTGTCGTGAAGTGCTGCTTCAACTATCCCTTCCAAGCCACAACATTTCATAGCGTAGGACAGGAGGATATAGCAAAGACACATTCCAGAGGCATCCTAATAATTCGGCTGAACGTACCCCTATACTTTGGGGAAAACTTCACTTGTTTGTAAAGCATGTAACATATTAATAATAGTAGCTGCTATGTAACCGAAGAGCAAAAATACATTTTAGACAAAATCTTAAATTCAGCAGATCCTTTTTCTGTTATGGGTGCTTCCATGTTGGACTCCTATAGTATCTCGCTGTATATCGGTTGAATGTCTATGGGCCTGCTGCTGGCTCACTGTCTGTTACAAATCTGGTGCTATTCATTTGATCAAGAGCGCAAGCTATGGGCTGAGGCCTCAAGACCGTAAACCCTGGTTTCACATGTAACTCTTACGAATATCCAATCCGATGAAGAGCTCCAAAATCAAGCAAGCCTGTAATTTGCAATCTCGTCACAGGTCAATTTACCAATAGGAAACAGAGAATGACAATTAACGCTGCGGAGAGTCAACACACAGGTCTAGGCGTTGGTGGGTTTTTGAAAGAGATATAGATAGACAGAGACAGAGAGAGAGATAGACTGAGAGAGAGAGATAGACTGAGAGAGAGAGATAGGCTGAGAGAGAGATTGAGACTGAGAGAGAGAGACTGAGACAGTGAGATAGAGACAGCGAGAGAGAGAGAGAGAGAGTGCTAGAGAGAGTGAGTGAGAGCAACTGAGAGATAGAGATACAGAGAGAGAGAGAGAGAGAAACACCGGAGGAGGAGGAGAGTGAGGAGAGGAGAGTGAGGAAAGGAGGATAGGTAGAGATATGGAGAGAGGGAGAGAAGGAAGCAGGCCAGGGAGGGGAGGTAGAGGTGTGCCCTCAGATGTAGACACACAAGGTGTAGGAGCAGACAGTCAGGAGCTTGATCCCAGGGGAGAGGCAGGGCCCCAGGGAGAGAACTGGGAGGCCAGGAACCCCTGGCACAGTTGAGAGGGTAAGAGGTTGTGCCAAAGCAGAGGGCCCACGATTATAGCCCAGAGGTGACAAACATCCTCCACAAGGCAATCCGTGCCCTCTATAGCATTATACATGGTGGGAAGGATGTGAGACCCGGTGATAAGACACGCGCCGGGAGTGCAGTTGCCTCAGCTGTTGCATCATTAGGAGTTGCAAATAGGGATGTGAAGTCTGTCAAACACTGATATGATGACTGCTGGATGAAGGTGAAGAAGACGATGGCAGCTAGCCCGTGCAACTGGTGGGGGACCACCAGTTAACATCACATACTGTGAATGGGAGTGGACTCCGAAGGAGTGGATGGAGCAAGCAGATATCACTGTAAGATCTCTAGTTATGACTATACATATCTATGGGGCAGAAATAACCATGTAAATCCAGGAAGAAAACATATTATTATGTTATCAATGAAATGTCTGTCCAATAACTGCAAATACAATGGATTCTGAGTAGCAGTTGCCTATACAGTTTGTGTTAGTGTTATAATTGCTGTTTAATTAAAGTTCATATAAAGTAAATCTATCCCTATCTTCCACTTGTTAAACTACACAGTTTAGAGCTGTTTCTCTTAGCACTCATACTGCTTGGAACCTATCTATAGAGTTAAACGAGGTATAGCTGTAGATCAAGATTGATTTTACATCCAAAAGAGCGTACATGTATGGGTGTGCAGCATATGCCGATACAGACTCTGAAGGACGGCATGTGCGTGCCATGTACTAGCCTAACTTGTACCATGTCTTATAAGCATGTTAACACCCATTGCTGAAAATTGGCCACAGATTGGTCAGTCTCACACACTGCACAGCAGATTCAGCTGAGCACGTGTCTTAATGAACTGCAGATGGCACACCACACCAGTATTACATATATTGATATGAGCCATGATCCACAATGCTTATCTGCATAAAACAATCACCACAGCAAATTACAAGTGACCAAGATGTCAGGGATATGGAAACACACAGCAAACAATTGTTTAGAGAATCAATACTCAAATACTATTGTTTTCTCATTTCAGTACTCCAGTACCCAGGAGGTGTACCCCGGCCACAGAGAACCAGACAGTGGCTCCACAGGAGGAACCACAGTCACCAACGCAAGTGGTGGTGGAGGAAGCCGAGGGCCCGGGATCATCACAGGAAGCTGGCCCATCGGTAGCAAGACCATTGTGGGGAACATTCCCTGGGCCCTCACACACGCATTATTGACATGTTCCAGCCATGTGAACCAATGTTATGGAGCCATCAACCACCTGCAGGGATGTCGAGGTCTTTAGGACCACTCTCAACAGACCTATCGCTGCCACCTGGTGAGATGCAATGGATGCGGTGACCGGAACCCAATGCTCTTCCACTCCTAACCGGCCCCAACAGACAGAGCCCCAACAGATGATGCCCCAGCATTGCTACAGATCAAGGGGACAGCATCAGATCAATATATGGTGAGGTGAGGAGGTATAATCGAAGAATGGAGAGGTATCAGCGAAAGGCTCATAGGGACAGACAAGCCCACCTCCACTGCAACCAGAGCCTGCAGCCTTCTCATATCACCCCTTACGCAGCCACCCCAGTGGGATGCACCCCTCAATCCAACACCTCCTGGCTGTGTTAGAGGAAGGAAGCGTGCGGGCATGGGTGGTGGGGGCCCAGTGTTCAGAAAGAGGAAGTAGGTCAGAATGCCCGCTAGGTCAGTGGTTGTCAAACCTCTCCCCAGGACCCACCAGAAACACTGTGTGAATACACAGGTGAAGCGATTTGAGGTTCCATCACCTGTTGAATACTAGTTGCCTCACTTTTGGTTCCCTAGTTTCACATAAATCATGGCCTGTTTGATGGTTCTTGAGGAGAGGATTGAGAACCACTGACCTAAGTCCTCCTCATCCACACTCCTCAATGAATATTATTTTGTATTAATGTTGACATTGACCATTACTATTGGCTGGTTACAGAGTGTGTACACATATGGCTATGTTGAATATTTATGCAATTGATGTTCAATGTGGATTGCTGTTGATATGAGGTGTTGCAGTAAATCAAATAGTGTTCTTGTCTCTGTAGGTCTTAATAGCCCAATCTCACAACCATGAATCATATTCTCAACTCCCTTTTCTATGTCACAGATTCTGCTCATCAATTTCTGATTATTTCTTAATAAAAAACCTTAAAACCCACTGTGTTAGGAATAGATTTGTATGACATTATCCATGATTATTTTCACCAGTGTAATTGAATAGATATAGGCAAGTTGTAAGTGCTATGCACATTAATGGTTTCTTCAATTAAATGGAGTGATTTCTGATGATCCTTTTTAAATTATATTCTGGTTGCCGTGGTGTAGTGACCACATGTGAGCCTGGTAGGTGCTATGCATCATGATTATTCTAGACTATGACATTATCCTCCTTAGGTTATCCCCTTTTCCCCAAAAACAAGCCTCTTGCCCTCCCAGGATCCACCCACACCACACCCATGATATTAATGTACAGTCTTGTCCAATTCTAATTTTGCGCTGTGAACGAAATAAAGCTTTGTTATACTGTTCTCACTGTGTCAGTGTGTTTTCAATGGTTGGGGTTTTGGGACATCCACATACATCACATTTTTGTCACATTCCTATATCTGTAATCTAATGAGCCTTAGTTACTATTCAATAGATTAATACATATAATACATATAATAATAATAATAATAATAATAATAATAATAACAATAATATCATAAGATATCATATAATAATATATATAATATATAATTATAAAGGATTAATACACATGCAAAGTCCAATTTGTGATACTGAGGAGTATCAACATTCCCCTGAAGGCCTGATAATAATATGACAGGTGATAATGTGAATAGATTGATAGCAAAACACTTAATGGGATGTCACCAAATTATAATGAGTATACATCTTGGAACTTAGCCACCAGCAATGGCATTGGAGTTTACAGTATGGGCGTAGCGGAGACTATACCTGATGTAGGTGAGTTGGCTGTTGCTCCACGTGCCTCTGCACAGCCTCCATGTGTTTTTGCAGCCCTTCCTGATGGGTTAGAGTAGATTAGTGTGGTGTATGTTACCCTGGCCCTCTTCTGGGTTGCTAACTGGTGGTGGTGAAGGGGCTTGTGTAGCTGAATGAAGTTGCGAGCTATACCATGTAGGGCCACTGTAGGTGGGCAGGTCATAGCTGAGAGGTCAGACAAATCACAGTCCACTGGAGAAGGAACTGGCAAACCACTCCAGTAGGGTTTCCATGCAAACCATGTGGATAAGCACAGACAGAGATAGAAGTAAGTGTTCTGCAGTCCATAGGGCCACAGAGAGTCGGACACAACGGAGGGACTGAACAACCAAATGTAAAATGTTCCCCTGCTACTTGATATATGCCATGTGGCGGTGTAATTTGCCAACTATTTGTTTTCCAAATATAGATGTGATAAGTATATGTGATAAGTGAGATGTATATAAGATGATCTTTGTATTTTTAGGGTCCACATTAGAGGCCTGTGAGTGAGAAAGGGTTAATATGGCAGCCATTTTCATGTATTTGTGTTGAAATGACATAGTGTGTCTTTAATAGCTTTCAGCATTATGCAGCAAGACTTTTCATATTGGCATACGCATGACCATTATAACATATGTAAAAAAATATTTTTGAAGCTATTTGGGAGTTGTTGTACAAGTAATTCTAATATCTTCCATTGCTTTGCCCATATTTTAAAGTCCATTGGTGTGATTTTATTGTGATTTGCAGTGTTACAAACTAGTCTGTAAACCCTTTGCGGGACCTATTTGGAACCCGTAAGATTTGTGCTCCTGAGGGATTTTAGCATTGAATAATTGAATAGCGATTTGCGATTTTAGTGATCGTAACTCTTGCGGATGTGAAAGATCAAAGGCTTCAATGGGCTGTAAATTCCGGTTTTAACAACCACAAGGATTTTAAGCCTGTAACACGTAGGCCATTTGCAGCTCGCAAAAAAACGCCAATTAAATAGAAAATTAAACTTACAGCCTCCATTACAGGCTACTGAATAGATATGTTTTGGGCATCCAAGGTTTCTCCCATTCCTCTAATTCTCTTAGGAACAAAAACAAATACCTGCCGTCATTAAAGTAAATTTTAATAGTATAAATATGACACTAATCCTTTAATTTGATACCTCATTAGACCATTAATTTATAGATGAATGATTCACAGAGAAAATTAAACAATTATACTAAATCTTGTTTATTTAATAAGAGATTCCATGACCTTAACAATTAACTGAACATTCCAAGATAATGTCTGACACAGGAATATACCATGATGTATCAAAACTATTGCCACTAATCTTACATTAAATAAACTATAGAGATCGGCATTAATTAAGAAGGCTAGGTTGATGTAAGATAATGACTGTTAGTAATAGTAGAACAATTAAAATGACTGATGTGAACAAAAGAACTTCCTGTGTATGCCTTGGCACATTCTCACTGGCAAGACAGAAGGCATGAAGGGGAAATAATATGATTGTACCTGGTACAAAGAAATGGTGTCAGTTAAAGTGTCGCCAATTCTCAAAGAGGGAGTGTAAATATGAATCAGTCCATTGATTAAAATAGAATCACATTTAATTGAAAGGTCATGCTCTGTTGCTCTCGGTCCATCGATATGTAGCATTTTAGCAGATAAAGTTCTGTTCATATAAGACCAGATTGTGGATTAGTATTAAAGCCCTATAACAAAGATTATAGGACTAGAATAGGATCAAAACCAAAGTCATACAAAGAAAATCATGTTCAAGCCATACAGAGTGAGAGATGTGATTGGAAGCCATGTAGTATAAAGTAGAACTTTCCTAGTCATTTGTGGTCAGGTCCCTCTCCCAACGATCAGGTAAGGCGAACCATTGTTCTCCAGCGATGGGAATGCCCTCACGGACATTTGGGAGAGGGCCCCACCACAACCCCAAGAACACAACCTAGACATAAGCTTTGTGGTTGGTCCCCTCTCCTTGTGTAGCTGAGGTATGGCCTACTGCTTTGCCCTAACTGGCCTGCTAAGAGGGCCAAGGGCCGAGTGATGGTGAGGAGAGAGGGAAGGGAGCCCACAAAAGTGTGGTCGAGTTGAGGTCCATGATTGAAGTGATCCTGCGAAGGCTGGTTTTGGGACTTATGGAAAGCATGATTTGGGTAATGCCTGTGAAGGCTGATATGTTTTCGTATGGAATATGTAAACAAGGTAATGCCTGCAAAGGCTGGTTTGGTTTGAATGGAAAGCATGAACAAGGTAAGCCTATGAAGGCTGTATTGGTTCGTATGGAAACTTGCGAAGGCTGGTTTAGGAATTGTGGAAAGCCAGAGGAAGGTTGAAGGTTAGCAGGTTTGCGCCACAATCTGCAAAAGGAGGCTTTATGAAAGCCCTAGGGAACTCTTGGAGAGACTGTCCATCCCTATGTTATCCTATGGAGCATATGGTCAAATATCTCAAATCTTCAATAATTCTGCAGCACAATGTTAAGGCATATGACCCTCTGTCTTCTTAAGGTAGTATCTAAATGTTCTGTCAACACCAAGTTATTTCAAACGATCTGTATCAATTCAACCTGATTAGTGCACAGATGGATAAATCCATTAAATAAAGTGTCTACACTTCATAAATCATGAAATCATAAATCATGTTTAGGTATCACACAGTCTATTCATTTCAATAGCCATATTTCTTATGTACCTTTCTTTATTGACTGAATGAGCGCGCCTTCATTACGTAACTAGAATACGTTCCAACTGATCCACAGCCAGGTGGATTCCCTTTAATTATTATAATGAATAATTCAAAACAGTTCATTCAGTTGTCATAATTATTGATGTATATCTTATCTTTCCAATTCTGAACACTTGCCTATTTTCTGCAGGCGTGTTAGTTTTGGCTCCGTTTTTTTGTTTCTATACCATAGTTACATGCTAAAAAAAAGTGGAAACATCAATATTCGCTTGCGTGTAGAGTTATATTAAAATGACTTTGTTTATTATTTGGTGACTTTATATTTTGAATTGGAAGTTAAAGTATTTAACTATAGCAACTTGATAGTGCTCAGCTACCAGTACTGTGGGTTCCCTGCTGGTCCATTGGTTAGTATTCGGTGCTTTCACCACTGCAACCTGGGTTTGATTCCGGTCAGGGAACCAAGAGGTCACAACACCCTGAAGCCAAGCAAGGTTCGGCCTGGTCATATCTTGGATGGAAGACTACCAGCAATACCAGGAGCTGTATGCTGTGGCCCACTGGAGAAGGAATGGCAACTCACTCCAGTATCTCTGCCATGAATACCAAGTGGATGGGCACGGTGTGTTGTGATCCATGTTTTGCACACAACACCAATACTGCAGACAAAATGGTGGCATGGATGACAGGAGGGACGAGATGACTTCTCTTCCCATAGTGACGTGAGAGACAAATGTGTATATTTATAAGAGAGGGTATAAACTGGTATAACTTCCAACATTTTACTTTGCAAAGAAGGACACATAGTTTTGAAAACAGACACAATATCTCATATTCCTTAATTACTACAGCAGCATGAACAATGTTGAAACCTGGATATGAACATACATAAATACATACAATATATTTCTCTTGGAATTTTGGAGAAGCTTGAGGAATTATAAAGGATAAAGTTGGACAAGGGTTGTATTTATATGTTATTTTGTCTCTTTAAAAGAGAGGCACAGAGGGCAGATGGTTGGGAGGTATGAGATAAATGAGGAAATGAGGTTACAAAGCAGAATTAAATGTCCATAATAGAATTAACCTTTATAATAGAACAGGAATGGGTGAGTTTGGTCCTGGAGAGCCCCACACAGGCCAGGATTTGAGGATATCCCTGCTGCATACCGGTGAAGCTATCACTTCTTCAGTTATCTTGATTGACTCACCTATGCACAAGAAGGATATCCTGAAATACAGGTCTGTGGGGTCCTCTAAAACTGGACTTGCCCACCCCTGTATTAGATGAACCTAGAGTTTATCTCTATTTCACAAATTAGCTCCATGAAAATGTGAACCTTGCTCAATTTTACTGTTTCAAAATTAAACTTCAAAGGCAGTAAGTAATAGGTTGATCAGAAAATATTGATTGTTTTTCACTAGTAAAGAGATAATGTTTCCTGTGACTAAAATCAATGTCTAAGTAATGAATCAGCTTCCTAGTAATAGCGAGATAATTATCTCAATAAGTTAGTCACCAAAAATTCTAATATAAAACATGTTGTGACAAGGAGATGCCAGGATAAAGGAAATCTGACTAACTAAGCAAATGACAGCTCTGGAGAAAGGTGGTTGATACATTTTGAACTTTTAAATAAATATTTGTATCAATAAGAAAAAAATTGTAAATAGGTATTCAAACTAAACTACACCTGTATTCAGGGGCGTAGGCACTGGGGGGATGGAGGGGACAAATCCTCCCCAGATTATATGAAAAGGGGACATACAAATCCCAAAAATCTATTTAATCATGCATTAACAGATTTGGCCACTAGAGGGCTACGGAGCTGGGAGAGTTTTGACCCATCACAAATAGAGTTCTCAGCAGTGCGGGCTTGCCCAAAAATATTGATAATGCAATGTTAAAACTGCGGGCTCGCAACGTGATGACCTCGGTTGCGGCCAGGCAAGGAGCACCGAAGGCACTCCTTGCGCTGGTGGAGATGAACGCCATAGGCGCTAATCCCTACGACCCCGTGCGACTTAGGCAGGGAGTGCCGAAGGTGCTCACTGCGCTGGTGGAGATGAGTGCCGTGGGCTCTCATCCCTACGACCCCACAAGCATTAAGCATCATACCTATGACCCGCGAGACTACAGAACAACAGAAAACAATTACGAGCTGTAACACTTTGAAAAGGAAACCACCACTTAAACCACCACAAAATACGAACTTAACGGCCGAACCGCGCACAAAAAAACAAAATACCAAAAATATCACACGCAGCACTGGGGGACAGCCAGGACGCCTGGGAGTGAGGTTTCACACAAATTTAAGTCAAATTTGCTGAGATTCGCCACCTGAAAATTGCCTAAGCGAGAGAAAAAATGACAGCCGAAAAAAACACGCAAAACACCGCCAGGCACATACAACTTTTACCCAGGAACGTACGAGCTACAAAATACACTATTAGGAAGGACGGAAAATGCTCGAGACCTGCATAACACATACACACTCGCCGCCATTTTACAACACTACCTTACAACAAATAACATTACCATTCTAAAATATTGCATTACACAACTAAAGTAACAGTTTTGCCTCGCGCACGCAGCCTATTTACACTGCACACTTGCCACATTGCTGACACTTTCTCCTCACATCACCAACAGTCCAAATGTACATTGTATGCTGCAGGAAAACAACAGCGATTGTTAGCTCTTCTATTGATTCCTGGATATATTAATTACATATAGGTTAAGCATATTAATTTATTAATTAATTAATTAATTAATTATTATAAAAAAAATTATTTATATAAAAAAAAAATGAGCAGAGGAGACACTTGCTTTGCCAAAGGCGCTCAGCGTGAAGCTCACAATGAGCGCCGAAGGTGCTCAGACGACCAAAAGTAAATGAGGGGAGAGGCTCGCAATGAGCGGCGAAAAAGCCTTACATTGTGTGGCAAACAGCATTACCTGCCTTACAATTTTATTGCTGTCATTTTTTGACGGGCAAGTCGCTAGTAATTTATAATATATATATCTATATATATATATACAGTATAGTGTTTTTGTCTAAATATATGTGCCTTTCCATCAGACTAAATGTGTGTCCCCCAGATTTTATGGGCTTCCAATGCCCGTACCTGTATGGATAGAGATCCCCACTAGGAATAAAAAATATGTTTTATTTTTCAGCATTTAACAGATATCTGATATACAAGAAAGATATAAAAAATAAAATAGCATTTTTTTTGTTTATTTTTTATTTAGTATTTTTATTATTAAAGTACACATTGCAGTGAAAACATCCTCATATTGCAAGCGACATAAGAAAAAAAATAAGAATAGAACCACATGATTTGCAGTTAAATAAAACCAATACAGTCACATGTTTTAAATGGGACAGAATACCTTTAACTGGGCTTACAGAGTCTCTGTTACCTTAGGATCAAGATGTGTTTTTAGTTTATACTTAAAGAACATGAAAAAATACCTACATTCCTTAGAAAATCAGTATTATGTATTCTGCATTTTTATGCACACAAGCTACTCTTTACTACATTTTTATGTGCTAATTAGAATCATGGTCTGCTTATCTGTCCATGATATTGTTAAAATTAAAGATTATTTTCCAGTTTTAGGAATACATTTAAAATCCTCAAGGAGTGCAGAACAATAATAAACTCCAGTGGAAAAGAAAAAATTCAACATTTGTATCCATATAATATTGTATATAGTGAAGAACTAGTATATAGTATGAAGAATATATTATTACATTCAGTGGGAGTAAACACTAATTATTCCCACAATATTGTAGGTGCAAAAAGGTCAATAAAAGGAAAAAAAACATATATACATTCTGGGTGCTCAGTCTAATGACTGGATACCCCTACTATGGCTGCACTTTGGGACTAAATAAACATAGACAGTATACGGTAGGCTACTATTTATTTATATTTTTTTGTTCTGTTTTTGAATTTTGATTATAATGGGTCTCTTTTGAGGGACAGAAAATTCACAATGTGTTCAAATTTATTGTGTCTTGAATTATTATTTAACACGAGCAAAATACAGAATTGTAAAGTGTTTTATGTATATATATATATATATATATATATATATATATATATATATATGTATATATATATATATATATATATATATATATATATATGTATATATATATATATATATATATATATATATATATATATATATATATATATATATATATATATATATATATATATATATATATATACACACACATATATATGCACACATGAATATATATACATACATATAGTATTTTAATTTTGCCTTATATCTCTAAGGACACATGTACCAACTGGTGGAAATTACAGAAAATCTGTGCAAAAAACACGATTTATAAACAAAATTGGTAATACTGGTAATTCACTAAAATATTCTAATACTATATACTATACTAATTCATTTGTCTTGTTCATTGATACATTTGGTACATAATTTTCCTTTTGCTCCAGGTCATCAAGTTTTGTTCCTTAGGCAGAAGAGCAGAACACTTTATGTTCAATCAAAATTGGAAGTCATTGTGGATTCTGAGAATAGAGCACTGAGTCACTGATATAGACAAACATTAATAATAATATGTATAATTTTAACTTCTCAGTAATTTGTTGCAACCACAGATGAAATGTTGATTAACTCAAGGTGGAACTAGAAAGAGATAATTTGAAATACATATGAAATACATCCATATTCATGCATGGCTAATGAGGTAATATAAAACTAACAGAGCAGTCAGCTAAATTCACATATTACCTGTTCCATCTATTATGTGTAACCCATAATGTGAACTGGACTTGCACTAGGGGGTCTATATTGTAGGTATGTCTGTGTTAGTCTAGTCTAGTGATAGTCAAAACCCCGATCTGCATCCTAATCTTAAATTAAATTTCCAAAAACTGAGATAATCCATCATTTACATGTTGTGATTTTTATAAGTTCCTTTCACTATGTAATTCTCCTTCCGGATGCCATTATATTTATTTTTTAATGGGTATCTCAAAAATTATGGATTCTGGACCCTGACTTCATTTTCACAAAAATGTTCACACCTTGGTGAATTAAGGTAAAAAATAACTGCAAATTGCTGGTCAAAACCCTTGATTTCCTGTTTGGGAAGAATTGACAAAGTGTGGGTGGTGTGGATGATCCCTGAATACTTCTGGCCAAAACAAATGTCACAGTGATACTGCCAAACATCTGTGGAACCAGCAGAACTCCCCCATAAATTAGATTGTGGAAGCAGGTCAAGCAGAAACAATCTATCTGTGTACATCTATTTGCCCACACATGTGTTGTCCCGTGTAAGTGATGGGCTTGTTTATTGTAACAGGTGGCTGAGTTGTCACTGGTGGCGTTGCAAGACCAAGTCAAATACATGGGAGTTGCTATCAAAATGGCTGCATCCATGGTGGAAACCAGAAATACTAAACGGTCTGTAAGTAGTGTGACCCTTGATTTTAATAATATATCAATACAATAAGATACGCTATTAAAGTGGAATATTGATTAAACTGACTTTGTTTTTAAGACTTTTATGGTTCTTTGTGAGAGATGGCTAACACCAGAGGTGAAGGTACCGCTGGTGCAAGGCACTGAAACCCTGCCTTGGAGGGCCCAGTGCTGTCCACAAGCCCAACCTGCCATGGTCTGCTGCGGCCCTCCCACGTCCCTCCTGCAGACCCCACGGCTCTCCTGCAGGCCCCCGTAGCCTCCCCTGCCTTAGAGGGACCAGTGCTGTCCTCAAGCCCAGTCTGCCATGGCCTGCTGTGGCCCTCCCACAGCCCTTCTGGAGTCCCCGTGTTTTTTACTTCATGTAATCTTTTTTATTTTATGTGTAAGTCTTTTTTTTTTTAATGTAATGCCTTTGCTTTATTTTCTGTAATGTGGGTCTTTTTATTTTTTGTACTTACTGGGGTGTTAGGGATTTTATTAGGGGTTAGGTAGGTAGGTAGTGTAAGGATTAATAGGGTAGGGGGTTAATAGATTAGGGTAGGGGTTAATAGGATAGGACAGGGGTTAAAATGACATGGGTTAATAGGATGGGGGATAATAGGATAGGGGTAATTAGGTACAGTTAGGGTTAAATAGGTACAGTTAGGGGTAATTAGGTACAGTTAGGGTTTATTGGGTACAGTTGGGGGATTACAATTTTCAAATGCTGCAGGGTCCCAATTGAGACCCCTACAGCAAGGGGTTAATGTGGGGACCCCTGCATTATGGGGGTTTACTTTAGGAGTGGGGGGTTAATGGCAGAGGGGATGTTTAGGGGGAGCATACATAAGAGCTTTTAAAGCCCTTGCGATTCCTCTCTTGTACCCGTCGGATTTCTTCCGAAAATGAAAGATCAAAGGCTTCAGGAGGCTGTAAGTTACAGGTTTAGCCATCAACATTTTTTAGAGGCTGTAACTCGTAACCCATTTGGAGCCCGCAAAAAGACGCTAATTGAATAGCAAATTAACTTGCGACCTCACTGATGGGCTACCGGATTGCCCAAAACCTCAATTCAATGGGGCTTGTAGCGGAGATGTAATATTACACTCAATATCTCCGCTGGTAGACTGTAAAATATACAAGAGAAATACTGTACAGTCTCATAATCCCAATCTCCTCATACTGGACGATACACAGTTGGGAGTAAAAAAAACACAACCTTTTTTTTCTCACACACAGATATATATATATATATATATACCCTGGGAAAACAGGAAATCAACACAGATAAATAAACACAACACCATGTTTGGCCACACAGTACAGAGAGAGAGAACAATAGTTGCGGTCACATCCTACACCTCCCGGTGCCTAGCTGGCTACTCTTTCACAATAACTGGCATTACTATATAGTACAGAAATTGATAGGACCATTCCTCTCTTTGTCCTATCTGTCTCCACGAGGTCTACCAGATAGCTACCAAGTAATCCCCCATGACAACGGCAGGGCAAAGCTTAACCTTTTCCCTGCCGTACCCTCTAGCTCTGTGTATTACACCCTGCTCTCTGTATATTAACACATATCAATAACACAATGTCTTTGTAATAAGACTAGGTGGCTGTGTTTTGCCACAGGGCTCAAGGTAACTAACACTGGTTTATTTACACTCCCTGTGCTTGCAACAAATTCAGGGATGCTATCCCTTTAAATCTACTACTTTCAGGTAGTACATTTTTTAAGTGGAACCGGGGGATTCTGATAGATTTAATAAAGTTCATGAGGGAAGTGTGTCTTTCAGAAAAAGAGGATTACATGGACAAGAGGTTGCAATTTGAAGTTGGAGAGTGGATATTAAGAGGTAATGTGGAGTACTATTTTAAAGAATGGGTAAAAACTTTAAGGAAAATATACAGTAAAGAAATTCAAGGATCTCTGAGATACGCATTAGACTACCCTGAGGATTAATTATGCCGAACATTGTAGGTACATAATATAGGAAGATTTGATTGTCATATTGGTTCTTATCCAGCATCAAAATTACACATCTACCATAGGTAAGCCTAAAGTAAGGACATGCATAAACCAATAAGGCCCAGACCTAGGGAGATCAGTAAACAGTACATAATCACCAATCACCGCCATTTTTTTCAGCAAAGGAAGTTAAAAACAAATACAGTTTAACATAAACCAGTCAAAAAAAAAACGTTAGAGAAAGGGGCAGGAGAAGGAATTAAAATAGGCTGGATTTGTTTGCTTATATTTTAATAGTCAAGAGTAGTATAAATCATAAATATACCTTTGCTTAAAACATTAAAGGGAAACTAAACTCACAAAATGTTGTCTGCACCATCAGATGGGGTGGAAACACATGTGGGAAAAGTGCTTTCCTTTTTCCTTAAATTGCTGAGCATTTGAAGTTAGTGATTTTAGACTATTGTTAACCTTCCTCTGGTATGAAAAATAATGAGCAGCATCTGGTAGTGGTACTAATTAGAACCAAATGTGCAAGTTGAATAAGTAAATGTTATGTATATAATGTGAGTTAAATATTACATTTACTGCTTTTTACATCTAGTGATAAATGCATATGTCTATTAAACAGAAACCTTGGGCTGGATTCCTCTTAATGCCATTTAAAATAAATAGTTATTTATTATGATTATTATTATTATTATTTATTTTTAGAGTGGCAGCACATTCTGTAGCAATAGGGGTACCGTGAGTAATAAATAGACATTCACATACATTAGAAGGCAGATAAGACAAGACAGCACTTTTGTACATACACATTCATATGTAATGAGATACTCCTGGGAGAGCGTACACTCTAAGAAGTAATAGAGGATAGAAACATGAGGCATGGGGAGTGCTCGATAGATCAATGTTCTAGCATGATGAGGGAGAAGGTTGTAAATCATAAAATATAACCTTAAATGAAGTTGTGGATGATTGAGTTAAGCAGGTTAATGTTTGCTTCTCCGAATAGGTGGGATGTCGGAGAACATCGGAATATGTGACGACGAGGGCAGAGTCTTATAGAATGAGATAGAGAATTCAAAACAATGGGAATTGTTTTTTGAACAGTCCTGAAGGCGAGCATTCAAGAAGGTTATGGTGTTGGATGAGAGGTGCAAATCTTGGATAGAGCGGATGGGAATGTTTGGACTGTAGAGAGACAAGTTGAGATGTAGGAAGGTGTAGTGTTGTTGAGGGCTTTGTAAGTGAGGTTTAGGATTTAGAATGTTATTCTTGAGGTAACGAGAGGCTAGCGTAAGAACTGGTTGAGTGGAGCAGCTGATGATGAGTATTGGGTGAACTGGATGAAAGTGGTTGAGTCTATTAGAAGAGTCCAAGATAGATTGGAGTGGGAATCGGCTTAGGAGCAAGTTGAACTTGTGTTTACAATTAGATGAGAGTGTTGCAAAAATAATGTACAAGAAGCAGGTTTGCTGAGGTATAAGAGTGAAACATTAATTTGAAGTGCAATATGTCCGATTGAGTACAAGACTTTTTTCCAGACATGCTCTGCAGTGCAGGAGTATTTTTGAAGATATCTAGCCAAGTGTCATGGCAGAGGGTGAGTGCTTACGGTGTGATGAATGTTGGTGGGCATGGACTTGTTAAAAGTTGTTGATAGTGTGTGGTCTGGGCAGGAGATTGTGGTGATATTGTGGTGGAGAGGTTCCAGTGAGAGGGTCTGTGTTTTGGTGGGTTCTGTAGGTTCGTGAAGTAGGGGGAAGAGGTATATGGCATATGGTAAGCCTGCAGGTTAAGTTATGGTGGCCAGAAAGAGGGAAGAGGGAAGACATGAGAAAACTAGGCAAATGGTGTGTTCCTCACAATATGCTGCAGAGGTAGTCAACTATGAGAGACCACCATCATACAAAGTCTCTGTATGATACCAAATCAGTATAGACACCAACACAACTACAATAAAATCAGTGACACAGTTACGGCCTGAATCTTATTATCGATTCAGCTTCTTGTGAGAGTATTTCAGGGGCTACACAAGCAATAACTGAATATTATAATATCTAAGTCAATTAATGAACAATAAAAAAAAAAAAAACATTTTCACCATGGTATTTTTTTCATGCTCTATTGGATGGTGCAGAGTGCATATGGTGACTTGAGCGTCCCTTAAGTGCTCTTTCAATATATATAACATATTGGATCAAATATAAGCTGCACTTTTTTTTCTTTTATTCTGAGCTTGGAAATTACAGGTGCGGATTATATTCGCGTAAAAAAATGATTGCCAATTTGTGTGCATGAGTCCGTTGCGCAATTAATTCTAATGTCATTCATCGTTTTCCCCGTATTTTACAGTGCAGTATTGATTTTTTATTTGCATTGACGGTGCTACATTTAACCCACTGACGGGTCTATCTGGAACCCATAGGATTCTCTTTTACATTTGCCGTTTACGGGTGTGAGTGCGATTTGTGATTTTATCAATTGTACCATTGATATGGTAAAATAAAATCACTATTTTATTCCCTGAATCTAATTAACTTTTGTCCTTTTCTCTCCAATAAAATGCAGTTCATATTCGGATATTATCTTTTTTTCTTTTTTCCCCTTGAATTTCACAGGTGCGGCTTATATGCGTCTTATATTCGGGCCAATACGGTACATTGAATTATATGGCCCTCATTCAATTGCGATTTGGCCAATTGAATAGGGTTCTAAATAAGCACATAGCATATATTTTTTAAAGAAGTTTTTCGTTAGTGAAAACCTTGCTTTTGGATAGATGCTTACTAACTAAAATCTTCTTTAAAAAAAATATTTAATGTGCTTATTTAGAGCCCTATTCAATTGGCTAAATCGAAATTGAATAAGGGCCTATGTATATATATATATCCATTCATTCATCAATTTTCCACCAGCTTGGTTTCTCAAACCAATAACTTCCATTGACTTGAACTGAAAGCTGGAGAGAAGTTGTTTATATAACCGAGTAATACAATGAAGGATAAAGTATACTTATTAAAGCACAAATACCTCTTGGCTGCTGTCATATCATTATTGCAGTATCGTAAATAGATTATACAACATGTCACTCAGTAAAGATCAATTCAGAAATGTAAACATAAAGATGAAATCCCGCCTTGAGCAATTGTTACGGAGTGATATGATAAAACTGGATTAAAGATAATAGCATTATCTGTGTAAGTATAGCATAGTACCTGAGGGGAATTGGGCTACTGACACAGGAAGGATCACTTATATCTCTTATAACATGCTGAGTATTTTCCAGTGCCGAACAAAAAGGAACAACAGCTCAGTGTTAGTGAGAAGTTCACCCTAAACAAAATTTACACTGGAATAAATGAGTAGTTTTATAACTGAAGAAGTTCACCACCATAGAGCACAACATGCATTAGTACTCATAACTCTCTAATTAACTCTAGGTTAGGCTTTATTCAAATAGCCTGCCTGCTTTGAAGATTAGTCTATTCTGAGGATTAAGTCATCCTTTTTATGGAGATATAATGGAGTATATATAAACTAGATACATCTTTTCTGGACTTTATCTGCAATGTGATCTATGTTCTTTGAACTGGACAAGCTTTTACTGGCTACAGATAAGGTATAACACCAAACTGTGTCTTCCTTGTTCAGCTTGATTCAGCTTTGTATTATTCCATTTTTGAGTAGATAGAAAGTTGAATTTTTTTTTTATATACTACATATAAATAAATATTAGAATAACATTACAAAATTGACACAGGGGTAAAGTTTGGCATATTTATGGTGATCACATATATATTATATAACTATGAGACCCCTGTTTTGAATGGAGATATTTTCATAGTTTTATAGGTCTCGGTGGGGAGGAGGCTCTTTTTAAGTAAAGCTGGGCTAATAATCATGGTGTGTACTTTAATATATATATATATCACATATTATAATTGTCGAACTACGAGACGCCGTCACGCTATTTATTGTTTTTATTAATAATGATACTAATAGGAAGGACGTAAAATGATCGTGAAACAAGTAAAACATAGACTGACGCCGCCATTTTACAATACTAACTTACAAATTTATACATTAAGATTGTGAAATGTTTTTGTCTCGCGCACGCAGCCTATATATAGGGCACACTTGCCATAGAACTGACACTTTCTCCTCAGGTGATGACAGTCTGAGTGGACATTTTCTGCTGCCGAAAAATCCAAAGAGATTTTTAGCTTTTTAGGATACTGATTGCTGAATATTAAATACAAATAGGTAAAGTATATTAATAATCATTAATACATAATTAATTCATTTATTATTAATAAAAACAATAAATAGGTTTAGTTAAACAAATTGAGTTATAATTTATGCTTGCGTTAGTTTAGCAATACTTTCATGCTTAGCTGTTTGTAATATATTAATTCATTGAATAATTAATTAATAATGTACTTTAATTTGATAATTATTAATTAGTAATCATTAAGAAAAAAAGTGAAAATGGTTAAAGTTTATTAATACAGTAATGTAAAACTATTTCTAATATATTTAGACATTGATTCATTAATTATTATTGTACATGATTTTATTAATTAATTATTAGTAATCATTATGAACAACAAATATTCTATATTTTACAATGCCTTTAGTTTAGTAATATAATAATGCTTAGCTCTTTAGAATACATTTAGTTAGTGATAAATTGATTATTACTGTACACTAATTTATTAATTATGAATTAGTAATATTACCAAAAAAAAAAAAAAAACGGACCACAAACAATATGTATATTTTTTATATTCACTGACATATCCGGGTTGATGCTGATTGCCTTATAGGGATGAATCCAAATATTACAAATGATTTCCTTCTTTTTTGACAGTTTCAGCGTCACTGCAGCTGACTCAACACAGAGTGATGTTTGCAGCCTTTCAACAGCATAAAGATCACCTTTACAGGTATATCATTAAATTATGTTCTTATGGTATAAAAAAGGATTAAAGTCTTTTTATTTTGAATTGGTGACACTTATTGATTAATTATTGTACATTAATATATTCATTAATTAATAATTAGTAATCATTACAAAAAAATGGTTTTATTTATCAATATATCGATGAGTATGCTTTTATGTTTTGCATCTATGCCAATATATCTGTGTTGCTGCTGATTGCCCGATAGGGATGAAGCAAAATATTACAAATGATTTCCATCTTATTTGACAGTTTCATCATCTCTGCAGCTGACTCAACACAGAGAGTGACGTTTGAAGCCTTTGAACAGCATAAACATCACCTTTACAGGTATATCATTTAATTATGTACTTAGGGAACAAAAAGGCTTCATTTTTATTTTTTTACATTGATAACAGTTATTGATTAATTAACATAAAATAAAATTTTAATTGATTAATAATTAGTCGTCATTAAAAAATATATATATATATACTGCAATAAAAGTAATAAAATGTTTTAACATGCACTTATATATCTGCCTTACTGCTCATTCATGTACATTGCTTTTGGAACTAATAATTAATAATAATATAAACAAACAAAACATTTTTTTCCTTATAATACTTAAAAAATAATATGTACATTTTACAAAGCACTTAAATATCTGGAGTGCTTATAATTGCCTGACAGGGATAGGACCTTTAACACACTTCAATATTTAAAGCACTTTCTTACGTTATTACGTGTGCTACATTGAAAATGTTATAATGATTTTATTTATGAATATATTGATGATTATGCATTTATGTTTTACATCGATGCAAATTAAACATCAAAGTTTCATTCCCTCACAAATTAATTGAATACAAACATTAAAAATTATTTTCATGTTATTTCACAGATTACTTATCTCTGAACCTGATTGAAGACAGAGAGTGAATTCTCAAAGAATTTTTTTGCAAAGAACATCAATTTCACAGGCCCTTACTGTTTTGTATTGATGACAGTTAATGATTAATTAATTAACCTATATTTATTTAGGGACTCATTCAATTGCAATTTGCAAAATTGTATAGGGCTCTATATAAAGACATAGCATATTATTTTGACATAACATTTTCGTTAAAGAACATCTATCCAAAACTAAGGTTAAAAAAAAAAGTAACAAAAAAATATGCTATGTGCTTATATAGTGCCCTTTTGCATTGCACAACTTGCCAATGAATGAGGCCTTTAGGATTTAATTTTTCAGTTCCAATAACAAAAAACAAAAAACAGAAAATAGGCATATATATACAAAATTGTAAACAATTGCACATTATTTTAAGCCACATTTATACTTTGCTCATAGCTGTTTCTGCTTGCCCTTCTTTACAACAACATAATTAACTCTTTAGGCTTACCATTGATGTCAGTTAATGATTAATTCATTAACATATATTCATGTAGTAATGACTTAATAATTCATTAGTACAAAAAAATCAATACATATATGTGCAGTGCTTTGCTTTTTAATGTATACCAATAAAACAAGAAAAATGGTTTCATTCATTTCATAGAAAAATTCTCAATGCTTTTCAAATCATTGCATTCTTTATTTAATGCTATTTACCTTTGGATTGAGAGCAGCTACAAACAATTTGTCCAGTACAAAAAATTATTACATCTTACACCTGTATTGACAATTACAGATGACAATGACGGACAACGTAGAAGACAGGATTGAACGCAAACGAAGATTGGCAAGGGAAAGGAAGCAAAGGTGGAGAGATGCACAGTCACCCAAAACTTCCCAACGCTTAAGAGAAGAAGGCTGACAGAGACTTTTAAATAAAAGAAAAATGAGTAAGAAAGCACAATGTGAGTGTGCTGGAGCTTCAAAGAACGAAAAAGTAAACAAAAACATGTATGTGAAACATTGCCGAATGATCCAATATTGCCTATTGACCCCAATGTTCATACACATGACACCAATGTAGATATAGAAAGTTGTAGTGATATCTATGAGGAGGAAGCTCAGGATACTGCGTTTATTAGAGCACTAACAGTAGACACTCGTTATTGTGGATTACTCAATGTTGTTTGTCAGTTTTGTGGGACCTATCATTTTATCAAGGAAAGACCAACTGACGGAGACTTCATTAGTTGCTGTCAGAAAGGAAAGGTAAGACTTCCACAAAGACACACATATCCATATTACTTACAAAGTATCATGAGTGATCCAACAATTCCAAATTATACCAATGTAAAAAAAAACAAACATAAGGTCTTATCACAGTGCAATTTAATTGGCTTTAATGGGTGCTACATTAGCAGAAAATGTACCAGGACATGGTCCTTACTGTTTTAGAGTTCAAGGAAACATTTACCACACACTTGACATTTACACCCATAAGAAGGAGAGCAAAGGAAATTTGCACAGTTATATGTCTTAGATACAATGGAAGCTGTGGAACAAAGGAGGATGTTTCCAGAAAATAAGCAGTGTTTGCGCATAGTCTTTGAACAGCTGGATAAAATTATGGCCAACAACCCATACAGTCAAGCATACAAACAATTGGCACAGGTTGAAAAAGAACAACAGCAACATGACATCAATTGACAATGCCAAGAGTAAATATGGTTTTAAAAAGAGATCGCAACACTGATCAAAGACGGTCTAACTTACCAACAGTAAATTAGGTTGCCAAGGTCTTTAAAAATGAAGATGGTGAACCACCTTTTCATCGGGATATTAGAATATATCCATGCAATAAAAAAAACCTTTTAAAAACATAAATATATTACGTTGTAATTTGGATCCAATGACATATCCCATTTTCTTTCCAAATGGTGAACTTGGATGGGAACCAAAATTACAATTGCAAAGTTATCCCAATAGTAAAGTTTGTGTTAGATGCAATATTTCTATGCTGGAATATAAAGTGGCACAAACTGCTATTTGGGATTCTTTTAATCCTATTTTATGTGGGGGCAAACTCACACAACAATGGTTTATTGATTTCTATCTACAAGCCGAAACAAATAATCTAAATTTTATAAAATTTCAACAAAATAAGCTTTGAGTAGAACAGTATTGTGGATTGATGAATTATGTCGCTGAAATGGCTACCAAGAGAGACATTCAAGCTGGAAGAGCAATCATTTTGCCATCCACTTTTCAAGGATCTCCTCGCAGTATGCAAGAAAGATATAATGATGTTGCAAAATTTGGAATACCAGATTTAATCATTACATTCATTTCAATCCACAATGGCCAGAGATCAAGGAAAATTTGAATCTTGGACAAACTGCTTCTGACAGACCAGATTTAGTGGCAAGAGTATTAAAAATAAAACTGAATTCATTAATACATGATATAACTAAAGCACAGTTATTTGGAAAATGTGTGGCTTTTGTTTATACTATCAAAAAAGAGGACTGCCACATGCACACATACTTTTAATCCTGCAGGAAAAAGATAAGTTGAATACTGCAGAGGGAGTGGATTCAGTAATTACTGCTGAACTGCCACATCCAGAAAAATATTCAAAACCTTTTGAGATTGTAACACACAGAATGATTCATGGGCCATGTGGAGATATCACTCCAAATTCACCATGTATGAAAAAAAAAAATGTACAAAACAATTTCCAAAACAATTTCAAATGCAAACTTATGCTAATTGTGATGGGTACCCTTTGTATAAAAGAAGACAAGGACAAACAGCTATTATCCATGGACAAAAGGTTGATAATAGATTTGCTCATGAAGTACAATGCACACAAAAATGTGGAAGTTTGCAGTTCAATTAAATCCATCAAATATGTGTGTAAATATATACAAAGGATATGATGCAGCAACTGTTGTTATGCAAAATCCCATTTTTACATGACAAACCTTCTAATTATTTAGATGCTCCGTATGTCAGTGCTCTGGAAGCAATGTGGCGTCTTCTGAAATTTGAGATGCATGATCGTTCACATGCTGTGTATCGATTAGCTGTACATTTGCCACAAAGTCAGTTTGTTTGCTTTACTGCAGGCAATGAAAGAACTGCATTAGTCTAAAGTGAACACAGAGAAACAACACTTACTGCATGGTTTAAGTTAAACTGCCAGGACACTCAGGCCAGACAATGTTTATACATTGAGATTCCATATCACTATGTATTTATAAATGGTCTATGGCGACAATGAAAAAGAAATACACATAAAATTATTCCACAAATGTGTACCGTCAGTCCAAGAGACATTGAACGTTTCAGTTTAAGATTATTTTTTTTACATGTTCCCAGTGCACAAAGTTTTGAACATTTATGGACAGTGAATGACATAGCTTATGATACTTTCCTATTAGCTGCAAGACATCAAAACTTCATAGCAGATGATACAGAATGGGAGAGGTATCTGGAAGAATCAGCACTAGGTCAAATGCCAAAACAAATGAGAGAACAATTTGCATTCATTTGCATCTTTTGCAATGTACCTGATGCATTTACTTTGTGGTAAACATTTAAATTAAATATGCCGGAAGACTTCTTGAAATGTTACAATGAGCCAATTGCACTCCTAAAAACTTTAATGGAAATTTAAGAAATATTTCTTGCTCACGGATTAAATTGTGCAAGTTTTAATTTGCCTGATCCAGGACTTATAGATGACATCAACTTTGATGATTATGACACTGAGCTTCAAAAACAAGAAACAGAAGAAAAATATTTAAATACTTTACAATTGCAAGCATTTAATGCCATCAAAAATGCTACAGATGATAAAATGGTCAAAGATCATTATTTCTATCTAGATGGCCCTGGTGGATCAGGAAAAACTTACCTGTACAATTGTTTGATGAGTTACATTCAAGCACAGGATCAGATATCAATGCCATTTGCAACAACTGGAATTGCTGAACTTTTGTTAGAAGATATCAGAGCTATGCAGAGTGGATTTAAACTGCCAGTTCCCATTTTAGAAACATCAGTGTCAGAAATTCGACCTAATTCATTTCAAGCCAAATAATTAAAAAAAAGTAAATTAATTATCATAGACGAGGCAACAATGATGTCATGTCATGCCTAGCAATGTATTGATAGATTATTAAAAGAAGTAATGGATAATAATTTCCCATTTGGTGGAAAGGTGATGTTGTTAGGAGGAGAATTTTGGCAAACATTACCTGTTGTGCCACATGGAAATAGGACTGTAACAGAGTTGGAAAACGAAGTCCAGTATCTCCGCTGGTATACGGTAAAATATGCAAGAAGCACTGCAGTCTCACAAGCCCCAACCTCCCAGATTGGACGACACTCAATAGGGAGTCAAAGAATACTGTCTTTATTTTGTTATCCAGAAGTATATATACATCTCTTCTCACAGGTAATACACATCCCCCTATTTGGCCACACAATACACATAGAGAGACACTAGGTGTGGTCACACCTCCCGGAGGCTACCTGGCTACTTTTATACAATACAGACATTGATTAGATTATCCTTCTCTTTGTGCTATCTCTCACAGACACTTTACACAATAGACTTTCCTATCAAAGGAGCCCCTGTGATAGGATTATCTTTTAGGCTAGCAGACCAACATATCTACAGTAAAGCAATGTGATCATATTTTAACCATAAGAATAAAATAACCATAAAACAGGGTTTTTCTTCACACTCTGCATCCGAAGTGCATAGCAAAACTGTAGATCCTTTGTCCGAGCATTTAAAGGGCCAGAACCAGTCTAATAAAATCCACTATGCTCAAATAACATACAGTTCAAATACAGGCAATAATCAATGCAAAAGTCTCTTGTGGCTGCTTCTGCCACAAGGACTGACATCATTGAAACATGTATCAAGACAAGTAAACTGTGGAAAATTTTTACACACCTCAAATTAGAATTAAATATGAGATCTAAAGCCCAAATTGAATGAAATAATTGGCTCATTCAAATTGAAGAAGGAAAACATCCACAAATACATGATTTACCCAATGATACCATTGAAATTCCATCACAAATGGTTTGCAAGGAATCACTCATATCGGCAATATTTCTAAACACTCTGAATAACGACAATTACTCAGACATTGCAAAGTGATATTAAGGTCAAAAAATATAGATGCCTTGAATCTAAATAACAAAGTTTTAAAATTCATCAACGTGCCCCAAAAGAATTATTACAGTGCAGATTCAGTTCTGGCTGACGATAAAGACAGTGAATCTAGTTTTAGTATAGAATTTATTAATTCTTTAACTCCATCTGGAATACCACCACATGTTTTGCAATTGAAAAAAGGGGCAATTGTCATGCTATTGAGAAATATGAATCCAAAAAAAGGACTTTGTAATGGGACCAGATTAATTGTGCACGATTTAAAAGATAATTTTATAGATGCAGAAATTATGACTGGGACCCATAAAGGTGAACGAGTTTTTATACCAAGAATTGATTTGGCTACAAGTGAGAGTGGTTTGCCTTTTGTTCTTCAAAGGAGGCATTTGCCATGACCATCAATAAATCCCAAGGACAAATTTTTAAGTCTGTGGGTATCTTTTTACAGGAACCAGTTTTTGCACATGGACAACTCTATGTTGCTTTTTCAAGGTGCACAAATCCAGATGGGATTAAAGTTTCAATTGAAGTCAAGCCAAGTCAGGGTGATCTACTACACGATGGACGTATTTTTACAAAAAACATTGTGTAATATGAGATTTTGTAATCAGAGAGAATAGTGGTTTCATTTTCAGGAAGAAATGTAATGTCACTTGGCCTCTTCTTAGCGGACCACTATTTTACTAACAAAACTATATCTACAATTTGAGAACACTATAGTAATAAAGAACAACAAAGGAAGAAAGAAAACATAAAACAAAACAAAAAACAGTGGTTACATCCCATAGACACAAATGAAAGTCTGCTGGGCTCTTTCAAAGGGAACCACTTTCACAGACAAAACAAAAAAATGGAAAGTCTTGGAAGTCAGTTTTGCCAGCATTGGTCCCACAAAACAATTACCGTATATACTCGAGTATAAGCCGACCCGAGTATAAGCCGAGGCACCTATTTTACCACAAAATACTGGGAAAAATTAGTGACTCGAGTATAAGCCGAGGGTAGGAAATGTGCTGCCCCCTGTGTCCCTCTTGTGCTCTCTGTGTCCCCCTCTTGTGTGCCCTTTTCTTGTGTACCCCCTCTCTCTCCCCTGTGTCTCTTCTCCCCTCTCCCTCCCCTGTGTCTCTTCCCGCTTCTCCCTTCCCTGTGTCTCTTCCCCCTCTCCCTTCCCTGTGTCTCTTCCCCCCCTTATCACCCTCCTCAACCCCCATCCTCATCCTCAACCCCCCATCCTCAATACCCCCTCCTCAACCCCCCATCCTCACTCCTCCCTCCTCAACCCCCCATCCTCAACCACCCACCTCATCCTAAACCCCCGTCCTCAACCTCCCTTCTCAACATTTCTCCTCAGCCCCCTCTCCAAAACTTCTCTCCTCAGCCCCCTCCTCTACCTCAACCCCCTTCCTCAACCTCAACCCCCCTCCTCAACCTCAACCCCCCATCCTCATCCTCAACCCCCCCGTCCTCAACCCTCCATCGTCAACCCCCCCATTCTCATCCTAAACCCCCCATCCTCATCCTAAACACCCTGCATCCTCATCCTAAACCCTCCCCATACCCATCCTAAACCCCCTACCACACTCATCCTAAACCCCCATCTTCATCCTAAACCCCCCATCCTCATCCTCATCCCAAAACCCCCTCCTCACTTTACCCCTCATCATCCTAAACCCCCCTCCTCACTTTACCCCTCTAAATACCTCCTCCTTTCCCTTTCCCCTCACTTACCTCCATCTGCAGCTGCTCCTCCGCTCCTCCACCCTCCTTCCTGCGTCTTGACCTGGCCAATGCTAATGACGTGGCGCATGTGACGTTGAGTTATTAGCATATGCCGGATCCCGACGCAGGAAGGAGCGTGGAGGAGCGGAGGGAGGCGCAGCTGCAGATGGAGGTAAGTGAGGGGAAAGGGAGAGGGGGAGGTATTTAGAGGGGTAACTTGAGGAGGGGGGTTTAGAATGAGGAGGGGTTTTAGGATGAGGAGGGGCGTTGAGGATGAGGAAGGGGGAGGGAAAGAGACACATGGGGGGGTTAGAGACACACGGGGGTGGGTTAGAGAGACATGGGGGGGTTAGAGAGACACGGGGGGTTAGAGAGACATGGGGTAAGAGTGACCGAGTATAAGCCAAGTGGGCCCTTTTCAGCCTTAAAAAAAGGGCTGAAAAACAAATTATCAAGTATAAATGTGCTTTTTTGGGGTTTGCCTTCCTCTGGATTTAATATTCAAGATCACTATAGTTTTAAATAAATTCATGTTAAATGTTATTATCTTACGTTAATGTTTGCATTGTTAAAACAAGCTTTGAAAAGTTCATTTATTGAATGCTAGTAAAGATTTGTGTCAGTTGCAGCATAAAAATTTGTTAAAAAATTTCAATGTATAATTAAATAGACAGGATTCATCCAGCGAGTAATCCGATCCCCATTTAAAGGGGTCAGGAAGGAATATTTTTTTTCCCCTTTTGAGACAATTGGCTAAGTTGCAATGTTTTTTTTTACTGTTTGCCTTCCTCTGGATTCAATACCTATGTGCTTTACCAGGAGTTTAAATACGAGTTGTATGTTAATAAGCATTCTGTCATGGTTGAAGAGACTCATTTAGACAAAGTTCAGCAATTTTGTGTTAGTATTGTTATAAATATTCATTCAACACTGTTTACAATGTAAGTTGCATATTAGAAAACTTTATGCAATGGTTCACAATACGTATTCTGAGAAATTGCATGTATTGTTATATTATTATTGCATATATGACAATTAAAACGTTTAATATGGTTTAACAGTTCATTGTTAAAAAAATAAAACACTTTATTTTACATTTTTGTACTTCTTTGTAGATAATAAAAAGAGTCACAGAGAATCACATTGTGTCACAAACAGCATTTCCAGATTTAAAATGTTTTTGACCGTCATTTTTTGACAGGCAAGTCGGTATTATATATATACTGCATATATATATATATATATATATATATATATATATATATATATATATATATATATATATATATATATACATGAAGCGTGAGGTAGCCATGATTGTCCAGTAATCCAGCTGAATAATCAGAGTATTGCAGTATATATTGATAACTTTTTTTTTGGACAAATATATTCATAAATATAAGACTAGCTTTCAAGAGTCTGGAGCAACACATAGTGCCCTCTGTGTCCCCCCTCTCTCTCCTGTGTCTCTTCTCCCCTCTCCCTTCCCTGTGTCTCTTCCCCCTCTCCCTTCCCTGTGTCTCTTCCCAGCTCCCTTATCACCCTCCTTAACCCCATCCTCAATCTCAACCTCCCTCCTCAACCCCACTCCTCATCCTCAACCTCCCTCCTCATCCTCCCTCCTCATCCTCTACCTCCCTCCTCAGCCCACTCCTCATCCTCAACCTCCCTCCTCAACCCCACTCCTCATCCTCAACCCCCCTCCTCATCCGCCCTCCTCATCCTCCACCCCCTCCTCATCCTCAACCCCCTCCTCAACCCTCCTCCTCATCCTAAACCCCCTTCACAACCTCAACCCCCCTCCTCATTCTCATCCTCCCGCCTCAACCTCACTCCTCATCCTCAACCTCCCTCCTCATCCTCCCTCCTCATCCTCAACCTCCCTCCTCAATTGCACTCCTCATCCTCAACCTCCCTCCTCAACCACACTCCTCATCCTCAACCCCCCTCCTCATCCTCCCTCCTCATCCTTCACCCCCTCCTCATCCTTAACCCCCTCCTCAACCCCCAACCTTATCCTCAACCCCCTCCTCAACCTCAACCCCCCTCCTCAACCTCAACCCCCTCCTCATCCTCAACCCCCCTCCTCAACCTCCCTCCTCATCCTCAACCCCCTCCTAAACCTCAACCCCCCCATCCTCAATCCCCTCCTCAACCCCCCTCCTCATCCTCAACCCCCTCCTCAACCTCAACCCCCCTCCTCAACCTCAACCCCCCTCCTCAACCTCCCTCCTCATCCTCCCTCCTCATCCTCAACCTCCCTCCTCATCCTCAACCTCCCTCCTCAACCCTCATCCTCAACCCCCCCTCCTCAACCTCCCTCCTCAATCCCCCATCCTCATCCTCAACCCAACATCCTCAACCCCCTCCTCAACCCCCTCCTCAACCTCCCTCCTCAACCTAAACCCCCCTCCTCAACCTCCCTCCTCATCCTCAACCTCGCTCCTCATCCTCAACCCCCCTCCTCAACCTCAACCCCCCATCCTTATCCTCAAACCCCTCCCCAACCCCCCTCCTCAACCTCCCTCCACAACCCCCTCCTCAACCTCCCTCCTCAACCTCCCTCCTCATTCTAAACCCCCCTAAATACCTCCCACTCTCCCTTTCCCCTCACTTCCCTTCATCTGCAGGCTCCTCTCTGTCGGCACCCGGTATATGCTAATGACGTGATGTCACATGCGCGCCACATCATTAGCATTGGCCGGGTCAAGATGCCGGAAGGAGCGTGGAGGCCGGAGGAGAGAGGAGCCTGCAGATGAAGGTAAGTGAGGGGAAAGGGAGAGGGGGAGGTATTTGGAGGGGTAAAGTGAGGAGGCGGGTTTAGAATGAGTAGGGGGGTTTAGAATGAGGAGGGTGGGTTTAGGATGAGGGGGGGAGGGAAAGAGACACAGGGGTTAGGGAGACACGGGGGGCAGAGAGACACAGGGGGGTTAGAGAGACACAGGGGGGTGGTTAGAGAGACACGGGGGGGGGGTAGAGAGACACGGGGGGGATAGAGTGACACACAGGGGGGAGAGTGACTCGAGTATAAGCAGAGGAGGCCCTTTTTAGCCTTAAAAAAAGGCTACAAAGACTACATTCTGTCTTCCTAAAACTAGTTTTTACCACTCATTCTAATTACTTCTCATTTTCCATAACTCTATTACCAACTAATTATTTTCCTAAAGTTATTTTATGAATTTCTCTCAGTATAAAGAAAATGTTGCTGTGTATTTAAACAATTAATTACTGTTTTCAAGATCTCACATTGTGTCTCGCTTATGTGTCTCCCTACCCCCTGAATGAAGTATTGTGTCTGGAGATGTGCTGGTTACTAAAGAAAGAAGAGAAACACATGCATTCACTTTAAATATTAGCAGAGCATGATTTGAATAAAATGTGGGAGCCAATCATTTTGTATATTTACAGTTGTGCTCAAAAGCTTGCATACGCTGGCAGAAATCGTGAAATGTTTGCATTTCTTTGGAAAATAGGACTTATCATGCAAAAAAATATATTGTATTGAAGGATGGTGATCATATGAAGCCATTTATTATCACATAGTTCTTTGGCTCCTTTTCAAAACATAATGATAGCAGAAATCACCCAAAATGGCCCTGATTAAAAGATTACATACCCTTGAATGTTTATCCTTGTTACAGACACACAAGGTGACATACACAGGTTAAAATGGCAATTAAAGGTTAATTTCCCACACCTGTGGCTTTTTAAATTGCAATTAGTGTCTGTGTATAATTGGTCAATGAGTTTATTAGCTCTCACCTGGACGCACTGAGGAAGCTAGATACTGAGTCATGGGAAGCAGAAAAGAACTGTCAAAAGACCTGCGTAACAAAATAATGGAAATTCATAAAGATGGAAAAGGATATAAAATGATATTCACAGCCTTGAAAATGCCAGTCAGTACTGTTCAATCACTTATTTAGAAGTGCAAAATGTGGGGATCTATTCATACCAAGCTAGGGTCAGGTAGACCAAGAAAGATTTCTGTTATCATTATGATTTAAAAAGGAGTCAAACAACTATGGCATCAAATGATCACTAACCTTGTATAAATAGATCAGTCACATTTACAAAATAAATGCCTAAATTTTACAATTTCTGCCAAGGTATGCAAACGCTTGAGTACAACTGTATATATATATATATATATATATATATATATATATATATATATATATTGTAATAGTCTGTCCCCCAGAGGCCAGTGTGGACATGCAGCACTAGAGAGAATACTAATCTCTGAAGCAGTACTCACACCAGGAGGTGTGGAGTTAAACCTGAGATGTAATCAGGTCCAGCTGGGAGCTGCTTTAAAGGGTCCACTGAGCAAACCAGAAGTGGGTTCAGTCTAGGCCAGGATAGAGTTCCTGAGATAGCCTTAGGGAGCTGCATCCAGAAGAGAGACTGGTCTGAGAAGCAGTAAAGATACAGAGCTGCAGATTGAAAGCTACTGTGATTTACAATACCCTGAAGGTGTTCACCCAGGACGGGTGACGTTCCAGAGTCGCCTTGGACTACACAAGGAAAGCGGATTTCTAAGCCAGGCAAGTGTGCAGGCCTGTATTTTTGCACTGTTTTCTTAGACTATTGTTTTGCAGTCAGGGAACTGCACTCAAAGTCTTGTCAGCGCTTCAAGAAGAAGCTAGGTCTTTATTTTCAATGTTTATTTATGTTGTATGTTGACAAATATACAGTAAAAGATGGGTGAAATATTTAAAGGGCTCTTGCATCCTCCATTTTATTGAAAACCAAGGCACGGATCCTGAGCGTGACAGGGACTCTGTCACAAGATATATAGTGTAGGGAATTCCACTTTCTAAAATATTACAATGTTTTCTTAAATGAATAAATATATATTTATTATCCATTGTATATTCTTATAAATAAATTCTTATAAATAAATATTATAAAGTTTTCTCAAAATGGAAATATATTTATTTGAATTTTACAATCTGTTTTAAAAGTGGTTTATGCCTATACTCTAGATGCAACATTTATGATAAGTATATTATTATTATTATTATTATTATTATTATTATTATTATTATTATCTTTGTGACCAACTGTCTGAAACACACATTAGTATCAAGGAGCACTGTAATTTGAGCCGCTAGTCACTTAAACACATTTTCTACTCTCAGCCCACTACCATACTGCAGCTCTGGTATGCCAATTTAGATGACACTCCACTCTGGGATGCTCCTTTCCAACCACAATACTTCATTCAGAGATTTGAGAGATCAGGAGCTTATAAAGACTGATTGAAAAATAATATTTATTTATTTACCTGTAAATGCATAATACGCATAATATCAGCCATGCCTCACTATTCTTTTTTTATATAACTATCTTTCATCTTCACATTCAGAACGCTTTCATTGCATTACTATTAAGTTTACCTACTAATAGCACATTCTCCGTCATATGATTAAAAATGCTCAGGTCTGTAATATTTCATGGGTGAGGATGGTAAAATAATTTACTCAGCAGTTTGAATCACCAAGATCAAATACAGCAGTTTGCTACCAAGTGTGATGTTATTACTATACCTTTAATTATATGCAATTAATAGTTTGGCTGGTGGCATTTACGAGACTACTAAATCTGTCATCAAAGAAATGCTTTATATTAATTAAATATATTCCATGAGTATATAAAGTAGTAATTACCTACAGAACGTGTTAATTATTCAATTTACAGGTATTTCACTTTGCTTTATTAATCTGTATGCTATAGCAATACTGCTATAATTATAACAATAGGGCCTTTTGTTTGTTTATAATAATTATAGTAAAAATATGTATAAAGTATCCTGACATGTTTCTAAAAACATTACATACATGTGAATACAAGCAAGGGTCGAGAGTCCCCCTGTGCAGGCAGTGCAATGAACCGGGGCCCTACTCTGAGGGGGGATATCATTTTTTTTCTCTTCTTGTACTGTAGTTCCCAGTGGCCCCCAGAAAAGCTCATACGTGCTTGCCAATCCCATGGGCCCCATCAGACTAGGCCCCCTCTCTTGTGGGTAAGCTTAAGGGATCAAGTGAATTCATTCCTAGTTCTTCTTTGGTCTGCCTACAGAGAGAGACAGTTTGAACTGGGCTGGGAGAAGACAGAGAGATAGTAACTCTGCAGTCTGAAAGCAGACTCATAGCAATATTGGACTCCTTAAACAGCAAAACATCCAGGACTGTATACTTTAAATATAGTTTGGCAGTGTTGTTATAGTGTAGTTAGAGCTTCAAAGAAGCTAGGCTGTATATTTTTTTGTTTATTTTATATGCTGGATGAGAACCAATATATAGTGAAAAGTATTGCAAAGCCTTCTGTGCGTTCCTCCATCTTAAGTGCTGGAATATATATATATATATATATATATATATATATATAATAAATAATTGGGGGAACTTTATTTTTGCCCTGGGCCCTCCATTCACTAGCTCCACCACTGTTTGGTTGTGTAACCCTCTCCCTGACCCTATGGATGAAAACGCTAGGCACATTTTAATGTCCCTGGTTGTGCTTATCCATATGTTTTTTGGCAAAAACACTGAAGAGTGTTGCCATCTACTTCTCCTCTCTGTCCATCTTGAGTGACCCTACATGGTATAACTAACTGCTTCACTGAGATACACAAGCCCTTCATTTTGACAAGGTACATATCACTTAAACCATGTACAAATGATCCAGTGTGGTTCTCCTAGAATGTAAGTGTGCCAGCTGGCTGAAGTTAAACTTTGGCGTTAGGGCATCTTCTAATAGAATCAAAACTGAAGAAGGATAAGGTGACTGCCCTTACAGATACATAATTCAGAACACGTGTGGAACTTGATTGTGGATTAATACCTAAACATCAAGTGTGTGCGGGAATCAAGACCTCTTGTTTCCAGGTGAAAAGTACAGAAACGGTTAAAAAGTTGATTTCCTCAAAAGATCTGTCTACAATGATCCATGCCTTTGTGACTTTTCAGCTTGACGACTGTAATGTACTATTCTAGGGACTTCCAGATAAGCAGTTACACCGCCTGAAGATGGTGCAGAATTCTGCATCACAGCTGCTTATAAACCTGACCCACTCCTGTCAAAATTAATTCTTCATTCTCTATACTGTACTTCTTCCCAAACTAGCGACTTGCCCGTCAAATGCGACAATAACATTTGAAGGCTGGCAATGCTGTTTGCCACACAATGCAATGTTCTGCCCCCTCTGAGTACCTCTCTCGCTCATTGCGAGCCTCTCCTTTAGCCAGTTGGCACTATTCCTATTGTAGGCTCTAGAAAGCAAAATAAATAATGCCAAGTCCATTTGCCAGAACATCCATATGAAGTCTTTCATATATTCCCTCGTCTTTGGACCACACACACCAGTTTTCTATTGCACCAATATAATGTGCCTATTATAACACTGATTATTTTGACCCTATTCCATTCTAGCTCCCATACTTCCAACTTCTATTCTTGACCCTACAAACATGCATATTTTCAGGTCTGCTTGCTCCACATCTGCCATTCACTCCACTTTAAAAATGACAACCTTCATGAGGCAAAAACACCAGGGGCCATATTAAATTCCAAGCCCGTAGCAGCACCAGTACACCCGCAAAGTTACAGAGTGATTAAATTAGCCAAGCCTGCAACCTATGTAGCCAACATCCAAATCCGTAATCCATTCTTGAGCCCGTTGCATGTGTGGCCGTGAACATGATCAATTAGTTAAATTCGTGGTTACAGGTTTAGGCAGAGCCAATATTAAAAGAGATCGTCATCATTACGTCACTTAAAAATGGAGGTTAGATTTCAATCCTTTACGGGTTTGAATTACGAGTTACGATCGGAACCCGCATTCCAGAAATAATGGAATATTAATAAATCAGTAAATATTATATTCTAGTCCATGCAAGTTCCATTATATGTATTTACATGTTGATTGCCAGGATCAATATAACATGGAAGTGAAACAGAAAAAAAAAATGTATATTGCAGATTTGCGAGCTTGAGAATGTTGTGCGATTCATTTTAATACCTAACATCACTTTCCCTTTAATTTAAAATACAGTAGTGCATTGATATGTGCAATTACAGTGCTACGTATAGGACTTAACCCCCTTGTTGGTCCTGTCTAGTACCCGTAGGCTTTTTGGCTCCATTTGTGGTTTACGGGTTTGAATGCCAGTGGATTCGTAGCAATTTAATAGCGATTTTTGAACGTAACATTTACGGTCTTGACAGATCAAAGGCTTTGGGTGTAACGGAGTTACGTTTTCCAAAGCCCGTAGGATTTTTCCGCCTGTAACCCGCAGATCATTTGTGGGTAGCTGAATGAGGCCAATTTAATAGCCGTAAGTCTAGCGGGCTCCGGTACAGGCTACTTTTTTTCACGTTGGGGGAATTTAATAGGGCTGCAGTGCTGTTACCCCTGCTAGACCTATCTGCTGCCTTTGGCATGGTTGACCACTTACTATACAGAATCTCAATACACTTTTTACCTGTGACAAACATCTAGATTCAATATCCCTTTATCCCTTCAGTTAGATGTTCTGTGTCTTTTGATTAACAGCTTCTCTATGTTTGATTATGTGGTGGTGCCAAGAGCTTCAAGCCTGAGCAAGTAACTCTGTTCTCTCTATTATTCTCTCTAAAGTGTCTCCATTGGGAATTTCACACATTTTTAGGTTCTTCATGGTGCCGGATGTCCATTAATAGGTAAGAGATAGCAACGTTCTCTGTGCACATTTTACAGATACATTTGGAAACGTATGTTTATCTAAATTCTATCACACTTGCCTTGGCCTACTTTCTTCTCCAGAAGCCTCTACAATGAATCCGCTGTAGCTTTAGGATAACTTCTCTATTTCCAGTCACATCCCTTTTTGATAATGCCAGTCTGACTAGGACCTTCATTCTTGCTATCATGTGGGATTCCGTAAGTATTGCAAATATACCTATTTCTTATTGCTGACTCTCTGTACCTATTTGCATAAATGAATGACAGCTTCAATATTAATCTCTTACAAGCCAGAATTTGTAATAAGTGCTTAATAACTGAAGAGTGACTAATGTATCATTTATTGAAATAAGCTTCTCTTGGGAGTTAAGTCATTATATACATTTATGTGCTTGGATTTAATTAAACTACTGTTTTTTAAGTATAATATGCCTAAAGGAAGGACAGCAATACAGTCATTACTTTTCTGAGGTTGACCACTTTAGTTTTAAACAGCAGTATAATTTAAAAGACCACTGTACTTTAGAAAAAACCTCACATTTGTGAAGTATGTAACAAACTAAAATAGAAAGTAAATGTAGTTCAACCAATTGTACCAAATAGTGTTAGGTAGAGGTCAGCACTAATTAAATTGTATCGAAACAAAGTAAAGACAGAAAAGCACAATTAAACAACCAGTGTCCTACAGAGCTATCCGATAACAATCAGGAAGGCACTAGTGATCAGTAGTGATGTCGCGAACATACAATTTTCGCTTCGTGAACCGCGAACGCGAACCGCCGCAAATGTTCGCGAACCGGCGAACATCGGCGAACCGCCATAGACTTCAATGGGCAGGCGAATTTTAAAACCCACAGGGACTCTTTCTGGCCACAATAGTGATGGGAAAGTTGTTTCAAGGGGTCTAACAACTGGACTATGGCATGCCGGAGGGGGATCCATGGCAAAACTCCCACGGAAAATTACATAGTTGATACAGAGTCTGGTTTTAAGCGATAAAGGGCATAAATTACCTAACATTCCTAAATTGTTTGGAATAACGTGCTTTAAAACATCAGGTATGATGTTGTATCGATCAGGTAGTGTAAGGGTTACACCCGCTTCACAGTGACAGACCAAACTCCCCGTTTAACGCACCGCAAACAACCGCAAACAGTCCATTTGCACAACCGCAAACTCCCCATTTGCACAAGGTTGGATACCAAGCTAGCCATGTCCCGTTCCATGTCCTCACTGATGTCATTGAAGGTCTCTTCCTCCACCCAGCCACGTACAACACCAAGGGTCCCCGAAAGGTGACAACAAGCCCCCTGGGACGCCTGCTGTGTTTGGTCTTCCACCTCCTCAAAGCCACCTTCCTCCTCTGACTCCTCTTCTTCAGACTCCTCTCACTGCATTGCCTCTCTCTGCATTATTATAAGGTGTGTTAAGTAGTGTAACGGAACCCATCACTGTTTTACCCTGTTTATGGTTATTTAATTCTTGGTTAAAATATGATCCTAGTAATATACTGTATGTATGTTGGTTTATGCTCTGCAGAATATTGGCCCCAGGCTGGTGCAGACCTTGGCAGGAGAGATAATCCTGTTACAGATAAGGACGTTTATTCATTCTCAAACATAAGAACAGAGACGGCTGATTTAATTATTGTCTGATTGTATCAAGGAGCCTCAGGGAGGGGTGACCACACCTATTGTTCTCTTTATGTGTATTGTGTGGCCAACTATGGGGGATGTGGATTGCCTGTGGGAAGAGATGTGTATAAATATTTCTGCACATAACAAAATAAAGGCAGTTCTGCTCCTGAAACTGTGTGTCGTCCAGTTATTGGGATTGCGGTTGGGATATTGCTATTATTTTACCTGTTGGAAACCTTGCCTGTAGATTTACCATTTACTTGTTCCTGAGCCTCACTGGGATTATAAGCGGAGATAACCTGGGGAATATTGCCTCTCCGCTACAAGTAGTACTACTCTTATCAGTTTAAAACCTGTTACAGCACATATCAGGGGGCGTGTATAAGGCCTGGATTTTTAGAACCGGGAGATGGAAAAAGATGCTTTGTTGGTCGTATCACTTCAATTTTGGGGCACTTTGAGACATTAGCTTCTTACCCTCAAACATGTCCTTTACAGGCCCCTGACTATGGGCAAATGAGCAGGAACTGCTCAAGGCGAGAGACGCAGTGGCGGATGGTTGAGAGGGGGCAAGGAGGACAGCAGTGGTTGATGTGGCCAATGATGCTGGACCAGGAGGAGGATGGCGGCTTTGAGTTTGTGTGCTGCTTGTACTCATGTGTTGGTCTGGAGTCACCCAAACATTAGGTCTCAACCTGTGGAGGATAAGGGAACCAGGCTACTCTAGACCTCATTCATCATTACCGGTTTTGACAGATTGGTACTATGCGTCCAAGCTACTGTGACAACAGATATGAGTGGCACTGTGCACTTGCAGAAGTTGGTAGAGTAAACGCTGTAGGTCTGACACACACGCTTGCAGACAACTAACTGCTATGCAATCTATTACAGTAGAAAAAATGTTTTTTGTTTTAAATGTACACTACTGTTACACCAGATATGAGTGGTGTGTTAAGTAGTACTACTCCTATCAGTTTAATCCCTGTTATGTGCCTTTTTTGGGGGTTTGGTTGTTGAAGGCACAGTGCAGCACCAGAGGCCAGAAAAATTAGGCATGTACACATGCCTGAAAAATTAGGTATCGTTGATCTTGCAGCGAGCAGACATGAAGGTAGGCCTGATTGAATGGCCCAGCCCGCATATCCACACTCAGAGATTGAGGGGGGGACCTGAGAAGGCCACGGGTCGGAGATATAAAGAGGGGCCATCCCAAATAAGCACACAAGCGGGGACAAAGGTAGTGAAGAGGACATAGAGGCCAATGGACTGATGGTCGCCATCTTGGCAGGAAGAGGGCCCAGCAATTAAGCCAAACTGACCCAGCACAGGCAGCTACTTGAGTCAAACGCTGTACAATTACACCTTAATAAAGCTGAAACATGCAGCAGCAGGGATTCTAAATGGCCACACGGGGACAAGGAGGCTAACAGCCCCCACAGTCTCTGCACCACTCTTTTTAACAGATAACCCAATGGGCTAACCAGGGACCTTGCCCACATAAAAATTTTTTATTGGAGGAATTATTAGTGTCTTTACCCCCCAAGAGAGGACATAATATATGGTATCTTTAGACTACCTGATGGCCAAACCTCCTTTAGCCCCAATGCTATCCAAGAAACATTTCAAAACTTTATCTGACTGGGGGTCTATAGAGTGACATTAGTACTGACATTTATATGACTGGGGGTCTATAGAGGGACATTAGTACTGACCTTTATCTGACTGGGTGTCTATTGAGGGACATTAGTAATGACCTTTATCTGACTGGGTGTCTATAGAGGGACATTAGTATTGACCTTTAGCTGACTGGGTGTCTATAGAGGGACATTAGTACTGACCTTTATCTGACTGGGTGTCTATAGAGTGACATTAGTACTGACCTTTATATGACTGGGTGTCTATAGAGTGACATTAGTACTGACCTTTATCTGACTGGGTGTCTATAGAGGGACATTAGTACTGACCTTTAGCTGACTGGGTGTCTATAGAGTGACATTAGTACTGACCTTTAGCTGACTGGGTGTCTATAGAGGGACATTAGTACTGACCTTTAGCTGACTGGGTGTCTATAGAGTGACATTAGTACTGACCTTTATATGACTGGGGGTCTATAGGTGACATTAGTACTGACCTTTATCTGACTGGGTGTCTATAGAGGGACATTAGTAATGACCTTTATATGACTGGGGGTCTATAGAGGGACATTAGTACTGACCTTTATCTGACTGGGTGTCTATAGAGGGACATTAGTAATGACCTTTATCTGACTGGGGGTCTATAGAGGGACCTTAGTACTGACCTTTATCTGTCTGGGGGTCTATAGGTGACATTAGTCCTGACCTCCTGCTGCAGTATTATTACTCCCAGTACTCCCAGGCTTGCTACTATTAGATATAATAACCTCAGTTTTGTTTCCTTATCTGTTGGTAACATCAAAATATGATTATTAAATATTTCATATTTGTTTGTTTTTTTCTCCCAAAGTGAACCCCTTTGTGTGTGTCCCACAGATGTGGCGTTTCCGCTCTGTGTATGTTGGATTTGCACAGCTCAAAAAGTATGAAAAGAGATCCCCCCCCCACTTGAAGCCCATTAATGACATCATCAGTAAATTGTATGTAACAGATTCCAGTGTTTAGGGTTTATGACCCAATACTGCGATCATATCATTTATGACAAAAATCCGTATTTGTCGTATTATTCAGACGCGCGTGCATCTTTGTGTTACATTTCCTGATACTTTTATTATCTTGATCTTTATATATTTACTAGCGACTTGCCCATCAAAAAATGGCGGCAATAAGATTGTAAGGCAGGTAATGGTTTGGACGAGACATTCATTTTGTTGGCGGTCGGAGATCCTTCGGCGCTCATTGCGAGGCTGTTGGTTGTATTTTGTTTTCTGATAGGCGCTTTTGCTGTTATTCTTTGGTCGGCGGTGATGTGTTTTTTGCGCTTATTGCAAGGCTTTGTATGCTATGAGCAGCGTTGGCGCTCGTTGTGAGGCGCGCAGTGAATGGCTTTTATGTTTAATGTGATAATGTTTTTTTGTGTATATGTATTTTTGTATGCTAATGAAATAATTACTAAATGAATATACTTTACCTATTTGTAAGTAATATATGCAGGAAGCATTGTGCTGAAGAGCTTACAATCTGTTTTCATGTTCCTGCAGCATACAATGTAGGTTTTCAGTGCTGTGGAGCTGCTGTGTAAGTGTCAGCAATGTGTGCAGTGTGTAGTGTAAATAAGCTGCGTGCGCGAGGGGAAGCCGTTAGGGTAGCTGGGTACATCCGCATTGTGTAAGTTAGTGTTGTAAAATGGCGGGGAATGTGTATGTGGTACGCGGGTGTGGATGATTTAGCATCCTTGTTAATAGTGTATCTTTACCTCGTACGGCTTTTTAGGAAAATCCGTATGTGTTTTGCGTGTTTAGGGTCCTGTAGCCTCGTTTTCTTTTTTTCATGGGCCATTTTTTCTCTCCCTTAGGTTATTTTCGGGTGTCTAAACTCATGAATTTGGACTTAAATGGAGGTGTAACTTCACTTGCAGAGGTCCTCGGTGCCCGCCTTGCTTTGGGTAAGCTTTTTATGTGTTTGTTGTGTGTATTTATTGTGTTTTTAATGTTTTTAAGTGCGTGCGGTTCGGGCGTTAAGGTCGTATTTTTGTAAGCTCGTAATGTTTTTTTTTCTAAGTCCCGTATTTTTGGATGGTAAGTCCGTAAATTTTCTGGTGTAAGTCCCGCCTGCGGCTCATTGCAGCCGACGTGGGAGCCTTCGGCGCTCCTTGCCAGCAACTCTGGCCCTCGCTTCGCAAGCCCGCAGCGTTAGCAACAACCCGCCTGCTCACAACTATATATGTGATATCTGTAACGTCTTCCCCAGTTGGCACTTGTAAATCGGCTAAGCGACAAAAAAAAATGGCGTCCGGAAAAAATGAAAACGAGGCTACACGACCCAAAACCGCGCAAAACATCGCCAGCCATGTACAACTTTTACCTAGGAACAGACGAGGTACAAAATACACTATTATAAATAATGGAAACTGCTGGCGAACACTAACTTGCAACTAATAACATTACAAATCTAAAATGGCGCGTTACACGACTATACAAGCGGTTTCCCCTCGTGCACTGCGCACATTGCTGACACTTACACCTCGGGACACCAACAGTCCAAATGTACACTGTAAGCTGCAGGAAAATCAAAACTGATTGTTAGCTCTTCAGGTTATTGATCACTGGATATATTAATTACAAATAGGTAAAGTATTTTAGTAATTAATTAATTCATTATTATTAAAAAAATATATATAAAAAAAATACGCTTAATAGCATATTTTACACTGCGGTTACTTTACATACATTAACGCCTCGCACTTCCTAATACATTTGTTCATTCACAATAGTTATTATCGTGCATTCATTTAATAAGTATTAATTAGTAATGGAAAATAAAAATGTAGACTTTACACTACACTAAAATGTTTTACTTTTTACTCTGCAGTTATATATATGGATTACTGCTCATTGGCTGCCAGCGATAGCACTCTCAAAGCAGTTACAAATCTAAATCACTTTATTATGCTCTGAGACCTGAATACATTTTTTAATTTACACTGCACAAAAAAAATTATATATTTAACACTGTACTTATATATCTGTCTTTGCGATGAGCGCCGAAGATTGATCGTTGCAAAGCACGAAACATGAAGGACACGAGGGAAGAGACTCACAATGAGCGCCGAAGGTCCTCAGAGTACAAAAAGCATCACATTGTGTGGCAAACAGCATTGCCATGGCTTCAAACTTTATTGCCCCATCATTTGTGCCAGGCAAGTCGCTAGTGATATAATATAACATAATGCAATACAATATTATACAGTACACATGGGTGTTGGAACTCGGGGGGGGGGGGGGTAAGGGGTAACCCCCCCCCCCCCAGATTTCTTATCGTATGTATGCGTATAGAAGCTAACAGGGGAGGAGAGAGGGGAGGAAACACAGGGTAGAGGGAGAGGAAGACACAGGAGAGGGGAGAGGGGGAGGAAGACACAGTGGAGAGGGGGAGGAAGACACAGGGCAGAGGGGGGAAGAGAAACAGGGTAAGGGAGAGGTGAGGTGAAGAGACACATGGGAGGGGGGAGAGACACAGGAGAGAGTGGGGGGTAGAGACACAGGGGAGAGGGGGTAGGAGACTAATAGGAGGGAGTGGTGAGGAGACACCGGGGAGAGAAAAGGGGGTAAAGACACAGAGGAGGGGGGAAGAAACACAGGGGAAGGGAGAGGGGGTAGAGACACAGGGGAGAGGGGGTAGAGACACAGGGGAGAAGGGGGAAGAGACACAGATGAGGGGGGAGAGACACAGGGGAGAGGGAAGGGGGGAAAGACACAGAGGAGGGGGGAAAGAAACACGGTAAGGGAGAGGGGGGTAGAGACACAGGGGAGGGGGGGAGTGACACAGGGAAGAGGGAAGGGGGAAAAGACACAGGAGAGGGAGGAAAGAAACACTGGGGAAGGGAGAGGGGGGTAGAGACACAGGCAAGGGTGGGAGAGACACAGGGGAGAGGGGGGGGGGAGAGAGACACATGGGAGGGAGTGGGGGGGAGACACAAGGGAGAGGGGGGGAGAGAGACACATGGGAGGGAGTGGGGGGGAGACACAGGGGAGGTCTTCTGCTTTATTATTATTCTTATTATTATTACTATATAATGTGTAATACGGACCACTTTGGCAATGAGCGCCGCAGGCGCTCATTGCAGGCGAGCCTCGCATAGCGAGGCGAGACGTTAATACGGACCACTTTAGCAATGAGCGCCGTAGGCCTCTATATATCATTCCTGGCTTATTCAGATATATGGAGGATGAATCCGTGGACGTACCTGAATCCCACAAGAGAGTGGTCGCCATGTTCATGTGGTGTTTATTATGACACTAGCGACTTGCCAGTCAAAAAATGACGGCAATGTTATTGTAACTGAGCTAATGTTGTTTTGTGTGTAATAGTAAACATGTAATACATTAATAAATGAATAGACTTTACCTATTTGGAAGCATTGTGTTGAAGAGCTGTGAACCTTGTTTGCACACAGACCTACAGCACCAAGCACACTGACAGTACACTGGCAGTGCACACAGACCTAAAGCACCAAGCACACTGACAGTACACACAGACCTACAGCAACAAGTACACTGGCAGTGCACACAGACCCATAGCACCAAGTACACTGTTGTATCGATCAGGTAGTGTAAGGGTTACACCCGCTTCACAGTAACAGACCAATCTCCCCGTTTAATGCACCGCAAACAACCGCAAACAGTCCCTTTGCACAACCGCAAACTCCCCATTTGCACAAGGTTGGATACTAAGCTAGCCATGTCCCGTTCCTTGTCCTCACTGATGTCATTGAAGGTCTCTTCCTCCACCCAGCCACCAAGGGTCCCCGAAAGGTGACAACAAGCCCCCTGGGACGCCTGCTGTGTTTGGTCTTCCACCTCCTCAAAGCCACCTTCCTCCTCTGACTCCTCTTCTTCCGACTCCCAGAGTCTGGGGGCTTCCACTGCCCAGCATGGAAGATTATACATAGGTCAGAGTCTGGGGGCTTCCACTGCACAGCATGGAAGATTATACACAGGTCAGAGTCTGGGGGCTTCCACTGCCCAGCATGGAAGATTATACACAGGTCAGAGTCTGGGGGCTTCCACTGCACAGCATGGAAGATTATACGCGTTGCCTTTGTCTGCGTTATTACAAGGTGTGTACTGTTAAGTAGTACTATTCCTATCGGTTTAATCCCTGTTACGTCCACTATCAGGGGACGTGCATATGGCATGGATTTTTGGAAGCGGGAGATGGAAAAAGATGCTTGGTCGGTCCTCCCACTTCAAATTTGGGGCACTGCTCGTGCAATCTAAGGTACCACCAGATATGAGTTCCACTGTGCACTGGCAAAAGTTGGCAGAGTAGATGCAATAGGCTTCACACACACGCCTGTAGGCAGGCAATTGCTATTCAATCTATTACAGTCAAAAAAGTGTTGTTTTTTGTCACTGAGCACAATATGAGCTGTGAGCCTGGCACAGGCAGCTATCTGAAATTAGATTACAGGAAAAAAATGGTTGTTTTCAATGTATGTTACATCACCAGGTATGAGTAGTGAAAATAAGCACAATAAAAGTTGTTAGGTGTTAGCCTGTCACACACACACGCTGGCAGGCAGGCATAGATTACACAAAAATTATAAAATAAAATAAATGTTGTTCAAAGTTTCCTCAATGATAAAGTATAGGGGGCGAACCGAAAGGCGCATGTGTTTTGCCGTTCGCGGCGAACGCGAACACGCAAAAATCGACGCGAATAGTTCTCCGGCGAACTGTTCGGGACATCACTATTGTCCAGTATACTATTTACAGTGACAGTTTTCAAAGAGTCAGGGGCATGGGGAACTGGGGGAGTAGTGTAAATCTACCCAGATTAAATGAATAGGGGACACCAAAAATAGCAAAATTAAACTTGACAGTGCCAGCTCCAAGGAGCTGTATGTATTTCCTGTGAAAGCTTTGACCCATAATATATATATATTAAAAAAAAACCTGCTTCCAGCTCAGAGTTCCGAGAAAAACAGTTATTACACTGCATTCTGGGAAGTTGAGCCGGGACAAACAAATATGCCCACAAATGCCTCGCTCTTCATTCCGTAGCCATTATCAAACATGGCTACCTTTAAGCTTATGCATGCTCTATTACACATCTTTAATGCAAAGCCAAGGTTGGAATAAACACAGGCTGAGTATCCTATCCATGTACAGCTGTTTCAAGCTTACTGGCTATCATCAGCATGGAGTGGGATCTCAGCCTGTGTTGTGGAAATTATGAGTAGGTAGTTCACCACAACAATCACTTATAATATGGTGGTCAAAAGAGAGATAGAAGCCCTCCACCATACAGTAGTACAGTAAATAAAAAGTACATCTGTGTTCATATTTGAATGTCTAAAGTAAGTTAAAAAAACTATATATATAATCTGTCTAGATTTTAAGAGAATATTTATTAGTGAGGTACATTTTTTTTTTTTTAAATGAATTTCCTACTTTGCAGCCATGGTATTAGATACTAAAGGAGCAAAAAAAAAAACAATATTTAAATTATTATTGTAATATTATAAATATATATATACTAGCGAATTGCCCGTCAAAAAATGACGGCAATGTTATTGTAACTGAGCAAATGTTTTTTTGTGTATAATATTAAACATGTAATAAATTAATAAATTAATATACTTTACCTATTTTGAAGCATTGTGTTTAAGATCCGTGAACCTTGTATGATGTTGGTGCAGCATTAGTGTTGTGGAGCTGCTGTATAAGCGTGGTGAATGTGTGCAGTGTAATACTGTGCGTGCGCGAGTCTAAACTGTTAGCGTAGGGGTGTACTTCCGCATTTGCGTAAAATCGTGGTTTCTCTGTGTTGTCCGTGTTAGTGGATTTTCCGTTGGTGCCTCGTAGTGTTTTTCGAGTTTGGTGTGGTGTTTTGCGAGTGTGTTGTGGTGTTTTACGTGTGGAGAGTGCTGTAGCCTCGTTTTCGTTTTGTCCGTCGGCCATTTTTGTTCTCGCCTAGCGATTTTCTTAGTGTGTAAAGTGTTTTATTTGTATTTAAATGAAGGTGTAACTTGTTTTTTGGAGGTGCTGGATGGTTCCTCTTGCTGTAGGTAAGCTTTTTATGTGTGTGTTGTGTGTATTTATTGTGTTTTAAATGTTTGTATGTCGGCGTGTTGCGTCCGATGTTTGCGAGGTCGTAATGTGTCGTAACGTGACTCGTATGGTGTTTGCGTGTGTAGCCTCGTTTTCGTTTTGTTCGGCGGCCATTGTTTCTCTCGCTTAGCAAATATTTTCGTGTGTAAACTCTTTTATTGGTAGTGAAATGAAGGTGTGAGTTGCATTTTTGAGGTCCTGGATGTTACCTCTTGCTGTAGGTAAGTTTTGTATGTATGTGCTGTGTGTATGTATTGTGTTTTTAATTTTGTAATGTTCGCGAGTAGCGTCCGAGTGTTGCGAGGCCGTAATGTGTGTGAACGTGTGTCGTATGTTATTTGCGAGTGTCGTAATGTGTGTGTCGTGGTGTTAACGTGTGTCGTATGTTGTTTGCGAGTGTCGTAATGTGTTTGTCGTGGAGTTTGGTTTGCGGCGTGAATTTTGAGAGGGTTGCAGTTGCTGGCATGGAGCGCCTTCGGCGCTCCATGCCAGCAACTGCGGCCCTCACTTTGCAAGGTCCTCAGGTGCTGGCATGGAGTGCAGCAACTGAGGCCCTCGCTTCGCGAGGGTCCTCAGTTGCTGGCAAGGAGCGCCTTCGGCGCTCGATGCCAGCAACTGAGACCCTGGCCCAGTGCCCTCGTTTTGCGAGGGCCGCGGGCTCGCTTTGCGAGCCACGGCCCTCGCTATGCGAGGGCCGCGGGCTCGCTTCGCGTGCCCGCAGCGTTAGCAACAACTCGTACGCTCACAACTATATATGTGATATATATATATATATATATATATATATATTGCAAACGTCTTTTCCCATGGACATTACATTATATTATGTAAAGAAAATAAACCCTAAAACAATAGACAGACAGATAAACAGCAATGTGTTTGATCCAACATTATCTTACCAGTGAGCTAGGAAAATGTGTAAGGAAACACTGTTACTTAAGTGTTCCTTTTGCTTTCAATGTAAATCAGACAAGAAAAATCATATATATAGTTGTGAGCAATACTGGTTGTTGCTAATGCTTGCGGGCTCGTGCCCTTGCGAAGCCGTAGGCACTCATCCCTACGACCCGCGGAACTACACATCAACCCAAATCTCAATTGCACCATTCACAATGCGAGACCCGTAGCAGTTTGAAAAAAAAGCATGGAAAAATTATAGCCCGTAACACCTAGAAAAAAAGAAAATACAAGGTCAAAAAAATACGAAGTTAACGGACGAACCGCACACATACAAAAAACAACAATAACACAAAAATTAACAAAGATACAAAAAAACAAAACACTCACAGCACGGGGGGACAGGCACGACGTCTTGGAATCAGGTTGCGCGACAATTTAACCATTTAACCACAATTTGCTGAGTTTCTACACCCGCAAATCGCCTAAGCAAGAAAAAATAAATGGCGGACAAAGAAAACGAGGCTACACGACCCAAAACCTGCAAATAACTCAGGCACGTACGACTTTTGACAAGGACGTACAAGGTACAAAAATGCAAAATTACGAGGTCGCAAAACTACGAACTTAATGGCCGAACCGCGCACAGCAATAAACATGAAATACAAACACAAATAAAATAAAAAACATTACCCACAGCAAGGGGGGACAGCCAGAATGTCTGGGAGTCAGGTTGCACGCAAATTTAAGTCCAATTTACAGAGTTTAGCCACTCGAAAATCACCTAAGCGAGAGAAAAAATTGCCACCGACACAAACGAAAACGAAGCTACACGACCTCTAAACCAGCAAAACACTGCCAGGCACATACGAATTTTACACAAACCCATACAAGCTACAAAATACACTATTAGGAAGGACGCACAATCATCCACACCCGCGTACCACATACACAATCGGCGCCATTTTACAACAGTAATTTACACAATGCTGAAGTACACAGCTACACTAATGGCTTCCCCTCGTGCACGCAGCCTATTTACACTACACACTGCACACATTGCTGACACTTACACCTCAGCTCAGCAACACTGCAAATCTACATTATATGCTGCACGAACATCAAAACAGATTGTTAGCTCTTCAGCACATTGCTTGCTGCATATATTAATTACAATTACGTAAAGTATATTCATTTATAGTTTACCAAATTCATTAATTAATTATCATAAAAAAATACAGAAAAGCAAAAAATAAAATAAAAAACACCACAAGATTGCAATAAACGACCAAGGCCTTCACCGCGCGCCTCACAAGAAGTGACAACGATGCTCCCAGGACACAAAGTACACCAGGGGAGAGGCTCGCAATGAGCGCCAAAAGGAGATCAGCGTGGACCTTAAATTGAGAGCAAAAGCAGCTCTGATAAAAAATACACCAACCGAAAGGCTGGCAATGAGCGCCCAAGGTAATCACACAACCAAAACACTTGTGTGACAAACAGCATTACCTGCCTTACAATTGTATTGCCCTGACATTTTTGACGGGCAAGTCGCTAGTAGATAGATAGATATAGAAAAAAGAAAGGGTGTTAGATAAATCTTTTACTTTACAGAAATGGTGTTAGATAAATCTTACAGTAAAAGTGCTAGTGACAAACCCAGTAAAGAAATCCAAGTATGCTTGGAATAAATGTAAGACCATCATTAGGATTAATTAAAGAGACAAGGTACTTCTTGAAACTACTTTGCATGATCAAACAGAAGATTCAAAATAATGTCTGAAAGCAGTTTAAATGTTATAAAATTTTAATGAATTGACAGGTTTATTGACATAGTTATTGCTGGTATAGCCCACCCACAGGCAGCTGCATAGATAATGACTATGGAAATGAATGAAGCTGTGTTGAGACAGCCCTTAGAATATTTAAACTGCATAGTGAAGAAATCAGAGCTTCCTTTGTGTCTCATCAGCTTCATGTTTATCCTTTGCCAGCTCTGCAGGGAAGAAATGATGACTAATGTGATACTCTGTGTTTTGTGGGTTGGGGAGACTGTGACTGTTAATTCACTGCACAACTCATAGCTAATGTATGCACTTCTTTGATCATTTTATACCATAGTTTCAATACAAATAATAAAAAAAACAGAGAGCAAGCATCTGGATTTGAACCCTGGCCCTGTCACATTATAGTCATGTTGAAGAGATGACTCACAATGAGTATAAACATTAAATAGCAACAATTGCATTCCTGAATCCTGCACAACAAAGGAGGAAATCACATTACATATATAACAGGGAGGGGTACAAACACATTTCAATCCCAAACTAAAATTCCTATAATCCAATCAATTCAGTTGCAATTTAATAAAAGAAAACACCTTTTCACATATATTTCAAGCACTTTAATTCAAACTTTTTATGCAAATAAAATAGGAAGACTGAATGGTTCTATGTATGTGGCTTAAAATGCCAGACTTTATCTCTCCTTTATCTTATCTATACACAATAGACTGATTCTACATTAGGTATGAGCACGATTTAATTGCATCTTGCAGAATATAGGTAGTATGTCTGCCGGCGTGCTGCGGGCTCCCATTCGTCTCAGATTCCGGTGCTATTCATTTGAAAAAGCCTGCAGGTTAGAGGCCGGACGCCGAAGTCGTGAACCATGCACTCGTGCGTAGCAGTTCAGGGCGGCAAAATGATCAATTAAGCAAGGTCGTAACTACCCATTTCGAAACAGCCAATAGAAACTGAGACCGCCATCATTACAGCAGTAAAATATGGAGGTTACATGTCAATCAATTAGGTTTGGGGGTCTGATATGCGATGGGACTTGCTAACCCTCAAAATACAAAATATTAAAAATGAATGCCAATACTGTTCTAGTCCATGTGGGTGGACTGATATGTATTAACTCATTGATTCCCGAGATCGATATATGCCCGAAATGACACATACAAAAATATGATTTATTATGCAGATTTGAGAGCTGTTGTGCAATCACATATATAGTTGTGAGCAATAAGGGTTGTTGCTAATGCTTGCAGGCTCCTTGCGCTAGTGGAGATGAGCGCCATGCAGAACTACACATCAACAGTAATCTCAATTGCACAATTCACAATGCGAGACCCATAGCAGTTTTTAAAAACGCGTGGAAAAATTACGGCCCATAACACTTGCAAAAAGGAAAGCGCCACTTACCAAAAAAAAAATATACGACCCACGGCACCTAGGAAAAAAAATAATATGAGGCAAAAAGAAATACGAAGTTAACAGCCAAACCAAGCACATACAAATACAACAATAACATCTCCAAAAATATCAAAAATACCAAAAAAAAAACACCACTCACAGCACGGGGGGACAGGCATGATGTCTGGGAGTGAGGTTGCACGACAATTTAACCACAATTGGCAAGTTTCCACACATGAAAATCGCGTAAGCAAAAAAAAAATGGCAGCTTAAAAAAACGAAAATGAGGCTACACAACCCCTAAACACGCATAACACCACCAAGCACATAAGACTTTTACACAGGCATGTACGAGGTATAAAATACTGTATTAGGGACATCGGAAAATGACCACACACCCGCGTAATGCATAGACATTTGCCGCCATTGTATAACACTAACTTAAAACTAATAACATTACCATTACAACATGCCCAATTACACAGCTAAACAAACGGTTTGCCCTCGCGCACGCAGCCTATTTACACTTCACACTTCACACATTGCTGACACTTAAAGATCAGCAACAGTGCAAATGTACATTGTATGCTGCAGGAACATCAAAACAGATTGTTAGCTCTTCAGGATATTGATTGTTGGATATATCAATTACAAATAGATAAAGTATATTTTATATATATATATATATATATATATATATATATATATATATATATATATATATAAGGACCATGGGAGAGGATCGCAATGCGCCACAAAGGTGTGAGGCTCACAATGAGCGCCGATTGTGCCCAGAGGAGCAAAAGTACACGAGGGAAGAGGTTTGCAATGAGCGCCAAAGCCAATCAGCGCGCCCTTTGCAATTACTGCCAAAGGTGCTCAGACCAGCACAACTACACAAACGGAGAGCTTCGCAATGAGCACAAAAGACCCTAATTGCGAGCCACGCGATGAGCACCAAAGGCGCTCAACGCGGGCCTCACAATCAACACACAGGGTGCTCAGAGAACCAAAAGTTGAGCAGAGGAGAGGATCGCAATGAGCGCCAAAGGCGTTCAGCAAGGGGCTCATAATGATCGCCCAGAGTGCTCAGAGGAGCAAAAGTACACAAGGGGAGAGGCTCTCAATGAGTGCCAAAGGTGATCAGCGTGGCCCTTGCAATGAGCGCCAAGGGTGCTCACACCACCAAAATTACACACAATCAGCACATAGGGTGCTCAGAGAATCAAAAGTAGAGCAGAGGAGAGGATCTCAATGAGTGCCAAAGGTGCTCAGCGCAGGGCTCACAATGAGCGCAAAGGGGGCTCAGAGGAGCCAAAGTACACTAGGGGAGAGGTTCACAATGAGCATCGTAGGCGAAGGCACTCAGCACGGGGCATGCAATGAGCGCCAAAGGTGCTCAGACAACCAACAACCTTACATTGTGTGCCAAACCGCATTCCCAGCCTTACAATTTTATTGACCGTCATTTTTTGACGGGCAAGTCGCTAGTTAATTATAATGTCTTTCATCACTTTCCACGTTATTTGCAGTGCAGTATTGATGTTTTAATTGCATTTACAGTGCTACGAATAGGTGTTTATCCCCCTTGCAGGTCCTCTCTAGCAGTCGTAGGATTTTCTCCTACATTTGCCGTTAAAGGGGGTGAAACCATTTGCGGGCTTGGGGAATTGTAGCAAATGAATAGCGACTAGCGATCGTAACTCTTGTGAACGGGAAATATCGATGGCTTCGGGAGGCTGTAAGTTCCGGGTTTAACCACTTCAAAGCTTTCAAGCCCTAACCTGTAAATTATTTGGAGCCCGCAAAAAGACGCCAATTAAATAGCAAATTAATTTACTGCCTCACTTACGGGCTCCAGTAACTTACTATTGCTCAATTGAATTTGGGCTCTATACTAGCATGGCTGTATTCATAACTATGCAAATAAGGCAGCTCCCTAGGAGCATCTCATCTTCATAACAGCACATTTAAATTGTTTATGTTTCACTCATTGTTTATGTTTAATCCTGCTTTCTCTAGTTGGGTATCATGAACATGTTCTTTGGGGGTGAGGGAGGGGTGGGTGTGAAAAAGGATTTCACCTTGTCATATCTGGTTAGTAACCATAAACCAATGTCACTTGCCCTGGCCTGTAGGATGACTTATGCATTATATTGTGAACTGAACAAGTACGTCTGCATTTCTGTATGCGTTATGTTTTATTTGTGCATGTATCTATTTGAATATTGCCTGTAACGGATCTGTGACATCAGAGGTCAATATCTCCGCTAATAAATAACAAAGATAGCCAAGTATAGCGCAGCCCGGTCCCACAAGTTCCTCTCTCCACAATGGACAATACAGTGAGGAATTGACTCTGCTGGGTTTTGAACCCTGGTCCCCAGGCTTCTATACCTCTTCCCTACCACTGCGCCAGCCTGCCTTTTGTGAATTCCATTGAGACCTTATAAGCTTGACTCTGCTAGCAATTTTATCAGTACCTAAGTCTCTTCAGCTGTGTCTGGTCAGGTGTCTGGTCCTTGGCCTATATAAGGCACTTCCTGTCAAATGTACCTTGCCAGATTATTGTTGGTCCCTGATTTCTTCAATAAAAGCTTGTTCCTGTTTAACCTACAAGTTGCTGAACCGGATTATTTCTGACCTTGGCTACTGGTCTCCACAACTTTGTGATTCCTATATCATTACAGAATAATCTGGCCCTTTCATGGAGACCGCCGGGACAGATTCTGCATTGGCCCAGCAGGTTGCTTTTACTGCAAGAACTGTGCAGACCCAGGCACAGACCATCCAAGGGCTGCAGGACCAGGTAGCTGAACTGCAAAATAAATTTCAGTCAATGCACAGTGAGTACACCAGCTACAGGGCACGTGATGTTTCAGCTGCTACCGTTACACCTGCACAAGATGCCTGCTTGCCCCTGCCAGAAAAGTTTGGAGGAGATCGCAAAAAATGTAGGGGTTTCCTAAATCAATGCCGTTTGCACTTCATGATGTTACCTCACCAATTTCCATCTGAAAGAGAGAAGGTGGGATTTATTTTTTCACTATTCAAAGATGAAGCCCTGGCTTGGGGCTCCCCTCTTCTGGAACAGGACAGTCCCGTCTTGGGTAATCTAAATGACTTTCTTGAGGCCATGTGCCTAGTTTTTGATGACCCCAATCGATGTGCTACAGCAGAAGCCACTCTACTTCATTTGCATCAAGGGAGGCGCTCCGTGGCTGAATATGCTGCTGAATTCAGACAGTGGGTTGCTGATACTACCTGGAACCAATCAGCTCAGAGGTTCCACTTCAGAAAAGGTCTCTCAGAAGCTATAAAAGATGAGCTAGCTCGTGTTGATCTTCCTGCTGACTTTGATGCATTTGTGCGTTTGGCTATCCGTATCGATCGGAGACTTTCTGAAAGAAGACTGGAAAGACAGGGCTCTTTTAGACTAAGTACTACTCCTATTTCCTATTCAAGAATTTCTACTCCAACCCCACAAACACCTTCAGACTCTGAGCCTGAGGCTATGCAGGTAAATCTAATAACAGGGCCATTATCCAATGAAGAAAAACAGTGGCGACGCACTCACAATTTATGCCTGTATTGTGGTAGTGCAGGGCACTATGCCATCAATTGCCCTAGCAAATCCAAAAGAACAATAGCTATGGCTGCTGAGGGCGCACAGATTCAACTCCAATCCCAGATTGCAGATCAACTGGATTCTGTCACACAACCCTTGTTTTCTCTGGCTCATGGTGAAGAGGGTATGTTGACTCAACATCCTCATTTTGTGGTGCCTATCACGTTGCAATGTGGTGATCATAAAATTTCAACTACAGCTATGATAGATTCTGGAGCAGGCGGAAACTTTATGGACATTAAATTTGCAGCAGGAAATGGAATTCAGTCTATCCCTAATTATTCACCTGTGTTAATGGAGACAGTGGACGGTTCTCCACTTACGTCGGGCCCGGTTACACATGAGACTGTGCCCTTAAAGTTGACTCTGGAAGTGAATCACCATGAGACTATATCTTTCCACCTAATTTCCTCAACACAGTTTCCAGTGATTTTGGGGGTACCTTGGCTTGCTCTGCATAACCCACAGATTGATTGGAAGATCAGAACTTTGTCCTTTCCTTCAGAACACTGCTTAATGAATTGTCAACCCACTAAGGTAACACCTGTTGCCACAACAGTTAATGAAATGGTTGCTACAAACTTGACTAAGCTTCCTCTACAATATCGGGATTTTGCAGATGTCTGTGATAAGAAGAATGCTGATCAGCTTCCACCCCACAGGCCTTATGATTGCCCAATAGAGCTGTTGCCTGGGGCTGCTATCCCATTTGGCCGTATATATTCCCTTTCTGAGCCTGAATTGAAAGCTCTTCGTGAATACATACAAGAAAATCTACTTCCCCAGTAGGAGCTCCTATATTCTTTGTAGAGAAGAAAGATGGCAGCCTACGGCCATGCGTTGATTACAGGGACATTAATAACATCACTGTTAAAAACCGCTACCCCTTGCCTCTCATTCCTGAACTTTTGGAGAGACTTCGCTCAGCTAAAATATTTACAAAGCTTGATCTTCGGGGGGCATATAATCTGGTTCGCATAAGACCAAATGATGAATGGAAAACAGCTTTCAGAACCAGGTACGGGCATTACGAATATCTAGTAATGCCATTTGGGCTTTGTAATGCCCCTGCAACTTTCCAGCATCTTATCAATGATGTACTACGAGATCTCCTGGATCACTTTGTTGTGGCATATTTGGATGATATCCTAATATTCTCTGATAGTCTTGAAAACCACAGAAAACAGGTCCGTATAGTTCTGGAGCGCCTTCGTACCCACCACCTATACATTAAACTAGAAAAATTTGAGTTTGAACAAACAGAAATTCAATTCCTGGGGTATGTCATAACTCCTAAAGGTTTAACTATGGACGCAAGTAAAATTAAAGCTGTGCTGGACTGGCCCATCCCCAAGAATGAAAAAGATGTCCAGAGATTTGTGGGGTTTGCCAATTTTTACAGGCGTTTCATTAAGAATTTCTCTGCCATTATTACACCGATCACTGAACTCACACGTAAGGGGACTCCTTTTCAGTGGTCCGATAAGGCTGATACCGCATTTTCCCGATTAAAGACTCTGTTTACATCTGCCCCCGTCCTGGTACATCTTCAGCCGGAATTACCATTTATTGTGGAAGTTGATGCTTCTGATTCAGCTGTTGGTGCTATACTGTCTCAAAGGACTGGACCTAAGATGCTGTTACATCCGTGTGCCTTCTATTCCCGCCAGATGGGGCCAGCAGAAAGAAATTATGACATAGGGAATAAAGAACTATTGGCTATAAAAGCTGCCTTCACCGAATGGAGACATCTCTTGGAGGGAGCTACCCATCCAATTACTGTCCTCACAGATCACAAAAATCTGGAATGTATTCGATCAGCTAAGAGACTGTCAGCCAGACAAGCATGCTGGTCCCTATTCTTCTCGAGGTTTAATTTTTTGGTTACATACCGTCCTGGCTCCAAGAATGGTAAGGCAGATGCCTTGTCTAGAATAGCTGACCCCCTCCATGCTACCGTAACCAAGACCACCATCTTGCCGGAGGATATATTTATAGGAGTTGCTTTTCCTTCTGATCTGATGTCTCGCATTAAAAAGGGCTACGCTGAAGACCCAGTTCTTCGTGATGCTCCTCATGATCTCCATATGACGATGCTTAATGGGTTTTGGATTTTTCAACGACGTCTGTTTGCTCCGGAGTCAGTGCGACTGGACCTTTTACGTCTCTACCATGACTCAAAACCAGCAGGTCATCCAGGAATCCGAAAGACGCAAGACCCACTTGCCCGATCCTTTTGGTGGCCCAAGTATCATGAGGATGTTAAGAAGTATGTGTCCTCTTGTGATGTGTGTGCCAGACATAAGACTCCTCGCTCATCCCCTGTTGGCTTGCTTCAGCCTCTTCCGATTCCTCATCGTCCCTGGGGATCTATATCCATGGACTTTATTGTGGAACTACCTCCCTCTAAGGAACACACTACCATTCTTGTTGTTGTGGACAGGTTGACTAAGATGAGTCATTTCATACCAGCTCGTGGTCTCCCTTCAGCTAAACAGACGGCTGACCTGGTTATTCGGGAAATTTTTCGCTTGCATGGAGTGCCTGATGAAGTAGTTTCTGACAGGGGAGTGCAGTTTACGTCTCGTTTTTGGAAACATTTTTGTTCTAATCTATGTATTAATGTAAATCTGTCGTCAGCTTTTCATCCGCAAAGTAATGGACAGACTGAGCGAACCAACCAGACTTTGGAGCAATATTTGCGGTGCTATATTAGTTACCTGCAGGATGACTGGCTGGATTTTCTACCCACGGCGGAGTTTGCCTATAACAATGCCCAACACTGCTCCACTTCTTTGAGCCCATTTTTTGCCAACTATGGTTACCATCCGACCTTTCTAGTCAGTCTCCCAATTACTACTTCCATTCCTGCTGTCACTGACCAGCTAACCACCTTACGTGATTCCCAAGCACTGTTGAAAGAGACTCTTTTGGAGGCTCAGGAATGTTACAAAAGAGCTGCTGAAAGGCATAGAAAGGAGGCCCCAGTCTATCGCGTTGGTGACAAGGTGTGGCTGTCAACAAAGAATCTTAAGCTTCGGATTCCTTCTCATAAATTGGGTCAAAAGTTCATGGGACCTTTTGAGATTATTGCTCAGATCAATGCTGTTACCTTCCGTTTGCAACTCCCGAATTTCATGAAAATACATCCAGTGTTTCACGTTGCACTGCTTAAACCTGTTCATGAAAATACTTTCCCTGGCCGAGCCCTGCCTGCCCCACCTACAGTCCTCGTGGATGGTGAGGATGAGTACGAAGTGGACAAAATTCTTGACTCCCGGATCTTCCGTAACAAACTTCAGTATCTGGTTCGCTGGAAAGGCTATGGTGAGGAGGAGAGTTCGTGGGAACCAGTGGACAATATTTACGCTCCTGATCTACTTCGGTCTTTTCATGTGCAGTACCCTGCTAAACCAGGTAATAGGGCATCCAGAGGCTGCACCTATATAGGCGGGGGTAATGTGAGGAATTGACTCTGCTGGGTTTTGAACCCTGGTCCCCAGGCTGCTATACCTCTTCCCTACCACTGCGCCAGCCTGCCTTTTGTGAATTCCATTGAGACCTTATAAGCTTGACTCTGCTAGCAATTTTATCAGTACCTAAGTCTCTTCAGTTGTGTCTGGTCAGGTGTCTGGTCCTTGGCCTATATAAGGCACTTCCTGTCAAATGTACCTTGCCAGATTATTGTTGGTTCCTGATCCCTTCAATAAAAGCTTGTTCCTGTTTAACCTACAAGTTGCTGAACCAGATTATTTCTGACCTTGGCTACTGGTCTCCACAACTTTGTGATTCCTATATCATTACAAATACACACCGTGGATTTTCAGAACAGGCATCATTTTTAATTCTTTTACACACATATATATACAGTCAGAACGGGGGGTGAGAGTCTCCACCAGGACAATGGAATACTCCCACCTTTGGCCATACAAAGACTTAATTAGTAACTGGATTATAATCTTAACACATCATCACTGGAGCCGACTGGTTTCCTACACAATAGAGCTTTTACAAACAAAGCAGATGGATAATTGGGTTAGCTCTTCCTGTCCCTTGCAGACTTCCATTTCTAAACAAAGATGATGGAAAGCCAAGATTAACACTTGGGCCTTGTATAGTCCAGTTAACCCTTCCCTGGCCTGGTATAATGTCCTTGGTATAATAACAGTGATGGGTTTCTGTTACATTGCCATTTTCCCTTTTCTAGTCCATTGTTTCCTTTCCCATCACAGCTGGTACTTCACAAATGTTTTCTTTTCTATATGTACACGTGCAAAAGTCTATTTCATTACGTTCCTTAAAATCAACAAGAAACGTTTTGAAGAAAATTATCATTTTAAGGAGCTGATAAAGCTCTTAAAAAGGAAATAATATAATGTATAGAACAAAATATTATTGTAACAATAGCATGCTAACTATTACTCTAGCCACCACCATGTGGCAATTATATCAACATGTTAATTAAGTGATAACTATAAATTAAATTAAGAACCGTTTCCTGTGTATGAATGATGTAATTTAACAATGTATGTGCCAAGGAATAAAGTAGGATTAGTGCAGCACAATTGATTTCTCAGTCTTATGGGTGCTGGTGGAGCTATAGAGTATGGTGGCAAGGGACAGAGGTCACATGCACTCGTACACCTAGAGGAAGCTAATGACTTTGTGCCTAGGGGTGCCAGATATGTAATTCCAAGCCCTGTATATTAGTGGCTTTCAGTATTTTGATCTGATATCTGACTTATAGGAACAATCTTTGAGATCCAGAACATGGTGAACAGGGTAAACCGATATGTACTATATGCAAACTACATTTTCATCTAGATTTTGACTCATTTGAATAGAGGATATGGTCATCAACAAACTATCTGTAACAGTGACTAATGATAATGGTATGATTAAAGTGTTAGACTCTCCTAAACTATCTTTTGCCTCCAATCCATGACTCCTGTAGAAATTGAACAGAGTGCAGTTAAACTGTAAATCTCCACCGAGAAATACCATCAAGTCCTCAAAACGTCCCTAATGTCCTAAGCACCTGAGATCCTGTCCAAAGAATATTCTAAAAATCTATATCTCATGACTCATGTATCGATATCTCTAAGGTTCACTGGAAAATCTTTCTGAGTTCCTGAAATAAAAAAAAAACTATGGGTACTTTCAATTTCATGTAAAAGCAGAGAAATGCATTCCAAAAGCCTGGATGCTTCAATTCAAACTAGATACAGGCACGATTTTGTTTGGCTACTGATGACTCAATATTACAAATAGCAGTACAATACACAATAACCTTTAAACATTACACATAAACAAAACATGTCATACTCCCCACAAAATCAATCATAGCACATGTTCCATAAGGACCCTTGTGGTATAGATAATAATATTAGGTGTCATGGGGTACATAAGGACTCCATGGTAACAGGTTAATATTTAGTGTGATGGGGTTCATAAGGCCTCCCTGCTGATAGAGGGTATCAGGTATTAAGGGAGAATCCTGGGAAATCGCCTGGCTCATAGGGGTAACAGGTATTGAAGGGGGATTCCGAAGGGGGATTATATGGGTTACCGGGTGTTAAGGCGAAAGCAAGGGTATACATGGGCTCATAGGGGCTAGCGAGTCATAGGCAGAGGAGTGATGCGTTCATTTTTATTATTATTTAAACCTTCCCTGCAAAGGGATGGGGTTTATATAGATAGATAGTGTCATCCTCTTGCTCACTTAAACCTCACTTACAACGCATCTTTTTAAAGAAGCGTATCACCTTCCACCCTAACTCGCTTATCACCTCTCTCTCCCTCTTTTACCACTCACTTTACCATAGATTGTAAGTCTGTGAGTTTCTATCCTAAGTACTTTGAGAATTCACCAAGGACATTGGATTCCTAGCTCAAAGACAGGGCAACTCCTCTCTTTGCTATATGTTAATCTGTATTTATCTTTGACTGAACTTAATTTATGTACAGCGCTACGGAATCTGTTAGCGCATTATAAATAAACTATAATAATAATAATGGTTGAAGCATGCCAAGGCACCAGCTATGCAATACCTTACAGACTGATGCCCTCAGCCTTATAAGATAGGCTTATTGTGCCAGGGGAAAGGGGCTCACTGAAATGGGTTAACATTGGGGATGTTGTGATTTTATGTGTTATTCCTTGTCATGCCTGTTTAAAGTTGCCTGTGTGCCATTGGCCCATACTGTGGTACCCATGTTTATAGTTGGGGTGTGCGTATGAACATGATGGGAGTGATGGATGTATGTCTGTGTTGTACTTTGTGGGGCTAGCACTTACAAGGGAAATATTGTATATGCACAATATTTCATAGTAATGGACTAGTCCCTTATTAACAAGATTAGGGAGATAATTGACCCCTAGGAGTCACATGACACCAGTATCTCTCTCTATGTATCACAAGCCTCAGACTGGTGTCTCCATACCTATTGTATGTAATTTTCCCCTACCAAGAATACAGCAGTGGAAAGGGAAAACAATGTGTAATTCTTCTTGGACTTGCAGGCAGGGGTTATAACATGAGCTAGAAGGCAATTGGAGTATCCATAGATTCACATTTAAATTGATTGGATTCTCATTGCTAAGAGTGCGGTATAAATATGTCGGTTTGTTCAATAAATGTGATGTTATACTGGTTCAAATAATTCAAGTGTGTATTTCGTTATTGATGCTGGGAATTCTGTTTGCTGGAGTAAGTTCTTTTCAGAACTTGGAAAGGTCCTTATGCTACACAAGACCCAGACATCTCTCAGTCTAACCCAAGGGTTGAAAATTCTTCCTGCTGTACAGAGGTAAATTGAACCGGTCACACCTGTGGGAAGAGGTTTGGGCAATAGGCTCTTATCATATCCCATTCAACATACAGGTTGTGACAGATAGGGATAAGTGTGGGCTAGTAAAGTTTTCAAGTTAGTGGTTACCATTCTGTAACGTTGCTATTAATACTACTGAGATTCAGATTCAAAGTCTATTGCAAGGTGGCTGCAGCACAGCAAATCTTAACAATATAAATATGAATGTAGATTCATATTTACAATACACAGCTGTGTCAATTAGATTGAAGTATCCAAAATCTTATTTTTCTCATTTGACTGGCTAATATTTGATAGGATCTCCCTCCTTCATTGCTAGTCAGGCCCTTGGACCTGCAGGTTGCTCCCAATGATCCCCATTATTTGTTCTATTCATAAAGTGGAAAGGGGGTTTACTGTGGATAATTAAATTAAATTAAACTATAAGAATCATAAAGTGTGAACTCTGGCTAATATGTTTATTTCACATGCTAAATAACTCTACGATTGTTAACATTATTGTCAGGATTTAGCACATGTTTTTTATAATCCATTACCAAGGTGTGGCTGCCTCCTCCCTGGTAGAAAAAGCATGCTATGAATTAATGTTTACTGTTAGTAAGAGGATTAATATCTCATACATAATAACATATAATTGTTCCCTCTGATACTTTAAAATGATAGGAATGCTCTGGCATTACTTTGGCATTTGTTGTCTGACACACATGTTCTTTTATCAGTATCATACAGTTCTAATTTTACTAGGAAAATTACGAGTATAATGTGAACACACTATTATAATATCCTTTACCAGGGCCCCTTTTCAATTAAGCAATTGTTAGTTACTGGAGTCCGTAATGTAGCCTGTAAACTAATTCGCTCCTCAACTGGCGTCCTTTTAGCTACCTGCAAACGACTTGCGGGTTACAGGCTGAAAATCTATGTGGTTATCAAAATCGTAACTCCAACCCATCTAAGCCTTTGATCTTTTAAGCCCGGAAATATTACAATCGCAAATCGCTATTCAATTGTTACAATTCCTCAATCCCGGAAATGTTTTCACACCCATAAATGTCAAATGTAGAAGAAAATCCTACGAGTACCAGATAGGACTTGCTAGGGGGTTAAACACCTAATCACAAATAAAAAATCAATACTGCACTTTAAAAGACGGGGAAAACGATGAAAGATATTAGAATAAATTGCACAACAGTCTCAAGTTTGCAAATCTGCAATCAAAAATAGTTTCATTTGCATGTTATATCAATCTTGGGAATGAAGGAGTTAATACATATCAGGCCACCCGGATGGTCTAGAACAGTATCGCCATTCATTTTTATTATTTTATACATTGCTGGATTGCGAGTCCAATCGCATATCGGATTTCCAAACGCTAATTGATTGACGTTTAACCTCCATGTTTCACTTACGTAATGATGACAATCTCATTTACTATTGGCTGTTTCTGCGGTCTTGCTTAATTATTCATGATCATGCTCTGAAATACTACTTACGGGTGCATGCTTTACAGGTTTAGGCTTTCGGCCATGTCGCTGCGGGCTTGTTCTATTGAATTACTCTATAACTGTTGAAATTAAATAGGGGCCCAGGTATGCTACATAAGTTAATTACTTAATAACTAACTTTCAGGATCAGACCACCAAGATTCACTAAATGAAGATCTTTTTTTATTTTCTTTTTAATGTATTGTTTTTTATGGAGGTCCTAGGAATGCATAATTTATTTTTTTCATATATAGTCTAAAAATATATCCTCTTCCAATTCATAATATTTATTTTATATTCTCCACTCATCCATTGCTTTTTAATTTAATAGAAGCCACAACGTAAACATTTTTTACTTTCCCGTTTTTAGTTAACTTAGATCACTGTCAATTTGGGTAAAACCATGTTAACTTTTTATATATTATGAATATCAACATTTCATAAATTATATAATTAAAAGTAAGTATAAGGGCAATGTTTACAAGATGAGAGTAATGTTCAGTTCCTGACACCATTTACTTTTGGGCTTGTTTCTCCTCCTGTATTTAGGACGAGTATAAGCTTTCTCTTCCCACCTTTAGGGCAGACTTGTTCCTCAACTGCCATGAACTAAACCAGAAAATGAAAATTACTTTTATTTGGGTATTTTTTATACATTTTCCATATTCCTGGATGTTCATTTTACTTTTGGCTAATAACCAAGATAAGTAAAGGGGAGAAAGAACAATATAAATAATTGAATTGTTTTTTAATTAAAAATAACTTCTTGTTGGTAATGTCCTAATAAGATGTTCAATGATTGCCATGTTGTGGATCGATCATCTTCTGGTGAGAAACTGCCCTACATGTAGATACCGCTCAATATGAATAAGGTTTAACTATTGTATAGGCATTGGAGATAGTATTAGCAATCCATATGCATTGGAATGGAGGCTGCTTCTAGTCCTTTTCTAGGACCTAAAGAGGGAACAAATACATTAGTTGATATTGTTTATTCATCTTTCTACAACCAACTAATGTAAATCTAAAATAGCTTTCCACCAAAAAACAGAAGATACCGCATATCCTTAAAAAAAAATAATGCAGTTCATTAGGGATACATTTGAGACTGGTCTGAGTTTTATTTTCCAATAAAAAAAATGTTGTGTACAAGATCTTGAAGCTCTGAAACTCTTCTGGTAGAAATATTGGATGTTAAAAAAATGTTTTTTATAGCAAGCCATGTTAATGAGGTATGATCTGGGCGTTCTAACGGTTCTTTTGTTAAATCCTCCATTACATGAAAATTCCAGAGAAAAATGATCTCTTCAAGAGAGTTTAATTTCTAGCAGGGCATGTAAACAATTCGAGATAAAAGCTTGGAGAAAGTGAGGGATTCAAAGCATCCATCCTCGTTTCCGATTCTATTATTGCAAACTACACATTTTCCTCTACTTCTCTGATAAACTCCATTACTAGATTTTTCTGGCTTCAAACCAGGTCAAATTAGCTGATGGTAACGCCAGAAGTTTCTGTTGCTCAATCTCCAAGCCGTACAATTTACATTCTCTGGAGGTGAACCAAAAATATATATTCTTTGGCTTCTCTTATGTGACTGTGAGGCTCTGACATTTCCCTTCTAATAATGAGAGTTATCTGGTCAGATTTATAGCTAGGGAATAATTATCTGGGTTAAGCATTTAAATGCATATCTAAGTTTTCTGGATTATGAATGCATCCGATAGAGGAGAATCAATTGTGTATGAAAACATTTTTTGTGCATGAAAAAATATCAAAATAAACATTTATTAACTCACTCTGATGTTTGCTAAATCTCTTGCGTTTGCAAACAGCAGCATGAAAACCCCTGCTAAAATTAGCATAAAATTAATAATTTGTTTTGGCCAATCATAGGCAGCTAACACATTGTAATACAATGTAACAATCAGTAATGGCAGTTTGTGTAGGAAGAAATCATGGGATGTGTAGTCCCTTTGTAGAAGCAAGTAGGAGGAGTCAGAAACTGATCTGCAGATATCTGCATTGAGCTGCTGCTGGCTTATTGGTAGGCTCACTGTACCTATGTAAGCAGCTCTGGCATGTGGGAAACTAATTATATTTTTATAATTAAATAAATCTGTATGTGTATAGAATGAATCAATGCAATGTGTGTTTCTGATATAAGTAGCATGTGTTAGATTAGAAAAAGCTAAAACCAGGGAAACTGAGAGATACGTCTAATGCAGTCCCAATACAGACCACTCATATTTTCCCTAAATAGAGCTACGCAGTTAGAAATATCTCCAGGACATCTTTGTTGACCTGAGTTAGGCATCTTAATGCAGTCCCAACATAAAACACATATTGACTGTGAGGCTTTGTCAAATTTATGTTTCAGTAACCATAGCTATGCAGTTAGAAGTATCACTAGGGTCAGTTTGTTGATCTAGTTTAAACATCCCAATGCATCCCCAAAATAACCTACTCGCTTCCAAAGGATGGTTATCACAGACTTAACAGACCATTTCGTATGATGTATTTACTTCTCCTTGTGACACTTTTTAAGATTGAACCAATCAAAGGGGCTTTTCACATAATTTTCCTGGTTCAGAAAAGTATTCATATATATATATTTGGTTATGTCTGTGAAGATATTGACATATGGGAATATACAGGAAAACATAAAACGTGATGAAGGAACTTTCAAAGCCACAAACAGAAGAACAATCATCATATTTTTGACTAAAATGTCTAAATGCAGGAGGAGGGACAAACCCGAAAGTGAAAGCAAGGAAAATAGCCTAAGTGGCATCTTTTTTCCTAAAAAAGAAAAAAAAAAATATTTAGCAGATTTACTGTAATGGGATATATTTAAAATTGTAACCATTGATCTTGTTTGTAATTTGGAATATGAATTTTACAATCTGGTGTCTCTCAACTGTCAAATCATGTCAAATGTTATTTTTTGAATGGTTATTTATTCTCCTTATAGTTTTATAATAAAATGTTATGTTACTAAGGAGACATAAACAAAGTGAACACAATTATACAAAACTTTAGGATTTCCGAAGCAGTATAAATGCATTAAATCTGGAAAAATATCACATATAATAGTTGTCAAACTACGAATCGTTGTCACGCTTTAGGAGGGACGCAGTTTGGTCCACAAATGCGGACCCTCACAAAGCGAGGGTCCGCATTTGCGGAGGTGGAGGCTCCCACGTCGGCTGCAAGGCTGCAAATGCGGACCCTTTGCGAAGCGAGGGGCCGCATTTGCGGAGGTGGAGGCTCTACGGCCCCTCACACGTGGTTACAAACACCCACACAAGCGGCACTTTACCAAAATACATCTAACACGCAATCACTATATACGGACTTACACAACAAAATACGAACCGCGGGACTTAGAACAGAAAATTTACGGACTTCCCCTAAGCGAGAGAAAAAATGCTGCCGAACAAAACAAAAACGAGGCTACAGGACCCTAAAGACTCAAAACACCACCAAGCACATACGGCTTTTCAAAAAAGCCGTACAAGGTACAAGATACACTCTTACCAAGGACGCAACATCATCCACAGCCGCGTACCACATACACATTCGCCGCCATTTAACATACACACAAAAAATAAATAAAAAGCTTACCCACAGCAAGAGGGAGCACCCAGGATTTCTGCAACTGAAGTTACACATCAATTTAAGTCCAAATTCAAGAGTTTACACACACAAAAATACCTTAAGCGAGAGGAAAAAATGGCTCCCCAAAAAAACGAATACGAGGCTACACGACCCCAACGCCGCAAAACACCAAGCACATACGGCTTTTCAAAAAAGACATATTAGGTAAAGATACACTTTTAGTAAGGACGCTAAATCATACACACCCGCGTACCACATACACATTCGCCACTATTTCACAACACTAACTTACACAATGCGGAAGTACACAGCTACACTAATGGCTTTACTTCGCGCACTCAGCATATTTACACTACACACTGCACACATTGCTGCCATGTACACCTCAGCTACAGAACACTGCAAATCTACATTGTATGTTGCAGGAACATCAAAACAGATTGTCAGCTCTTCAGCACAATGCTTTCTGCATATATTACTTAGAAATAGGTATGTAAATAAGTATATTGATTCATTATTTCATTGGCATACAAAAATACATATACACAAAAAATGAAAAAAAATTTTTTAGCGCAATAAACACAAAAGACATTCACTGCGCGCCTCACAACCAGCGCCAACGCTTCTCATACCACACAAAATGCACCAGGGGACAGCCTTGCAATAAGTGCAAAAAGCACCGACCTTACAATGACAGCCCAAGGTCCTCACGGGTCCTCATGGTTATGTCTAAAACACCATTCCTTGGCTTACAATTTGATGCCCGTCATTTTTGACGGGCTATTCGCTAGTTTAGGAATAAAAGCCCAGATGACCAGGGTTCTGGTATTTGACCAGCACCTGATCTACATTGTTCCTTTAATACATTGGTCCTTTATTAAATATAATAAGTTTGTATAATTATTTTACACTTATAACAGAAAAAGGTTTCAATGTTTTACTCGGAAATTCAGTTAGGAATTACATGTACTTTAATTGGAAGCGGAATGAGTCAAGAGATCTTTATCTACCACTGAATTCTATTTCTGTCTCAAACTGGAAGAGCAAGTGAAACATAAATATAAATAATTGTGATAACATAATAGTTGTGGACAAATTGGTGTTGTCCATAACAAAATTATGTAATGAAAATATATGTAGAAAATATTGTTACAGACAAGTAATCCTAGCATCTCCTGAGCATGTTAGCCAGATTGAATCTGAAGAACATCCAACCCTATCACAGTTGCCAAACACCAATCCAAACATGTGGCTAGGAATCAGCTACAGGCAACTTCGACATAAAACATGAGAAAGCTTTGCACCAGATACAGTACACATTAATAATATTTCATCATCAAAGTCTTGGTAATTAACCTGTATGAACACAAATACTGCAGAGAAGTATTAGGTTAATAAACTGAAAATTAGGTTGACATATTGAGCATAAATGGAGTTATATTATATTTGTGTACCACAAATACTTTCCTATTAAACAATTACACAAGCTTGTATCATTGGCATATATTGATTTATCCATTTAAAGTAATCAAACTCAATAATATTTTTTTTACTATTTAATTTCTTATTGGTAACTTTGGTAATAAATATTTTATTTTCGTGAATCACATGTGAAACTCGGCATGCTCAATGTGCAGGTGAATGCAGTGAAGACAATGGATCCAATGCCTTGGGCACTTATAGATTATTAATGTTTGTGATCTTTCATTATGAATATTAGTTCATTGGTAGATCTGAAAGGCTGACTGATAGGTATAAATGGCAATCTTTAATATTAGTTCACTATGGGAATGTGCAATTTTTTAACAACAACATCCAATTGGTAAATCGCTTATTATTTATAGTTTTAAATTATCCCATATTTAGAACCTGCGCTGTGTCACTTTAAATGTTAAAAAACAGATTCACTAGCAGAACCAGAGAGTAAAGTGTCTCAAGTAAATCATGTCCACATACTGTAATAGAATAGTGAGTCCATAGAGAGTGGTGATATAATGATCATTATTAAAAACAGGAAAAGAGAGACCTGTTAGAAACTATTTATACTAAAAATGTGCCATATGGTGGACGTGCCAGGGGGTGTAAATCAAATCTGTACAATGAAATAAAAATAAAGCAATGGTAAGTATGTGGGACCCTTCTAGATTGCTACCTTGTCATAGTCACCCAATATGGGCAGGTCATAGCAGAGAGATCAGATAAATCACAGTCCACTGGAGAAGGAACTGGCCACACTCTGCAGTATCTTTGCCATTAAAACCTTTTGGAAAGCATGACCAGAGACATAACAATATGTCACCGGAAGATGAGCCCCTCAGGTCAGAAGGTGCCTACCTAATTACTAGGGAAGAGCAGAGGGCAAGTACAAGTAGCACCACTGGGTCAGCCAAAGTTGAGAAGACACTCAACTCAAGATGTGTCTGGAGGCGAAAGGAAAGTCTGGTGCTGCAGAGAACAATTAAGCATAGAAACCTGGTATGTTAGAACACCCACTTCCAAAAGGCTCAGAGCTGACTCTACACATGGACATCACCAGCTGGGAAATGTAGAAATCATATAGACTATATACTTTATAGCCAAAAATGGAGGAGCTCTGTATGAGCTCAGATCATGAGCTTCTTATTGCAGAGTTCAGAACTAAGGAAAAGAGGGAAAATCATCAGACCAAGCAGTAATAAATGTGAAGCCATAGAACAGATTTAAGGGACTACATATGGTAGGTAGATCGCCTGAACAACTTTGGACAGAAGTTTGTGACATTGTCCAAAAAACAGCAATTAAGAATATCTCCATAGAAAGAAAACTAAGAAGGCAAACATACTATGTATATAGTGCATTCTTATACTTTCCCTACGAATATCCATATCAATTATGTTCCAAGAGAATCTCTGGCCTTATCCACGAGGAGACCCTCTGGGTGCTCAAGGTCTTCCTGGGGAACGTCATCCGCGACGCCGTCACCTACATCGAGCACACCAATAGAAAGACCATCACGGCCATGGACTTGGTCTATGCCCTGAAATGCCAGGGACGCACTCTCTATGTCTTCGAGGGTTAAAGCAAAGCCACCCGCTTCACACTGCCACTAACACCACTATGTCTAGTTCTGGAGATTGCATCTCCAAAAGAATATTAACAAATTAGAAACAATTTAAAGGAGGGCAAAACAAAAATGGTGCATGGTCTAAAAGACAAATCATACAAGGAAAGACTGCATTACCTGAATATGTATAACATAGAGAGAGAGAGAGGGTGAAAAAATATAAATCTTCACATGAATTGAATAATTTAAGAAATAATAACCTGTTCAATAAAAAGGAGAAGAGATTATGATATAGAGTTAATGTGCAAACGGGCTAGTTATAAAAAGGGTAGTAAATAAGCGCAACTGCTTTTGCAGTAGAAGGAGTAAATTCAAAAAGTCAAGGGGCCTTACTCAATTGAAAGCCTGCATATTGCGTTGCTACAGACTGTATGTCTGCAGGGTTAAAAATTACAGATCGATTCAATTGAACAAGCCTGCAATTGGGCAGAAAGCTGAAACCGTAAACTATGCAATCGTATGTAGCATTTCAGAGTGTGATCATGCTCAATTAAGCAAGGCCGATTTATAAATAGATCATTATGTCAGTAAAGCATGGAGGTTACATAAAAATCTATTAGCATTTAGGGGTCCGATATGCGATCAGACTCGCTATGTTGCAATGTACAAAATAATAAAAATGAATGAAGGAAATGTTCTAGTCCATGTGGGTGGCCTGATATGTATTAACTCATTGGTTCCAGAGATTGATATAACACCGAAATGACTCATAACATTTTTTTTTTATTGCCGATTTGCGAGCTTGAGACAGCTGTGCAATTAATTCTAATGTCTCTAATCCCTTTGCCCATTTTTTAAAGTGCAGTATTGATTATTTATTTGCATTTACAGTGCTACGGACATGTCTTTAACCCCCTTGCGAGTCCTATCTGGTACTCGTAGGATTTTCTTCTACATTTTGACATTTACGGGTGTGAAAATATTTGCGTGCTTGAGGAATTGTAGCAATTGAATATTAATTTGCGATTTTAGCGATTGCGTGCTTGAAAGATCAAAGCCTTAGATGGGTTGGAGTTACGATTTTGACAACCGCAGGGATTTTAAGCCTGAAACCCTTAGATCGTTTACGGCTCTCAAAAAGATGCCAATTGATTGCAAATTGGTTTTCCAGGCGACATTACAGGCTCCCGTAAACAACAATAGCTCAATTGAATCGAGGCCAAGGAGTTTAAGCAAACCTAGGATAAGCTTTTAGGTACATGAAATAGGCAGACAAAATGCATATTTTTGATTATTTTGTGTCGTCAAATATTTGTTTCTATGTTCAATTGGCTCACATGTGAAGCTGCTGATACCCCAATATACATTTTTTATACTTTTTTTTTGTTTGTTTTTTAACTACTGATTTACTCATTTGTAATTCTCACATTTTCTTTATAAACGAGCTAATAATTTTTAGCAAATAAAATCCTTGGAGAGTATGCTTTCATGACCTTTGTTATGATTTATTTGAGCTAGGGGTAGCCAAAATCTACGCCTCTTTACAAGTCTGAGCCTAAATATCTTCAACACTTCTGGCAGAAGATACAAACACATTTACATTGAATTTCAACAAGTAGCAGCATATAATAGAAACCCTAGAAGACTGGTTGTCAACCACCGGCGGGCCAAGATGAGTGCTGGTCCCGGAGACCTTACCTGCCGCTCCTCAGGAACAAAGATAGATGATGGTTTTGGACTTTCTAGAAAAGGAAGGGACTAAGAAGATGTGGCAGCAGATGAAAAGTGGTAAGGTATATGATTCTGTTGAGTTCAATAAAAGGCTTCTAAGGCTTCCAAACAGATGGTAAATTGACAGATTAAATAACCAAAATATATATCAACACACATCCTTAACTATGAAAATACTGTGTTCAATATTATTAACTTAATTTTAGTTATTGAAAACTGTTTTTATTTAAAATATTGAGGTGAATTTTTCTATGCATTTTCTCACCAGAGATGAGGTGAAAAGGGCTGAAAAGAGGTGAGAAGGGCTGTTTTTCAGAAAAAGGAAACAGTGAATAGTAAATCAGTAGATAACATGGGATGCACTGGAGATTCTTAGTAAATTCCCCAAATTGTAATATTAAATTCAACTTCAGGTATTATATAGCATTATATAATCTGTATAGAGCTCATTATAGTTGAGTCCTGGGCCTCCAATATAAAATAAATCAAACTCACATAAAATTCTCTGAAAATGTAAAATTCAGCAGATTTTGGAACAAGCTTTTACGTACAAGTCTTCACAGATCAAAACTTGGAAAACGTCCAGTATAGTTTCAGGAAACACATCAGATGATTAATGTTAAGTGAATATTGTGACTAAACACAAAACTGATCAATAGTAAATCCAAACAATTTAATAATGATTGTTGATACTAAACATATACCATATGGTAGAAAAATGTGTCAAGGATTCCCGAGTGAGTAATATCAGTACTAGTCATGATCTTAGTCACCTAATTTATCTAACAATAGCCGCATATTTCCTTTAAGGAACCAAACTACTGGTTTCCAGTTCCTGATAATGTTCCAGTAGCCATTAGGGAAACTCCTATAGGGATCCATATATCCAATCCATCCATAATGATATAATAATATTTAACTGTAAACAGACATAGTAAAATGCATAGTTTTAATAATAGGATACTGCTTGTGAAGGAAAGATATTTGGGTTTTCTATAACTAAACAGGACAATGGGCAATATTGTGGGAAAATAATCTAATTTCTGTGACCAGGTTTTTCCTACAAGATCAATTTTTCTATTCACATAAAAATGAAAAGTTGTTTATTTTGATCTGTACTACTTACAATTTATGAAAGCTGGACCATTACAGTGGTCTTTTAAGCTATTTAACACTAAAGGACATCAAGTACATCTGTGCTAGTTTGTCATGCAATAAACACCATTAACAGCTGTGTAAGACATTTTAGGAAAAAAATCAAAATTTTTAAATACTGTTTTTATAAATAGTGGATACCATTTTGTATTGGTTTATCGTGATGGATGTGTTTGTTATCTATTGGTAAGGATGAGGGAGGACGAAAGGGTGAAAGGTCTGAAGGATTTGTTAGAATTGGATCTGACTGAAACTGACACAACCCCCTTTTACCCTCATGATCAGCTTTCTGTTAGTCATGTAGAACACAAAATTTCCATCGTGCTGGTAGAGGTTTACTTTTTATTTAAAGTCTTCACCAAAAACTACTGGTACTATCAAACTCCCAAAAAATGAAGTCTGGATGCCTCAAATGCATTGCTATGATGAAGTTAAGAAATGAATTGTGACAGATTTGAAGGATGATTGGTCAAATCTGACAAAATTAAGGGATTAATACAGCTACTAATTATGAGCACAGGTATTTCCCCTTAATACCTGCTCCCCCATGAGTTTGGTATCCTCCTTGATTCCCCCTTTAATACCGCCCCCCTCTATGAGCAACTTCCTATGAGCCAAGTCCATATGGATCCCAATGGCACCATATATAAACTCGTTACCATGGGAGTCCTATAGACCCCCATAATACCTCATTTTAACCTCTCTACAATGGGGTGTCAATAGACTCCCAAGGCATACCAAGCTTTTACCATGGATGTTGTTATAGATCTGCAGGCCCCCATGGCATCCTTCCTATCCCCATGGACCGTAACCCCATAAAGTCCTCCATCATTCCTAACACTAAATACATAATATAAATAGCTGGGAAGGAGTTTGCAGAAGCACGAGATCATTGTGAAATATGCGGTTTGATTATTTTTATCATTTGTGATTCACTTTTATGAATACATTTTGAAAATATTAAACCACTGGTGGCCTTGTGTGTTTTTCTTTTTTATGTTGTTATGTAAGATAAATGTTCAAATTAGAAACACAAGAATATATGAAATGATATATATTTGTGATATTTGTGTACACTATATTATTAGTGTTTGTTTTATGTAAAGCTAAATAACTGCTTATATTCTATTTCCTTTGTTGGTAGATTACCATTATGCACTAGCCAAAGGTGGCTTACAGCTACTGTCCTGAAAAGTGTAATGTTCATGTATATTTTTTAATAACACTATAAAACTAATAGTAAAATCAGTAAACTTTTCTTTAACACTGAAAGAGTTATGTATTTAATAATTTTGTAGAGCATCCAAATTACAGGGTGTGTAGTATAAAAGATGCCCAACGGCTGACATATCAGGATCTACAGCATTTTATTGTAGCAATTATGATATAGAAATAAAACTACACCTATGATTAAAGGAAAGTCAGTGTCAAAGAAAACATGCTAACATTTCTTACATGTAAGATTAAATCTTAACCACAATACTGACAGTACATGCTAAACCAAATTAACTATGGCTTACTTATATTACGTATAGAAATATAGTTCTTATTCCAAAACAAATTACTTTTAAGCTTTGCTTATGTTTATACAGATATTTTTTTATTTGTTCTTACGTTTTATTGAAAAGACTCTTGGCTACTGCATGGACAAAACATTACAAGCTCCCTCTAAAAGCTTATATACACTGGAAAAATACATTTCAGATTTTTTCCTTTGTTGATCGTGTGTCTAAAGAAACCAGAGACAAGCAATCTACAGCCAACAGTGAGTGGGATCAACTCACTTTTACAAATAGTAAAAATTCAAAAAGTTTTTTTTATTTAGTTTTCAGTACTTTATATGATGATATATAGCAGTACTGATAGATTCCATATCAAATTAATTAAATACATAGGCCCTCATTCAATTGCAATGTGGCCAATTGAATAGGGGTCTAAATAAGCACATAACATATTTTTTGAAAGAAGTTTTTAGTTAGTAAACATCTATCCAAAAGCAAGGTTTTCACTAACTAAAAACTTATTTGAAAAAAATATGTTATGTGCTTATTTAGAGCACTATTCAATTGGCCAAATCACAAGTGAATGAGGGCCATAGTGTACAGATAAATGAATGTGGATTTAATGACATTGAATTAGTGAAACTATTATGTATTTTTACACAAAACCAATAGACCTAGATCTCAGTTAACATATAAATATCAAGAAATAAATTACAGACAACATGTAAGCAGCTTCTGCTTATTTTGATCTAGAACATAAGACAAATTAAAGGGTGAAGGGATGTCAATAAAAAGTGTGTTTACTAAGTTTGTTACAAGTGTCCCGAAACAGTTTAACGTTTAAAACAATTATTAACTACAATACTGTCACCACATGCTAAAACCAGATGAAGAATGATTTATTTATTTTAATTATAGGAATATTATGGCTTTATTCCATGGCTCAGATTTGCTGATTTACGAGTGAAGTTGACTCGTAAATCACTATTAAGCAATTACATCACACATCAAAACCAACACTGAGAAAAATGAATGCTACCCACGTGTCGTTTTTGACATTGATGATTACAAAAAGCCCATCATATTGTTGCAACTCAGAGATACACATTAACTTACGAGAGCCTGTATGTCCTTAGATTGTGAAAAAAAATCATACGTGTACTGCCTCTGAAGAGCATACACATGTCAAATCTGACACAATTATCAACTGAAAACTTTCACTGTGTTGGATATGAAGCTTGATATGCGACACAATAAAATGATCAATATCTCTAGAGCATGAGCCCTCTCAATTCTCTCTAGCTAGCATGACCCTGGGGATTTCTGGTATCCTCAAATATCCCTATCTATAATGAGTCAGTCCCCAGGATACCACAATAGGTACTATAAGCTGGGAGAACATCAGGGTTTCCTGCTTCCCATTACTATGATGCGGGGGAACCCCAGTGATTGCCCGCTGCCATGTGCTATGAACGGGTGGAACCCCGGGATTCCCCCTTCCCACATGGTGTCACCTATGATCACCCACCTAAATATAACAAAGAGGATCTCTATGGACCCCTATGTCTTCTAAAAATAACCATTCCATGGGGGTATCTAAGCATAACTATGCGGGTTACTATAGACCCCATTGCACCTAAAACTAAACCCTTTACCACAGGGGTCCCACCCCCATTGGATCTAAAATGTAACCCCTGCCACGAAGGTCTTAACAACTCCTTAGCCACAGATTTCCTGGAATTTGTAATTAATCCCTATGCCACAAGGGTCCTGTAAAGACCCCCTCTGGCATCTAACAATAATGCCCACCACTAACTGACACATATGGCATCTTGATTTAACCCCTATGCCATGGAGGTCCTTAAAGCACCTCTGTGGCATCTAACAACTAACCCCCAGCATGGGGGTCCATAATGGACCCCCATGGCATCTATAATTAACCCCAAAGCCAAGGAGATCATTAATGAAGCTTTCTGACACTTAATATTAACCCATGTGCCACAGAGATCCTTAAAGTCTGGCTGTGGCAACTAAAGTTAACCCCATAACCTTGTGTCTGGAAAGACCCACAGATGGCCTTACAGTACCTTCATGGCAGGGATTAATTTTAAGATGCCATGGGGGTCCATTAGGAATACTCATGGTAAAGGGGTTAACTTTACGTGTCATGGAGGTCTATAGGGACCCTCATTGTTATTTGTAGATATACCATGGGGGTCTTTGGAGACTCCCATGGTATAGGCATTAGTTTTAGATGCCACGGGGAAATATGGACCCCCATGTTTATATTTATTTGAAGGATCCCAGGAGTCATAGGGATAGTGCTTGGGAAGTGGGGAATCCATGGGGTTCCTCTGACTCATAGCATGTGGGTATGGGGAATCCACAGGATCCCTCGGTTCATAGCGACTATACAGGGAATCCCAGGGATCATGGGCAGAGGGGACATAATACTCCTGCATGATTTTTATTGTAAAATGAACCCCCTTACCATGGGGGTCTCCAAAGACCAGCATGGTATTTCTAACTATTACCATATAGACCTCTATGGTATCTGAAGTTAACCCTTTTATAACAGGAATCTGCATCAGACCCCAGTGGCATCTATAATTAACACCGACCACATCTTTTCATGGTATGGACAAAATATTTGAGCTTCAGCCTCATGATAATACCTGACATTGAACAATTTGTCTTGATTTCCTGAAGTATTGATTTATTGGATCTTCTTGCAGTCCAAGTTTTTTTCTCCAACACCACAATTCAAGGGCATTAATTATACATTGCTCAGTCTACTTTATGGTCTAGCTCACACCTCCATATGATACTACTGGGAATATCATAATTCTAACTATGCGTACCTTTGTTGATAGTGTAATATCTTTAGTTTTTACTAGCTTGACCAGACTTGTCATAGCTTTCCTCCTTTCATGTACCACAGTCACCATTTGAAGATATCTTGGATCCCAGAAAAATAAGATCTGTCATTGCCTCCACTTCTTCCCCATCAATTTGCCAGGAACTGAGATTGCTATTTGCCATGATCTCCATCCTTTTAACGTTGAGCAGCAGGTTAGCACTCTCTACTTTCACCCTCATCAATTTAGTTCCTCCTCCCTTTCAGCTATTAGAGTAGTAACATCTACATATCAGATGCTGTTGATATTTCTTCCAGCAATATTAATTCTGGCTTTGGATTTATCCAGCCCAGCCTTATGAATGATGTACTCTGTGTATAAGTTGGTGTACAAACTTGTCACACTCCTTTCCCGGTCTTGAACCATTCTGTTTTTCCATGTTCAGTTCGTGGCCTAGTGGTCTACATACTGATTCCTCAGGAGGAGGATGAGAAGATCTGGTACTCCCATCTCTTTAAGAACTTGCAACATTTTGTTGTGATCCACACAGTCAAAGGCTTGAGAATAGTCTATGAAGCAGAAGTAAATGTTTTTCTGGCACTCTCTTGTTTTCTTTATTATACATCAGACATTGTCAATTTATTGTGCCTCTTCCTCTGCGGAACCTGGCTTGCATGTATGGTAGTTCACGGTACATATATTGTTGGAGCCAAACTTGTAGAATCTTAAGCATTATATTGATTGCATGTGAAATTAGTGTAATTGTTTGGCACTGCCTTTTTTTGGATTGGCATGTAGACTGTCATTTTCCAGTCTATTGGCCACTGTTACATTTTTTCAAATTTGTTGTCATAATGCAAGCAACACTTTCACAGTATCATCTTGTAGGATTTTGAATAGTTCAGCTGGGATTCCATCAATTCCTACAGTCTTGTTGAAAGCAAGGCATTCAAGGGTCCATCTCACTTCACTCCAAGATGTCTGGCTCCAGGTGCCTGGACAAATTATTGAGGTCATCAGTGCTATTAAGATCTTTCATGTATAGATCTTCAGTGTATTCCTGTCCCCTCTTCTTTATCTGATCTGCTTCTGCTAAGCCCCTAGCATTTTGTCTTTTCACAACCTCTTTGGCATGAAAGGTTCCTTTGAGATCCACAACACTCATGTAGAGATCTCTTGACTCTCCCATTCTGTTATCTTCTTCTCTTTACATCCTTTACATCCTTTTATAGTAGAATGTCTCCTTGTCTCTTGCTATCCTCTGCAAATCTGAATTCAGTAGGACAAATATTTTCCTGTCTCCAAAAACCTTTTGCTTTCCTTCATTCCTGGGCTACTTTTAAAGTGTCATCAGACACAGTTTGGCTTCTTAGTTTTCGTTCCTTTGGAGATTTCTTTGTTGCTGTTTCCTGAATAATGTTGCATACTTCAGTCCAAAGATCTTCAGGCATTCTATCTACCATGTCTAGTCTCCTAAATCTATTATGTACCTCCACTGCATATTCACAGAGTATATTATTTATTTCATGTTTGCTTAGTGTAATGATTTTCCATATTTTCTTCAGATTAATTCTGAATTTTGCAATAAGAAGCCCATTATCGCAGTCAGTTCCAGGTCTTGTTTTTACTGACTCTATAGAGCTCCTTCATCTTTCACTATAAAGTATATAGTCAATCTGATTTCTATATTGTCCATCTGGTGGTGTTCATGTGTAGAGTCGTCTCCGAGGCTTTTATAAGAGGGTGTTTGCTATGACCAGAGAATTATCTTGACATAATTCTACTAATCTCTGATCTTATGTAACATTCAAAATGAGAGCAGTTATATTTCACTGGAGTCTGGATACCATACACATTCTTTAAATGTCCAAAATACTATGATACATTACTGGCAAGATAAGTACATCCAGCTGTAATAAAATATGAATATGGAAGGCAATATCTTTCCTGCTGCAGAAAATAGGAACTTGTATTAATAGTAGGGACAACAATTTACTTTTAATAACCGTTATTTATTTCTGTTTTAGTATTTTTTATACTCTATATTTAACAAATATGTTTTTTTAACAAAAAATAGAAAATGTCAATATTGCAAACCATTTTCATGAAATGTCTACAGATATCCTTCACATCGTATCTGCCTCTTCCAGCGTACACACAGGGTCTAATGTGATAACGGTTCTTCTCCAAGGTCCAAACCTGGCATTTATTACAAGTATATTTTGGTTCCCTACTTTAGCATTACATTCTCCTATGATGAGTATCACATCTTTTCTTGGTGTTTTATCTATGACATGTTGAATATCTTCGTAGAACTGGACAACTTCAGCCTCTTTAGCATCCATGGCTGGAGCATAGACTTGGATCACTGTGGTGCTAAATGGCTTACCTTGAATTCAGATTGAAATTCTGTCATTTATTGGGTTGTAACGGAGCACTGCTTTGGCCACCCTTTGATTGACTATGAGTGTACTCCATTTCTTCTGTGGGATTCTTGACCATAGTAGAAAATCTGGTGGTTGTCTGATTTGAAATGTCCCATTCCAGTCCATTTGAGTTCACTAATTCCCAGGATATCAATATTTAATCTTGTCATCTCATTTTTGACCACATGCAGTTTGCCTTGATTCATAGTTCTAACATTTCAGGTACAAATGCTGAATAGTTCTTTGCAGCAGCAGATTTTCCTTTCCCTTCTACACTCTTCCAAAGCTCGGAGTCCTCTCGGCTTTGGCCCAACCACTTCATTAGGTATGGAGTTACTTACGCTTGCCCTCTGCTCCTCCTCAATAATGTGGTAGGCACCTTTTGACCTGAAGGAGTCATCTTCCAGTGCCATATTGTTGTGAATGTGGATGTACTAATCCATAGAGTTAACTAAGCAAAGTTACTGGAATGAGTTGCCAGTTCCTTTTCTATGGACCACAATTTGTCTGACTTCTCTGCTGTGACCTGCCAATCTTGGGTGACCCTACATGATATAGCTTGCAGCTTAATTGTAGTATACAAGCCCCCTCTCCACGACAAGGTAGAGATCCAGAAGGGGAAATAAATCAATAGTTAAAAATATTGATTTGTTGTTTATGATAATTTGGCATTTAATTAAAACAAATTGAAGTATTTGAACAAAATCTATATCTATTTTTTATCAAAATATGTCTAAAATTATTCTACATTTTTAAATAGCCTTATCTCTCAATAGTATCTTGTCTAAATACCATACATTGGCTATATTATCAACATAATACTTTATTCATATTGTATGAAATATGTTCTGATACCCATGTATTGATGCATGTTCTTAGCCATATAACACTCGAAGAAACAGTCCCAAAGAATATCTATACACTATATATGAAGAATTTTGAAGTTGGCTGTCATGTTATGCAGTATGGCCGAATTATATATAAGAGGATTCATTGCTCGTTTACCAAGCTTGTATTTCTAGTTCTCTATTTTTTTTAAATCAAAGACATGGTACATAAAGTATATTGATGTTTTCAAGTCTAGTCACACTCATGCCCTTGGGTGAGTTCTTTGATTCATGAGTTTCCAATTCTTAGAAAAAGAGGTAATTTTAAAGTACTCAAGACTATAATTTCTAAGGAGATACCAATAGGTTAAAACTCAGACTTTTCTTACCTGCTTAAATGGCCATGGGAGCGTTTAAAATGTTGAATAACTAGATGTGCTTTTGTAATATATAGATTTATTATACTAATATCTATAATATATATATTTATATATACAGTAGACTCTCTGTTATCTGTCACCCAAGGGGATTTGTAGATGCCGGATAAATGTAGTTTCTGGTTGCTTGAGAATCACTAAGTATATTTGTCAGGGCTGTTCTAGCAGCAGCAGCTTTCACTCCTCACTTACACACAGGTACAATTGGCTGGAGGGTGCAATGCTGAACCCGGGGAATGTAACGCCAACACTGCACTGGTTCAGTCTCTCATGTCTGTGTGCTTCCAGATAAAACTGAATTGCAGAGATGTACAGTAGATGACATCTAGGTGCCTGTAAGAATTTTGTGGCATGAAAATTACATTTTTATTTAAAGTACAGTTTTCAAAAAAAAATTCTGGTTGCTTGAGAATTCTGGTTGCTTGAGCTTTGGTTAACAGTGAGTCTACTGTATAATATATATTAATATATATAATATAATAATATGTAAATATTATTTAATTTATCTACTACTATTATTTATTATTAATTACTAGTAAAAGTGACAACAGCTGGAATCAGTATTTTTTATTGGTCTCCTCTACACATATTGCAAATCCATGGGTCAAATAATATGTCTCCACTTTTAAATGGTTTTAAATTATTTTTAATGGTTTATGGTTATGGTATATACAATCAACACATATATTCATGTTCGTAACAGCCTTCAATTAGGCGTCACTGATTTCTGCCATGTTCGTGTTGTTAGGAAATAACTACAGATTGATTCCACAATCAACACACTTAATTTCAGTGTGACATGTTTAGTATGCAATCAGGCCTATTACATTTGAAGCCTGTAGCGCATTGGCACACCCGCAAAGGCTGCGGGCCTGCGTTACAGAGCTATTAAATTAAACCATGCCACGAGTTAGGGACTGTAGACGCAAGTCCGTAAACCAGTCTTGCCATGTTGGATGTGCGGCCGTGAACATGATCAATTAGTCAAAGAAAGATATTGAGCAACAGTTGTGGGGGAGGTGTTGTGTACTTGGAATATAATTAATAAAAAATATGAGTTAATTTCTTCACCTAGCCCAATATTACCACTTCACCTTATTATTAAAGAGGGAAAAATAATATTTTGTGGTCTAATTTTGGACTGAATTGTTTACAAGATCTTTACATAGATTATGCTATGGCATATTTTGACCAACTAACTACAAATTATAACCTCCCAAAGAGATGTTGGCTAGATTATATTAAGATACAAACACTTGTTCTGAAAACGAAACTTAATCTTAAAATTAATATTGTAGTTAAACCTTTGGAAAAAATTATTATCTCTTGGGACAGGTCACATTTGATATCCAAGTGCTTAACTATCTTGAAACAAATTATAGAAAAGGACAAAACCTCCAAGATGGTTTCTTGGGAAAAGGACCTCGACAGTACTTGGTTGATTGATTCTTGACATAAAGCTTTCAGATTCATTGGGAAACATATAAAAATGCCTCATATAGAGAAATTCTAAACAAATGGGCCCTCATTCAATTGCGATTTGGCCAATTGAAAAGGGTCTAAATAAGCACATAGCATATTTTTTTTTAAAGAAGTTTTTAGTTACTAAGCATCTATCCAAAAGCAAGGTTTTTACTATCTAAAAACTTCTTTAAAAAAATATGCTATGTGCTTATTTAGAGCCCTATTCAATTGGCCAAATCACAATTGAATGAGGGCCATGGTATATAGTTCCGTCCACAATTATTCATTCCACATGTGATGAGAAACAGTCCCTATGGTGGAGAAACTGTTGCCTAGTTGGCACACATCTTCACATGTGGTGGCTCTGCCCTAAGATACAGACCTTTTGGAGGATGTGTTTCATTAAATTGTCCAGACTCTTTAAGGTAAAGATCTCCCTTAATGTAGAGAATGTTATTCTCCATAGTTTTCCTACAGAATATAGCCCTGAAACTCGAGCATTAAATATATTATTATTTTATTATTATTATCTTTTATTTGTATTGCGCCAACATATTCCGTAGCGCCGTACAGGGGATAAGAACAAGGGAAATACACGTTTAACAAAATAAAAAAAAAAAAAAAAAAAGTTGAAGAAATGTTGCTAGTATCCAAATGGTTATTAGTGAGATGCTGGAAGCAGGAAAGAGTTCCAACATGGTCAGAACTAATCAATATCATATCCCGTAATCGTGAATATGATGAATACCTTATGTTAACTAATATGATAAAAAATAATAAGATCAAATGGAAAATTTGTGATCCCCGGGAAATCCAGGACCGTTTGTTGAAATAGACCTGCTTCACGCATAACAATTGTCCTCAGCCTTCCAACTTTGCTCTTGGTCCGTGAACTCCGACGGCACTCAGACCATAGCCATGTAATCAAGCCCTAAATGTTTGAGCTGATAGAACATGACCTATGTGATATTCATTAAGTCATGTTACAAACTATTTCTAGAATACATACATACTGACCATTTTAGCATATGTAAACATAGTTAAAAACACAAAAGAAAGAGATATGGAGATGAATCTACTAGACGATGACGTATTGGAATTTTTTGGGGAGAACCTCTTCATACCTAGTCTATCCTGTGATGCATGTGATTTCTCTAATCAGTCCTTCATGATGCCTAAATACCTTGTAGAAAGGTGCAGACACATGCTTGTATGAAGCAAACAATTAAGGGAAATACAAATATATTTCATAATTACTCTAGGACACAGGTACTTCTATGTACTTACAGGATTTTCCTTAGTCATTTAATTCAACATTAAATGCATCATTATTCTAAAGTATCTGGATTATCCAGTCAAACTGCTATAGTAATTTTGAGTTCTATAAAAGTTATGGAACATTCAAAATTATTGCAGTTATTTTTACTGGAGTCTGGATACCGTACAAGTTCTTCAAATGTCCAAAATACTATCATACATTACTAGCAAGGTAAGTACATCCAGCTGTAATCAAATATGAATATGGGAGGCAATTGCCTTTCCTGTTTCAGAAAAGAGATACTTGTATTAATAGTGGGGATAGCCATTTAGTATTGATAACTGTTATTTATTTCTATTTTAATTTTTTTAATACTGTTTATTTAAGAAATAATAAAAAAGGTCAATATTGTAAACCATTTTCATGAAATTTCTACGGATATCCTTCACATCATATCTGCCTCTGCCGGCATATACACCTGGTCTGATGTGGTAGTGGCTGAGCATCTACACCAGATGTTCCAAACATACATTTCTCCAAGCTACATGGCTTTGTGTACAGGAGTGACAGGAACATACAACATAGATGGGGAACCTGGTACCTACATCGGACCCCATGTAGATGATGGCAGATGCAGAAATGATGTGAACGGAATATGTAGAGAGTTATTGCCTTATTAATTTGCACAGGTAAATAGCCCACAGTATCTGGGGCTTCCAGTGAGGAGGTGCCCTTTCAGGGGTCCTAGTTTGAACACTTATTACCCTGATGTTTACTGAACAATTCTGGGTATAGTCTGTGTTCTCTAGATTTTAACTTTCTTCTCTCTTTTTTTTAAAATTATTATTATTTTCTTTTCTATGATTTTAGCTGTAGGGTAGATATACGATTTTTTTAAGTATGAAATAAATAAGGAATTTTTGTTAAATCCCTGTAAGGATATTCTTTGCATTTTTATACATGCTACAGTCATTTTGTATTTAATAACGTGTTAAAATACATGGTATACATTTCTTTATTAACATAGAAATTATTGTGATATTTCTTCAAAGTTGTAGAACATGATTCTTATAGCATATGGGTTAACAATGATTTGTTATTTGTGTAATTCTTTAATATATTATTTTATATATTTTGTTACAAGGCATTATAACATTTCATTTTTAGAGCAAAATATATACAGCTGAGTTTTGAAAATCATATTTTAAACAACGTAATTCAATTTCAGTTACTATTCATTGTAATAGGTGGTGATGACACTACTCTTATGAGCCTACATATTGTATAATAATTCTGGCAAAATAATGGAGAGATATAATTAAAAAAAATATATATTATTGGTTTATTTATGATCCTTTTGTTTGGCATTTTGTTTGATTTTTTCCCCCACAAATATATAAATGTTATTAGAAAATATTGGGAAGAATTTACTAAACAATTTCTCATCTGAGATGAGGTAAGAAGGACTACTTAGTAAAATCCCCACATTTTATGCTAAAAGATTTAAATATATAAACTAACATTCTGAAGCCTTAACTCTCCTCAAGAAGATGTATCAACAGGCAACCGCTTTTACCTTGATCTTGTCCAAACACGATAAATGGAAAATATTTCCAACATACGGTATTTATATTTTCAGTCTATTGAATCTGTTCTATAATCATTGATTTAGGCAATTCTGTATTATACATTATATAATCGTTGAATAAGTAATTTTTGGGGCTTTAAAGCAAGTGCTCTTATATTTTTTATTATTAAGTTGGTATTATTGGTTCTTTGCTTTGTGATAATGTAAAGAACACAATACAAAGCATGATGCACTTCTTAAACACACCCACACTCATGCCTAAAGGTAAATCATTTGATCCACAAGTTTCCAATCGTCACAGAGGTACTTCCTAGTACAACGATCCAGACTTATCAATGATATTGGACTATATTCACTAAGTTAATCCAAATGGTTAACACTTACTCTCCAATCTTTGATTTTCCTACTGGGTTAAAGGACTATGAAATTCTCAAATGTTATAGTGTGTTCTTTTTCTGAATTAGACTTGATAATGTCTAAACTGTCTTTAGAAAGTAGAAAGACTAAATCTCAACTTTAATTTATGAATTATTACATTCAATTATACAGTGAGAGAACTGCTATTTTTTTAATCATCTAATTTAGTTGGCTGGTGACTCAAGATAAGCTTTTCATTGTTTTTTAGATGAAAGTTTTTTAATCAAACCTAGGAATCTTAGCAGTGTCACTGACCCACTCCCACTGTGAAGAGTTATTCAGACACTGTTCTGCTACCTTGCTGACCAACATAACTGTATATAATAGTTAATAAATAAAAGACTATTTTTTTCGAGAAACAATTTTATTTAATAGTATGTTTTAACCCATCTGTGGTTTTCTATCAATAAGGTGAGCCTGTTTCACACAATAGATTATTCTATGGGGCCAATTTCCAAGATGGAGAGATCACTTTGCACTTTAGAAGAGACTACCCGGATGAACAGGAGAAATAAAGAAATCAATGCATTTCCAAAAGATGAAAGCTTTGTAAAAGTATGTCCAAAAAGTTGACTACTAACAGAGGCTTCCATTTTGGTAACCGTGAACAGGTTATATTTACCAAAGTTGGGATAGGTGGTATTAAAATGGAGTTAAATATCCCACTGCCTATGTTTTTGATAGGGGCTATTTATCAAACATAATTGTATCCCTGTCTGATAAATATTCTCCCCTGGAAAAAAACAGGTTGTGGAGATATTTCATGTTTTATGTTTGTTTAACTCTACATATCATCACAAATCACAACTTTTAAACCATTAATAAATATACAAAACACGAAACTAATAAGATTCACTAAATCAGAGAATGAACTAACCCTAATAGGTTAGTCCTATGGTCAATATAGACAACTCTGAGAGCAGCTTCTTATAGCTCACTTGTGTGCTTCATTGAGATTGAGCACAGCTGTTTATGTTGTTGCTTATGCAAATATCCATTGGGGCTTCAATTGCCTGGTATTTCAGGACTAGATCATTCATCTGAGTGAATGCAGACTGAATACTAAAGGATATTTCTCCCTATGAAAGGCACAGGTAAGCTGAATAAGTGTAGGTGACCTGCTTTAGAAGCCTACCTTTAGTATTGTTCATTCGCCGAGTAAGCAACCCTGTTTATGCAAAAGACCCTTGGAGCTTTGTCTCCCTATGGGGGCTCCAGATGTGAACGCCAAGCTTACTGTGCTTTAGGGAGTTCAGAAACAACCTGCTGATGAGGCTCAACTAAGGCTGAAATGTGCGTCTGGGGTTTTCCTGTTTCACCTTTTCAGGGTAGAACTGCCTGATATTTCAGGGCTGGATCTGAGTAAGACCAGAGTGATATACTAAAGGATATTTCTTCCTGTGAGGGGGAACAAGTGAGCTAAAAGGGGCTGGTCTCTGAGTAGGCAACCAGACCTAAAGAAAAAGCCTACTATAGTATTGTTGGTTCTCAAATTGAGCAACTCCGTATGTGTTGTTGTAGCTGATAAATATACCCCAATGAGATGACAAAATATAATAGCAGAAAGAGAAAAATATATTATACTAATTGTGAATAATTATATCTCTAAAGTGAAGTGATTTTATACATCTGTACTTGAATCCATTCCAGAACTGTAGTATGATTTAACTGAGATTTGGCTGTAGTACAGTGCTTTAATCTTCAGATATTTCTTCTGCAAAACAACTGAAGAGGATACCTTTGGGATTTTGATATGGATGTACTCTCATAAAGAGTTTTTAGAAACCATTAAAATCAACTTGCCTATCTCCAGGACAGATATAGCAATTTCCACTATTATGATATATGATATATTTTTGGAATAATTTGTTGTAAAAATGTAATTCAACAAAGGAATATTATAACATACCTAATAATCTAAATTATTATTAGCAATTTGAAAAGTATTAAATGTTTATGTATCTACTGTGATTTATAGACAACCCAGTCATTAAATTTACAGCTATACTGTATGTCTCATCATCTAAAATATCTAGGTAATCCAGTCAGACAGCTATAACAATTACTTACTCTATAAATGTCATTGAACTTTAAAAAAGTGAGTAGTCTATTGTAGATCTAATATCTTAATAATTCTTCAAATGTCAAACGCGTCGGATTCAAACTGCCCGAACAGAGTAAGTATCAACAGTTACAGATTTTAAATTAATAGATAGAAAACCCTTGCCTTAAAAAAAGTTTTTCAAAATGTTAGTATATATATATATATATATATATATATATATATATATATATATATATATATATATATATATATATATATATAATTTTGAGTTAAATAAAAATAAAGTCTAGATGTTATATAACTATAGAAAATATTGGCCAGGCTGGACATATTTTCATTGATGTGTATAAAATATTAATACTTGTGTGTTTTGTCTAACTAGTTTTTAAAGCTAATTTTTAGAATGCCTTTTCTATTTTTTTTAATTGTACAACTGTATTTGAATATTATATTGCCAAGAAATGTATTTTAAATTCAGATAATTTCATTTCTAGTTGTATTGTTGTCTGTTTTGGGGGGAGTTAGACATGGTCAGGGGTCTGCAGTCATTTATAACTATAGAGCCAAAAAGAACATAAGGTCATCAATAGACAATATGGGCCTCATTCTATTAGCGGCCGTAAATCGGCCGTAAGGCTGCGATTCCTTGCGGGGGTTCTGTTACCTCGCGATTCTATTATACGGCCCCGCAAGGATCTCCCCTTACGGCCGGCCGCATATCTTGGAACCGGCCGTAATCTGTGAAATATAAAAACTCAAAAACAAATTCAAGCCTGCACTGTACAGCTCTGTAAATGCTAGGGATCATATTGGGGGACATGAGGATTAAAAGGAACCCACTCTCAAGCTTGCACATCTGCCCAAACCCGAGTTCAAATTAACTGTTTATTTTCCGGCTGCGGCGTTGGTGTGTCTGAGGTGCTCCAAGCACTCTGGACTTTTTACATGGATATTTTACGGATATTAAAAATTAAATATTTTACGGATTTTAGTACAGGATAATTATGTGCTATTTATTCTAACACCTAAAATCCCTTTATAGTCCTCTCAAAGTGCAGGATGGCTTTATTTGAGCTATTTTATGTGCTTAATTGGTGCTAGCGAGACCTCTTTCCTGCAAGTAAGCTGCGGCTCGCTTTTAGCCTTGCAGAGAGGTTTCCCGGAGCAATTGAATTGCAAATAGGAATTTCTTACGGCCGAAACTCTTGCGGCCGTTTTAGATCAAAGGATTTCCTCTGGCGCGAGCGGCCGCAAGAGATAGCAAGGCACCGGCCGCAAGCCTGCCGGAGCCTCCGGCCGTAAGGGAATAGAATAGCCGAATAGCTTGCGGCCGGTCCTTGCGGCCCCGCAACGGCTGCGGCCGCTAATAGAATGAGGCCCTATATATGTAACTTTAGAATGTATGAAAATGTACAAGTTAACAATGTTAATGCTAATTGACCTGTTATTTAATTATACATTACATACATTTATTAAGCTCAGATTATAGATAAAAATGTATATAAAAGTTATGAACATAGGCTGTTTTAAATGTTATTAATCAACATAGCAATGATTTGAATTCACAGCTATAATATGTTCAAAATGTACTGTAAAAAATCATTATGAGGAATTATTGCTGGATTTGATGCCTGTATTGGTATTCTCCACTATGTAAAACTATAGTGAACCTGGCCCAATGTGACCATGGGTTTCATCCACCAGCGTTCCTTATCACTAATATACCCAAAGTAAATATTTAAATATAGAAAACACAAATATCTGAGCAACTACGTACTATCAATTTTCATTTAGCCATTAGTATACACCACACATCACTCACCAGTCTAGACAACCATGGACATTTAGCAATAATAACAGAGACAATTTTTGACCTGTATTGATCTACATTAACTTTAGAGTCATAGGTTACAAGTCCCTGATATAAATAATATAAAAGTCTTTTTATAGGTTATTCAAATATTGCAGCTGTAATCCAGATCCTTATTCAGTTTTTGAGTCTTGTATAATAATGAATAAGGATTTATGTTAATATTAAAATATTTTTAAAATAACTCCATTTACTTTCTACCTTTACCCTCTGGTATTTTCAATCAATTCACTAATAATTATTGGGAAAGGACTCCAGGGTGTACCTAAAGTTATCATGATGAACAGAAACAGAGCTCTCTTAACTGTGAATTCATCTGTCATCTGAATCAAAATCCCATAGTGCACGCAGCCTATAACCTGCTGGATACTTTTATTGATTTCATTTTTTTAAATTAGAAGTTTTATTCAGTCTTCCCTGAAATTTAAGTTTTGAGTATAATTTATAGGATGTGGGATTGCAATTTTCCTTTTTCTATTTGTTTATTTTTTCTGTTTGTCCTTTTTCTATTTTTTTTTTTTTGTTTGTGTGAAAAAATTTTTTCCCCTTTTTAATGAAAAAAGTTAAATAAAGGTTCTGTTTTTGAGAACGTTAAATAGGTGAAAAAGTGGAAGATGCAATATGATGGTTATAAAGTTTAGCTGTTTTAATTATGTTTTAGCCTGCAAAGTAGACAAATAACCTAATTCTGTGAACATAATTATTAAAAATGTATCAACACAAAATGTCAACTAAAAGCAGTACATATTTTCTATGGAAAAGTAATTATAATAATTGTATTTACAAAATCATTTCCCATTATGCTTAGAATTTGGTATGTATTTTATAAAATACGATAATACATTCAGAAGACTGTTATTATCAGAATCCGTTACTGTTGTGGTATAACATGAATATAGTTATAAATATGAGATTCAAAACTTTGAACACCCATAGTTGACACATCAACTAATATTTGTGGCAGATCATAATTGTTTTTTTAATCCTTTTTTATATTGGGCAAGTACTTCTATAAACCAGATAACAAATATATAAACCACTATCATCAACATATGTAAAATCTGTTTTCTTAAACTTATGCTATTATATATGTATGTTATATATGAATACATTGCATTTTATACATTATTCAATTAACACTATTTTTCAGCTTACATTGATACTTTCAGAACCACTTAACAGTGTAAGTAGAGGACTTACTGTATTATACAATGTTAAGTGAATCACTGAGAGCAAGATTATAGCATTTATTGTTACCTGAGAGACAGTGTATTATTTCTTTGTATTACTGTACTTTCCCCCCTTAAAAGTAAGGGGAAATGTCTGTGCTTCTTATGGAGCGAATATGTCTGCCCTGGACCCAAGTGCAGTTGCAGGTCTGGAGGTGGCCTAGTGCTGCCGAATTTAACTGGGCCCCCTCAGCACACCATTCTTCCTCCTCCTTATCCTCCTACTTCCTCCGTCCCCCCTAATCCCCCCCCCCCTCTTTTAAAGGAAGGTGATTGGAGAGGGGGAAGGAGGGAGGAGGATAAGGGGGAAGGAGGGAGGAGGAGGATAAGGGAGATGGAGGGAGGAGGAGGATAAGGGGGAAGTAGGGAGGAGAAGCATAAGGGGGATGGATGGAGGAGGAGGATTTGATTCAGAATATTTTTTTCTTGTTTTCCTCCTCTAAAAACTAGGTGAGTCTTATGGTCAGGTGCGTCTTATGGAGCGAAAAATACGGTACATATAATTACATATTATACAGTGTATTACAAATGAATATTTACACTTGTCTGTTCACAAATAGAGGATAGAAATACCTTGAATTATGTAGGATTAATGTGAAAGAGTTTACACAGAGTACAATAAAAGCATGATTATATTATTGACTTGACATCAATTGAATGAGAATTTTATAAAAAATGGGCACCATTTAAATATATTAATATTTTATATGCTTTTGGTTTTGCATGAAATAACAAACTCTTGTATACTAATATGACACCCCCACGTAAGTATATAATCCAGCAAATAGTAGCTACTTCTTTCTTCTTGGATAGTTAATAGAGTAAACTATGACAACATTTAAAATTTTTATTGAAACCAAAAAACTCAATTTTAATGAATAGTTATAACTTAGCCTTCATTTAAATAAAATTTAAATTTTGGAGTTAAATATCCATTAAAATATAGTCTTTCTGGCTTCTGCGAATTGTCTATCCAATTTTTTGGGAGCTTTTAGAAAATTCACCATGTAAATATCAACAACAAATTGTGTGGTTTGCTGTATTAACAAATTATATTAGACCTATTTGAGACAATAGGGTCAATTTAGTAAACAAAATATAAAAATTGGTTTAATGGTGTAAAGTGAAGTTACTGGGGTCAAATTGGTGGTTAAAGTAAAATTCATTCTTCCTATGTTTTCTGTATAGGTTGTTTTCAAAATTTAAAATATGGATAATCTGAAAGGAATTTACACTTTAGAAAATGTAGGACTTGGGCAAACTGAATTTTTTTAACCACAATAAATCCTCACTTCTTATCCCATTTGAAAAATATACTGCTGCATTCCCTTTATTCTGAGTTTCAATATTGTTGGGTTTTTATCTGCCTGTATACCATAGATCAGTGATGGCGAACCTTTTTGAGCCCGAGTGCCCAAACCGCAATACATGCCAACTTTTTTTCCTCTAAGTGCCAACACGGCAATTAAACCTGAATACTGAGTCTTAGACGAACAACGTCAGGAACGCAGAACGTTGAAAATAAAACAAATGGCAGTTAGTGCACGCCACGCAAATGGTGCTCAGAGGAGCAAAAGCCTCACATTATGTGGCAAACAGCATTGCCAGCCTTACAATTGTATTCCCGTCATTTTTGATAAAATTATAGACTGATCATTTCTTTGTCATGGACAAAAAAAATCCGAAGGGGATCAAATACTTCCCCCCACCCCCTACTGTATGTATATATATATACATTTTTAGAGAGAGGAAATTAATATTACATTAATAAGCCCATTCACATGTCTAAAAGGCAGGGCCATGCAAATGAGAATACAATGCACCTCACTCTTTCAATCCAAAAATAGCAATTTTATACATTGCTCCCTTAATGCATATGCCCGCTTCCCCTTGTCGCCCCCTTCTCCCTTGTCTCTCCCCTTCTCTCTTGACTACCACTCCCTCTTGTCTCTCCCTCCACTCTTGTCTCTCACTTTCTCACTCCCCCTTGTCTCTTACACCCTTCTCTCTCTCCCATTCTCCCTTGTCTCTCCCCTGCCCCTTATGTCTCCCCTTCCCCCTTGTCTCTCCCCTGCCCCTTATGTCTCCCCTTCCCCCTTGTCTCTTCCCCCATTTTTCCCTCTCCCCCCACCCTCCTGTCTCGCCTCTTGTCTCTCCCCTCCCCCTTGTCTCTCCCTCCAGCCTTGTCTCTTCCTTTCTCCCTTGTCTCCCCCCCCCCTTGGATCATACACCCTTCTCTCTCCCCTCCCCTTGTCTCTCCCTTCCTCCTTGTCTCCCACCACCCCTGTATCTCCCCTTCTCCCTTGTCTCTTCCCTCCATCCTTCTCTCTCTCCCACCCTTATTTCTCCTCTCTTGTACCGCTCACAATTGTCTGTTTTCTCCCTTGCCTCTACCCCCCCTTGTCTCTTTCCTTCCCTGTGTCTCTCACTCCTCCTTTCTTTCCATTCTCTACCTCTCCCTTTTGCCTTTCCCCTCTCTCTCACTCCTCCCTTCTCTCACTCTCCCTTCTCTACCTCTCCCTTTTGCCTCTCCCCTCTCTCTCACTCCTCCCTTCTCTCACTCTCCCTTCTCTACCTCTCCCTTTTGCATCTCCCTCTTCCTTTCTCTCTCCTCTCCCTTCCTCTCATGTGCCTCTACCTTCTCTCCCATCTCACTCTCTTACTTCTCCCTTTCCCTTCTGCCTCTCCCTATTTTCTTTCTCTCCATCCTCCCTTCTCTCTGCTCTCCTTTCTTCCTCCCTCCCTCCCTCTTTCCTTGCTTATCTCTCCCCCACCCTTGTATCTCCTTCACTCTTGTCTCTACCCCCACCCTTGTCTCTCCTTGTACTTCACTATTGTCTCTCCCACCATTCACTCTCTCTCCCCCTTGTCTCTCCCCTCCCCATTGTCTCCCCCCTTGTCTCTCCCCTTCCCCTTGTGTCTCCCATTACCCTTGTCTCTCCCCCTGGTCTCTCTACCCCCTTGTTTCACCCAACCTTGTCTCTCCCATTCTCCCTTGTCTCCCACACCCTTCTATCTCTCTCCCACACTTCTCTTTCCCATTCTCAACTGTCTTCCCCCTTCTCTCTCCCCTTCTCCCTTGTCTCCCCCACCCTTCTCTTTCCCCTCTTGTCTCTCCACTTCCCCTTGTCTCCCCCTTCTCCATTGTCTCTCCCCTTCTCCCTTATCTGTCCAACTCCCCATTGGCTCCCTACACCATTGTCTCTCCCTCCACTCTTGTCTCTCCCCTTCTCCCTCCCCCTTGTCTCAACCCTCTTCTCTCTCCCCCTCTCCCTTGTCTCTCCCCTACCGCTTGTCTCTCCCCTGCCCCATAACTCTTACCTTCCCCTTGCCTCTCCCCCTGCGGATCTCGAGGAGAGTCTGTTTGCCTGCGCCGCGCGCGCGCACGCTAGCACAGCCCTTCCTTTTTTAAGTGACGAGAGAGCGCTCAGGCGCCGTGCGCGCGCGCGCGATGAGCAGACCCAGCATGCTGCCGGCGACCTATGGCCGCGTGCCCACAGAAGGGGCACGGCGTGCCACCTGTGGCACGCGTGTCATAGGTTCGCCACCACTGCCATAGATGATACCTTTATTTAGTTGCATCGAAATACACATAGTAAGTTGTCCAAGGTTTTAGGTTATTTTTATAATTTAATTATATAAAGTTTAATAAATTCATTTTTTTTACTTCTGTTCTGTTAAGTACCATAATTCCATTGTGATCAGCCCCATTAACCTACAACATGTGGATTTTGCTTCACTGTACTCATAGCAAAGACTGTATTAGAACAAAAATCAAAGCAAAGCTAAGCTTCTAATAGTACAATTTTTTTAAATTTAATTAGAAAATATATTTTTATTCTTTTCAAGTGTAATTTTTATTTGTTTTACTTCTGATTTACCAAAAAAGCTGAATTTAAATAATTTCAATCTAAATAGCCACTAGGAGGAGACACCCACTCATCCTGCAACAAAGACCTTGAAGATAATAATGAGTGACAATTATTTTAGACTAGCGAATTGCCTGTCAAAAAATGACGGCAATAGAATTATAAGTCAAGGAATGGTGTTTGGCACAGACATTATTTTTTGTGGTTGTCTGAGATCTCGGGGGTGATTGCGAGGCTGGCGAATGTGTATGTGGTAGGTGGGTTTGTATGACGAAGCATCCTTGCTAATGGTGTATGTTGTAGGTCGTACGGGTTTTTGTAAAAGCCGTATTTGCTTTGTGGAATTTATTGGCTTTAGGGGTCGTGTAGCCTCGTTTTCGTTTTTTTTCGGTGGCCATTTTTTATCTCACTAAGGGGATTTTCGAGTGTGTAAACTTTGTAAATTTTCCAGAATTCAAGGTTTAAGCAGTGTTGCAGAGGTCCTGGGTGTCCCCCCTTGGTGTGGGTAATGTTTTTATTTTATTTTTGTGTGTATTTTTGTGTTTTTTAATGGTTGCCGCTGTGCGCGGGTTGTCTGTTAAGGTTGTATTTTTACAAGTCCGTAATGGAATTTTTCTAAGTCCCGTGGGTTATCTTTTTTTTGTGTAAGTCCGTAGTTAGTCATTGCGTGTTTATGTTTTTTTTCCAAGTCCAGAGTGTGGAGCGCGTATAGCCTCCACCTTCGCAAATGCCGCCCATTTGCGGGCTGCAATGAGCCTGCAGCTCATTGCAGCCGACGTGGGAGCCTCTCTTCGCGAGGGTCCACATTTGCTGTTGGAAAGTCGTAGGGGGGCGTAGTGAAGAGCGCCTACGGCGTTCATCTCCACCAGCGCAAGGAGCTCCTTTGGAGCTTCTTGCCAGCAACTGCGGCCCTCGCTTTGCGAGCCCGCAAGCGTTGGCAACAACCGGCATGATGACAATTATATATGTGATTGCAACTGGTTTGAATGGTAGAGAATAAATTTCTCATTTTGGCCAACCTCCTTTTGGTGTGGGAAGTGTGAGACACTCCACTTACAGTGAACTAATGTGATTCTTTAATCAATATGGGGACTTTCCATGTCTCCTCATATTTTTATTCCCATGTCTTCTATACAATGCTGCCCTCCACTGCTCTTCACATATAGTCATACTGTGAAAATGTAATTGTCCCACACCGAGAATCTGTTACCCTTCCATGAAGAAGTTAAATGACTGACCATAGAGCAATGCAATTGTTTCTCAAAGTTGTTGTCATTTTGTCTGTAATTTATAGCTTTCAAAATCAGACTACAGCTTACAGAATTTCTTGTGAAGATGAATAGCACAATTCAACCAATCTGAAATGAACTTTGCTATTCCAAGCCCAATACTCAAGACTTTTTGAGTGGAGCACTGTGTAAAGAGAGAAGACAACAAAGGTATTTTAAGATATGTTTAAGCTCTGGCAAATGGCACCATCTACAGTCATGGGCACCGATGCAGCTGCCAATTCTGCCTAATGGGAAATTGACTCTGTAGAAGAGTTTTTTTTATAACTGACCAGAGATCAAGGATGAAGCCTCCCAGGCCTAATAATCTTCTAGAAAATACTGAGAACACATTCAAGGAATTCAATGCATGGAATATAGATATAGGATTTAGTTCAATGTTAAAACTAGTACACTCACAAAATATTACGTTGATATACATTTTAAATCATCCTATAGTGAATTAATTCAATAATATGTCTCATCATTCTAAAGTATCTGAGTAATCCAGTAGAACAGCTATCGCAACCAGTATAAAACTAATGGAATATTCAATAGCAGATCAGTATCCTGTAAGCACAGATAACGCAAAGGTTCTTCAAATGGCAAGCAGAATAATATCATTCCTTTTTGATAGAGTGAGTACAAAAATGTTATATTCATAAAATGATAATAATAGTAAGTTACCGTTTTTTTTGTTCTTGTTGGCTGTGAATACAAAGTCTGTCAAAATGCTTTATTTATTATTCCCAGTAGAAAAAGTAGGTTTGTAACGTTAAGTCTCCATGTGATGAATTTTAAAAACGTTTTATAAAAAAAGATATATCAATGAAAAGTGGTCATATTTCATTGCAATTATGTAATCCTCTTCAATACCACTTTTTACTATGTTTTCTAAATATACAACATAGTTGAATCATCATCATTCAACCCTTTTAATGTATAGTACTTTTGCAATTATGATTTGAATTAGTGTATTTCTTAGCACAAAATTGCGTTTTTATTGTATTTTTTTCCTTTTTTCTTCTTTTCAAAAACAATTCACTTTCCTAGGTTTTAGCTATTTTGGGACAACTTTATTCTGTAGTGAAATAATATAAGGCAAATTGAAAAACAAAATGTTTGCTATATAATTAAATATCATGGATGCAATCAATTATGTCACCACAATTTATTAGATTTCTGCTAATTATTAATGTAGCCCAACTTTGTAATTCAGTTTCAAAATGTGTCATACATGGACATGTTATTATTTACATTTTAACACAGTTTACCTATCAAAAAAAGTAATGGGATTTGGGAAAAAATTACTGTTTGTATTGGTATTTTACCAATAATATCAGGTATCTAAGTTTTTTTTTGTAATACCTTCAAAATGTTATACAATAGCAATCCAATTAGGAATCCAATTTTTTAAAACTCACGTTTGAAGAACTATGATTAAAAATAGTCATTTTTTTTTAAAGTTTGCAATGTTATGGGAAATGTTTTAATTAAATTGAATTATATCCTATAATATAATAATAATGATTGTAATTGTATATAATTAATAATTGTAATTCAATATTAAATTGTGTATCGTTCTTAATGCAAATTCTGACATTCATCCTGTTAATTAAAAAAACTGGTTAGGCGAGTTGTCACTGTGAAATTTAAATACAAGTTGAATTTATTAAGATAGTTCAAAACAGAGTCAGAGATGCATATTTTGAGAACAGACAACAGCTAAGTAGATTTGTTTTATAGGTCTATTCGCCTACTCAGAGAGCAACCTCTTTTAGCTCACTTGTGCCCTTCACAGTGACAATTATCGTGTAGTAGATCAGTCTGGTCTCACTCAAAAGAGTGATCCAGCCCTGAAATACCATGCAATTCTCCCTGAACAGGAGAAACTTGAGACCACAAAAGATAAAATTGAAGAATTCGAAAAGACATGTAGTTGTACAGAAAGCATTCAAACCCTCTTTAATAGTTCTGTAAACTTTTCAAAATCTTTCAAAAAAAATCTGTCCTCCATAATTTGTGCTATGTTGATGACATCATAGACAAGACTGCAATTCTTAGATTCTTAGGGCTTGGTAGAGAACCTGAACATTTTCTTAATAAAGGTTTCTTTTAAGCAGACAAGTACTCCCTAAACAAATTCATATACCCTGTGAAACCCTGAGGGCCTCATTCAATTGCGGTTTGGCCAATTGAATAGGGCTCTAAATAAGCACATAGCATATTTTTAGTTAGTGAAGACCTTGCTTTTGGATAGATGTTTACTAACTAGAAACTTCTTTCAAAAAAATATGTTATGTGCTTATTTAGAGCGCTATTCAATTGGGCAGATTGCAATTGAATGAGGGCCTGAATGTCCAAACATTCTCCCAAAAGTCCCACCCAGGCCCCCATAATGCCTCTTAACAATATACCAAAAAGTATCATAGAGAGAGATTCTCTGTGTCATTTCTTTGTAAAAACTACTGGTCCCATAAATTGTAAACCCAAAGTTGAACAAATTACAATTTGGGAAATATTGGAACAGAGCATAAACACTATTTTTGTAACTAAAAAATATCCTGCTTAAGTGTTATTAAATAGTGTCATACATTTTAATATGAGTTAATATCACACAATGATTCAACATAATTATTTGAAAAAACAACCGGTCAACAGCATACATAATTAAATGTTAAATATCAGATAACAGAAACACAGTTGTTACTTTGTAACGTAATTATTTTAAAAGTTGAGGTATATCTATTAACTAGATTTAGCAGTATTATTAATATATGTATACGATTTAAAGTTATTGTTTGGAAAATAATAATATACCCATTGGTATAAGATTATATCCTGTCTTACTGATGCTGAGGGCATGTCATAGTATTCCAGTAAAAATTCAAGACAATATATAAGTTGTTGCTACACATCTATATTTGCAATTAAGTATTAAAAACATTATGATTGACTGATTGGCTCTCATAACTATCATAAGGAATAAAAACATAATCAGATTTTCAAATCATATATACTGGTGAGATAGACTGTGCATAAACACCAATGAAATTCATATTAAACATATTTATAACTTATTTATGTTTGAAATAAGTGAGAGCTTCTAATATAGTGGTAAAATGTGGCAAACTCATAGAGACTTATCCAAAGTGACTTGGAGCTGTGATTGCCGCAAAAGGTGAATAGTTATGCACATTGACTTTTTCTGTTTATTTTGTCCTATTTGTTGTTTGCTTCCCAAAAAAACATCTTCAAAGTTGTGGGCATGTTCTGCAAATTAAATGATGCAAATCTTCAAACAATCCATGTTAATTCTAGGTTGTGAGGCAACAAAACACAAAAAATGTCAAGGGGGTGAATACTTTTGCAAGGCACTGTAGAAGCTTACACAATCAAACTTAAAAACGCCAGTTATATTTAGTTTAAAAAATATATTTTGTATTGTCATTTACATAAAATAAGTAACAGCAATTTCAGTATCGTAAATTAAAAAAAAATTTGCATGGCTTTATGTATATTGTTAGCTTCAGTTACTCATCTGTCATTCATTTAATGATTTACATAATTTATTCTACATCCAGAAAAATAATCAGTTGACACTAAATAATCTAATGATCAAATTTTTAAAAAAATAATCAGCTTTAACAAAGTAAAACTTAGCCCAATTGTACGTGACATCACTCCGAGGTATCTTGTCAACCAGTAAAACTACTTGAAACATATAAACTAAAACATAATTAAAAATTCATGAGAGAAATCTAGGAAGGTGAATTGTTTTTGAAAATAAGAAAAAGGTATAAATAGATATGTACAAATAGAGAAATAATATATGTTTTTGGTGCAGCAGTTGTATTATTATGGCATGTATGTAAAATTTCTGAGCAATATAAAAATAATTAATTTATGTGTATAAAATGTGTGTAGGGCTCATAATTATAACTAAATGGATATACAAATTGGGAAATGCTTTTGTTCTGGTTGTGTTAATAGTATTACCAATAAGCATATGTATGACAGAGTGTAGGCTACATTGTATTAATAATAGCAATGGATTATGTGGGGTTAAACCAGGTTATGTGAAATGGTGCCAAACTGAGATGTTGTAGTTCCTTACTTTGTCCTACTTGATGACATTCTGTATAGACTGATCGTTATGTGTAGGTTTGGGCAGTTTTTACAGCCACCCCTCTTCACATTTGGTACTTTGTGTATTGTAAATTATTTTTATAGATATGCAGATGTTAGCTTTACTATTGTATGATTTGCTGTGGTGCCTGGCAATGTTGTTGATGCAAAAGTGAAGAGAGTTTTGTTGCAAATTTTAGACTTAATCTTATTTGTTCTATTATTTTTTTTTTATTAACAGTTTTTTGTTTCTGATATGGTGGTTTCCTGAATGCAAGAACAATTTGTTACATTTTCTTTTATAGAAGGGTTTTATGTGGTACCTAGTAGTATACTTGTTGAAATTTCACTCTCTGATTGGACCTCCCCAATCCTGGCTTGCTATTTCAGCCAATCAGAGTATCGCTGTGATTTTATCAGGACCTAACTGGCTAAAGAGAGATCAAAATCAATCATATACATGTGCATATAGTTATAAAGGAATATAACTGACTTGTAAAGCTCCTTCTGTTTAGAGGCAAGTAATATGTATATATGGTTGTGGGATTTTTGCATAGTTTTTTTCCATAGTTTTTTTTCCATTTAAATGTCTGAAAATATCAATTTACACTTAGTGTTATTTTAATGGGGCTTTTAAGAATGAGAATCTGAAAAATGTGGGACTAATGGATCTTTTAATGGACTGAAGGACGTCAGTGGTGTCTTGTGTAAAGCCATTTTTAATTAGAGACCCTATTCTATTCTATGCACACTGGTTATTATTGATCTCGGGCTTCTGTACCTGTGGTAGACATTTGGATTTTTTTGGTTTGGGGTATGCAATTTCTAAATCTGATCGTAACTCCTTTTTGATTGTTCTATTCAGACTTCTGAGATATTAAATAAATTCCTCAGTGGGTTCTTGACTCAGTTTCCTGTTATAAATATTATTTAAAAGTTGTTTGTACTTTTCTTTTATATAGTCCTCTGTGTTCATGGTCAACACATATTTATGGTGGAAAAGCCTAGACATCAGAAAGCCTTATTTGAATTTTTTTTTTTAATTAATTGATGTAACACCTATAACAACAAACATGAGATGCACTCGTCAAACTGGTTGAGAAATATTTTATGGCTGCTAATAGTAAGCATACTGGAAGCTGCCACTGGAATTTATAGGTTAGCCCTAATTACTTGGAAATGTCAGGACACACTCTTTTCTTTTTCACATGTTTGGGTGTTGGGTGTTTGGGAATTAATAATATATATTGATTTCATATGTATTAAGCTTTATCAACCAGTGCAATAAATGATTTAGCCACTATTTATTCCAATATAAATATTATTATGTCTTATTTAATTCAGCGCTGTGCGTGTTCAGTTATATAGCTTGAAAACCCACCACTAAAATTGTAAGCCAGGCAATGCTGTTTGCCACACAATGCGAGGCTATGGCCCCTCTGAGCACCTTCGGTGATCATCACGAGCCCCACGCCGAGCGCCATTGCGAGCCTCCCCCCCCCCCGTGTAGTTTAGGGGCCTCGCGATGAGTGTTACTGCCTTGGTTTAAGTGTTAGTGCCTTGGTTTAAGTGTTAGTGCCTTGGTTTAAGTGTAAGTGCCTTGGTGTAAGTGTTACTGTCTTGAGTTAAATGTTACTGTCTTGTATTAAGTGTTACTGGCTTGCATTAACTGTAACTGTCTTCAGGCTTTTTTTCATCCTGTTTAAGCTTTTTCGTCCGCCATTTATTTTCTCGCTTAGGCGATTTTTCGATTGTGAGAAAACAACAAATATGCCTCAAATTAACTTGCAACCTCACTCACAGGCTCCCTGCCTCTCCCCCTGTGCTGTGTGTGATTGTGAAAGTGAATTTGAGGCACAATTGTGGTTTTTTGGTGGTCTTTCCAGTTGCGTGGTTCAGCCGTTTTACGTGCTTCGGCGCTCATTGCCGCCTAAGTCCAGCGCCAGTGGCAATGAGATCTGACATCGCTTATCGCAAGGCCTGCAATGAGTGCCTTGCAGTCTTTAATTGCAGGACTTGCGAGGCTCTCAGTTGTGCCGCACAGTGGCCAACGTCCTTGAACTAACAACTATTATAGTGACATGTGCACATACATATGAGTCCTTGAAAAGCAGTAAGTTTGTATACAAAATTTAATAAAAAACAATATAAAAATAGATGTAAACATGATACCGGATCCACCTCATCTAATTTGCTCTAATTGCGCAATGATGGAGGATGGCACATGGCTAAGCAGAAATTGTCAAGCTCCAGAGATGGCAAGAGAGTGGAGGGCAAAAGGTTGATCTTCATCTAGAGAGACACTAGGGTCCCCATTTAATTCCAAGCCTGTAATTACCTTCATACAGCCTGTATGTCTGTGGGTTAGAAATTTGCTACAGTTACAGATGTATTTAATTGCTCAAGCCCATAATTATAGGTTCACCGTCTCAACACGCAAACCATGAACATGTACATAGCATTTTAGGGTATGATCATGATCAAATAAGCCCGTAAGTTACATTTTGGACAGAGCCAATAGTAAATTAGACCATTATTATGACATCAGTAAAACATGGAGTTTATACTACAACTAATTAGTGTGTGCAATCAAACTCGCAATCCAGAAATGTAGAAATTAATAAATATTAATAAATCATCTGTTCTAGTCCATGTGGGTGGCCTGATATGTATTAAAACATCAAATGCTTGAAACATATACTTGAAGCATCAATGGAGGAGATAGGATGGAGTTACGTATTTAACAACCGCAGTGTTTTTGAGCCTGTAATTTGCAAATGTATTGCGAGTAGGAAAATGTAGCCAATTAAATCTCTGTAACTTTTACGGGCTCTTGTAACTACAATTTGGCTAAATGAATAGGGGCCTAGGTCTAGTATATGTTTCATTTCTGTATTTTGTTCTGAACTCTAAAGAATACATCTCATAATGATGCTGAATCAATTCTACTACTTTCTAAATATAAACATTTTATATTTTATTTTTCCCGTCATAATTGCTAATAATTTCTTGGAACACTTGGGATGAAAGTATTAAAGCTATAGTAATAGTCTTCTGTTACGCACATAGGTAAATCTATATCTACACTCATATGCAAATATGCTACATGAGACATATTAAACATGTAAGCACACCCGAGAAAACCAAAAACTGTGCTAAATATATGCATAATAATGGGTGCTCACGAGGCTTAATTAGTTATGAAACAATTTTACATTCTCAGGATGTATCATTAATATTTAGAAAATGGAGTCAAGTATGTATAAAATATGTGAAATGACTTGTTTAATTATATTGGAGACCTAATTAGGAATTGCCTAAATATAAATCATGAATCATAGAGCAAACTAGCATTATAAACCTCATTGCACTTGAACAGAATATATTTTAATTTTAATTATATTTTAATTAGATACTGTATATATATTAGTCTTAAAATCAGTATTTAAAAATGTCACCTTGCCTGAACTGTGGAAAATATATATTTTCAGAGAATAAAATAAATGCCACCACTTTAAATGCATTTAGGACTAATCTGCATTAGTACCAGAAGACGTCCTTCACAAGAGACGATTTTAGGATTGGTGTCAGTCCTTGAGACCTACCTGCCCGCCCACAGAGGAGTAAGGGAAATGAGGGGAGGGTTGAGAAAGAGGTATGAACATGGTGAGAAAGATTAATTATCAGGAGAGATTCACCCTGGAAACGTATCACTGACATATTATTGAATAGATTATTAAATGGCCTACTGATATTATTAATATTATTATTGTGTATTTGTAACGGGACAACATATTCTGTAGTGTTATACTGTGGTTAATTTCCAGGCAAAATAATATTATCACATTGCAAATAATGGAGGGCCCTGTCTTTGAGCTTGGAATCTATTGTGAGTAGTGCTTTACTAAAGCACCTTACAGAACTGTAAAATGTATAATCTAAAGGGTTTGGGTGTGGTACAGGAGTGTGGTAAAAGCATATGCATGTTAAGGTGGAAGTTAATAAGCTTCTTCAAATAAATGTGTTTTTAGTGAGGCTTTGAAGGTTCTGAGGCATGTGGATATTCTAATGGGGTGAGGTAAATAGTTCCAGAGAATAGGGGCAGTACAAGAAAAGTCCTGAAGGTGGGAGCGAGAGGAGGTGATTAGAGAGGAGCAAAGAAGAAGGTTATTAGCAGAACCAAGAGGGTGGAGGAAGAGAGATGAGAGCTGAGACATATGAGGGTGCAGTGTTTTTGAGGGCTTTGTAACTTAGTGTTGTGATTTTATATTTTATTCTGGAGGCTACAGGAAGCCAGCAGAGTAATTGACAGAGGGGAGCTGCAGACAATGAGCGCTGAGTATTGTCGATGAGTCTAGCGGAAGCATTCATTATGTATTGAAGTGGGGATAGACGGGTGGTGGGCAGGCCAGCAAGAAGTGAGTTGCAGTAGTCAAGTTAAGAGAATGATATAAGAATCTTAGTTGTTTCTTGTGTATGGTAGTAATGTATTTTGGAAAGGGAAGACAAGATTTTGTTAGTGAATATATGTGAGGAATTAAAGGGAGGAAAAATGTCCAGAAGAACCCCAAGACAATGGGCCAGGGAGGTGGGATTGATGATGGTATTGTTGACAAGGAGAGAGATGTGAGGAATTTATGCTGTAGTCGATGGTGGGAATATTAGGAGTACGGTCTTAGACTTGGTCAGTTTCAGATGGTGGGCGGACATCCAGGAGGATTTGCTTGAGAGGCAGTTGGAAACACGTGCTAGAAGAGAGGGAGAGAGATCTGGTGCTGAAAAGTAGATTTAAGTTTTGTCTGCATAGAGACGATACTGAAATCCAAAATATTTTATTAGGGTAAGTGAGGATGTATAGATGGAGAAAAGGAGGGGGCTAGGAATTGACCTTGGGGTATGCCAACAGACACGGACGAGGAGAGGAAGAGGTGCCAGAGAAGAGACACAAAATGTTTGATCTTGTCAGTATGATGACACCCATGAGAAAGCAGTGTCTCGAATGCCAAGGGAGCGGAGAATTAGAGAATTAGAAGAGAGTGATCAACTGTTTCAAATGCAGCAGAGAGAAAGAAGAAATAGAATTGAAAAATTACCCTTTTACTTCGTGTTGAGCAAGTCATTAGTGACTTTTGTAAGAGCTATCTCAGTGGAGTGTTGGGGCCGGAAGCCAGAATGAAAGGTGTCAAGAAAGGAGCTGGTGGAAAGGCCATTGTAGATGAATCTCTAAAGCAGTTTGGATGCCTGGGGATGTAGAGAAATAATGGCGATAGTTAGTTGCAGAATCAGTGTCAGATGAGAGTTTCTTAAGAATGGGTGTCATTATGGAATATTTTAAAGATGATAGAAAAGCACCAGTGTTTAGGTAAAAGTTGAAATTATGTGTGAGAGTAAGGATAGGTGTGGTAGAGAGGGAGGAATAAGCTGTGATGGAATAGGACCCAGAGGACAGGTTGTAAGACAAGAGGGCGATAGTAGGCTGGAGACTTCATCCTCTGTTACAGGGTCAAAGGAGTGCATAGTGGCTATGGGATTGGAAAAGGGTAAAGGATGTCAGTTAGTTGTGTGTGATCCAAGTTGAGATGAGAATTTGTTCTGAATGTTTTTAAATTTTATGCTTAAAATGGCTGGCAAAGTCTTCAGGCTTGAGACAGGAAGGGACGGGGTGGTGGTGGGCTGAGGAGTGTGTGGCAAAAAAAATGTTTGGGGTTAGTGGACAGAATAGATACTAATGATGTGAAATAGTGCTTTTTGGTAAAGTTGAGGGCAGTGAAGTAGGAGCCCAACATAAACTTATAGCAGAGGAAGTTGGCTGAAGTGCAAGATTTTCATGTGTGTTCAGCAATGTTCTAATGTAAATTACACAATAAGACAAAATGCACAAACACATTGTTTAACTGTAAATATACCAGTATTTTCAGTTTCGCTAATACCGATTTCACAATTTTTTGGAATTTGTTAATACTTGAGTCTGTCAGGGATAACAGCATGTCATTTACTACGTTTGCCGTGATAAGTCTATCTGAGTCTGCTATAGATTTCACACTATGAGTCCTTTCAGATTCATTCCTCCTGTTTTGGTGTTTTAGAAGCATGATGGAGACTCTTGCCACTATGTTGCTGTCTATGTATGGGCCCTATTCTAATGGCCAATTCCTAAATGTATACACACTTAAAACTGCTCTTAAAATTGCTGTATTGTATTAGCTACTCCCAATCTGATTACGAGTTCCCCGCCCACAATCACTTTGGGCCAGCCAATGAGGCAATTTTGAGCTTAGAACTCAATTGGTTTTAGCACAGCTTGAACATTACTAGTGCTAACTAATTAAATTTATACAAAATCGAAATGTTATTAGACTTGTAGCTCTCGCTCACAAATAAATTCTAACCTGCAAGTTAAAAAAGTATCAAGTTTCTGCCAAAAATATTACGAGTACTAAATAAGACTTGCAAGGCCTATTTCAGACACTTATTAGAGCTGTAGCAGCAATTAAACACACAACACTGTACTTTAAAAGCATGGGAAGGCATGAAAGCACATGACATTTTTTTCCACAACAGTCTCAAACTCAAACTCATAAATAAGCTATTACAAAATATTATTTGTAACTGTTATTTCTAAGAAATATTGATCCCGGGACTCAAAAGGTTAATACATATCATGAAACCCACATGGACTAAAAAAGATGATCTAACGCATTTTATAGAGTGCTAGAGTGCTTGGTTGTGAGCCTGATCAACAAATATCACTTATTGGCTCTCATTAATTTGTAGCCTTCAATTGCAGGTGACATTTAATTTCCATTTTTTACTGATGTCATGATGACGGACTCATTTACTATTGGCTGTGTCTAAGAAGTAAATTATGGGCTTCCTTAAATATTGCAAGACAATATGATCACGCTCCCTACTTATAAAGGCATGGTTTACTTGTGAAGGCTGTAAATTGCAGGCTTGAGTCAATATAATATATCTAAACCTTTAAAAAAAAAAAAAAACACCCGCAGCTAAAATCACGAGTTAGAGTCACTTACGGGCTTCTAATAGAATAGGGCTCTAAGTTTATGTGGTTCTTGTGGTTAAAGAACTTGAAAGCGTGGGAGAACATATTTAAATTGTGGTTCCGGACTAGAGCAGGTGGATTATTTGAGGTCATGCATCTCCCTTGGGTTACCATGAGGTTATATGGATGATGAGAGATGTTGCTGGTACTTTAGCGCTGGTAGATTGTGACACCATTTTTGGTGTATGTTTGTTTATTTTGAGACAGTGTATCTGTCTCCATGTGGTTCCCAATCTCACTGTGCTACAGGCCCTACTGTGATGAGATGTGGAGGTCCATATAAACTCTTAACATTATTTCTTTTTTTCTAGGTCGGGTCATTTACCCCAAACAATGAAAACGAAAATGACCCTCCAAACCCTGCGTATCACCAGCAGCACGTATGTTGTATTATATTTTTTTACATCTAAAATTCAGATACATTGCATAAGTAATAATATAAGAACAAATCTATGGGGAATTAATGATATGTAAATGACATAGCTCCAGCATCATACAAGTAGACATACATTGAAATGCATCAGTATCTATTCTTTCTGTTTTACCTATTTGTAAATGTGCATTAAGTTGTAAGAATTCTGGTGTTTTCTTCCTCTCAATAATCTGCTTGTTTACATATTTTCCCACTCCCTGGGTTTCTTCAAATATTGGGCTATATTCCAAAAGTTCAAAATATATTCCAGCATGGGCGTAAGAGCCATCAAAAAATCGGGGGGGGGGGGGGGGGGGATATAGCTTAACGTTAAAAAACTGTGGCCTTGGGTGGGTGTGTGGGCATTGACAATTTAAACAAAGAAATAAAAAATGTTTTTGAGGTGCACTCAAAAACTGGTTCATTTCACCGGGTGCACTGTGGTAGATCTACCCCTGTGGCCCCAACTCTACTCCCAGGAAGGGCCACAGGGGTAGATCTACCACAGTGCACCCGGTGAAATGAACCAGTTTTTGAGTGCACCTCAAAAACATTTTTTATTTCTTTGTTTAAATTGTCAATGCCCACACACCCACCCACCTCTAGTGGTCACATCTGGTAATGCATGATTACGATTATGTTTTCATTTTTTGTGTCCCTTGTTCATATAATCTGGGGGGTGAATTTGTCCACCCCCATCCCCCCAGTTCGTACGTCCCTGCTATGCAGCCTTAGTTTCAAGTGGGAGATATCTAAGTGCATGGCTTCTATCCATAGATTAACGCACCACTAAATATTCTGTGTATTGCTAAATCATTGACAGCAAGAGGTAAATGCACTTATATTTTAAATCAAAAAGTGTTATTAAAATGTGATTTTAATAAAAGCAAGTTGGAATAGCATTACAATCCTCTCAAGACCAGAAATGTGAAAAACAACCATAGAGCAGTATCAGTGTTTCCAAAAAAGTAAACAAGGTTGTCTTTGCTTACTTGGCTTTGTAGATTATACCTTGTTTATATTTTCACACACCCTTGTGTGGGGTGGAGACACTTTAACTTTATAGTATTAGATTGTCTTTACAGTGTATTTCAATAAATATTTTTGATATTTACTTGCTGACTAGAAATATGTGTAATTAAGTTTAAAAATATACAATTTTTACTCACTTGTATGAAAACTGTCACATATTAAGAAAACCAGTACATAGTATAAAAATGATCACTGTAATTAAATTATTATACTATGCTCTTTAAATACTTCACTTAGCATTAAGAAGTGTTTTTGCAAAATAAATTAATACACAAACAATGAACTTTGTTTTGCATTTTATGCAAATATTGTTTATTGGATATTTTCTGCCCAACGTGCTTTGTTGTCTGGGAGAGGTCTTGAATGCAGATAAAATACCTGTTCAGATCTAATGAAACAGTTCCTTAATGATGAGGATGTATACCATAAATATTAATTGAATATAATAATTAGTAAAAAGGCTATACATATTTTTCAATCTCTAAAAACATTTATCTAATCAATAACAAGCCAACCTTTCAAAGGGCATACGATACATATATGGCTTTAGTGGTTCTATAAAGATCATTTAATTACAATTAACAACAAAAATGGATTGTTACCTTGTAAACAGATGTGTATGTACAGCAAACATATAAAGTAATTTTTAGAAATGCCAGATACTGTATATGCAAAATATCTATGACCACATTCCCATTACCAAACAACTTATTACATTTGTTTATACATACAACAAAGCATCATTCACTAATATACATTTTACAATTCACAAACTTAATCTAAAGTACCATACACAGCACAGACATAAAGATTAGATTACTGCTTCATCGTAGAACTAAATAGAAGAGTAAGCCCTTCTAAGAACACCCTTCCCTCAAACTACAGGCAGCCTAGCAGTCCAACTTTAAATCCCACCATGACAAGCAGACTCAACTAAGTGTTTTAAGATCCAGGCTTACTTAGCTGTTATTGTTAGTTTGGTACATACTTTACAAACTTGTGAAGTTTTTCCCAAACATCAGCACTCATACACAGCTACGCAAAACCCAATCACACTCAGATGAAGACATACAAGCATATACAGAAATAAATAAACACATACTGTCGGAAGAACACATATTTTACTTTATCGTCACATAATTTGTGTCAATTGAATTGTTATAAAAAAGCTTTTATTTCATTAACTATTTACATCTTTTTATTTCAGATCAATCGCTGGTATGCATGTAAAATATTTGCAATTTGCCTCTCTGCCTGCATCATTGCTACAGGTATAGGAGTGATTATAGTAACACTGGTTGTACTTGGGTACAACCGCCCAGCTACAAGCACAGGGGGTGCACAAGGTACTACTACCACAGCAACGCCATCTTCTACTACACCAGCAACTACTACTGTAGACATTATCTTTCAATTTTTTATACCTCTTGGAAATACTAAGGTATGGTATATTTCTTACATTACTGGCAAACTACTGTGTTAACAATTCAAACAAGGGTATACGATTAGGGCCCACTGTGAATCTACAGAAGGGGATGCTGGACATGAGTGAAGGCTATTGCCTTTTATATTAATTTTGGAAAAGGTTACACACATATGTATATTTAAATAGGATGGGAGAACAGAGGATTGCACAAATCAAGGAATATTTGAATTGATGGGTTGGAACTGTTATTACAACATAATTTTAAACTCAGGGTTACATGGGTTTTTACCAATTCCTTCTATGGCATGGGATGTGATCAGCGCTTCCAAAATATTCCTCACAAACTTATAGTAGCTCTATGAGTTGTAGATTCAAACTTTTTTATGACCTACCTCTAATGATCAATTCGTATGAAGAAAGGTCAGAAGCACTGTGATTTTCTCCACTTATCATGGATTTTACCCTATTATTAGCCTCCCATACAAGATCCAACAATTTGCTTGAGAAACTGTAGTACAAGAAGGGATCAGAGGTAAAAAGTGAAGTCAATATACAGGCCAGTAGTCAAGGCAGAAGTCAGACAAGGGAAATCCAGGTAATAGTATTAGGAGTCAGGGAGCCAGAGATCAGGGAGAATCTAAAGGCAAACTCAAGAGAGTAGAATAATTAATCCACGCAGGGCCCAGGGGGAGAATATGTAGAAGTCTAACAATTAAGGGTATTTTAGATCAGATCATTGTAGAAATATGCAAAGGTCAAGCTGCAGCTCAGAGCAAAATAAATGAGCACTGTTGCTTAGTAGCTATCACCATAAATAGCATTAATTGCCATGCTACCTCTCACACACTACAAGGGTGCACTCCAAGATGTCTCATTAAAGTAGTGAAGTTAATGGCCAGAGAGTCCCATCACCCAGGATGGAGAACATGACTCTGTGCTTGAAAAATAATATGATTGTAGTATATTTTGACACCTTTTTATTGGATAAACTTTAATTTAAAGTGAAAACATTTTGAGTGATGCAACTCTCTATTTCAAATCAGAAGCAAAACATTTATGGTGTAAATAAAATAATATATTACATATTTATGCACAGACACAAAGTTCAAATATATTAAAATAATGTTTCTTTTAAATTACATTTCACCAGGTTTATGCATTTCAAGGAGGAACCCTTCAATGTGCCAGATACAAAGCAAATGAAAGTGACTATGCAAGTGCTGAAGAACGTGCATTTGGGAGAAGCATTAACTTTTTCCAGTCTGGCATATCTGTCTGCGTTTTGCGCATCAGAAGTGGTGGCTTACGAATCCCTAACTGGAATTTATATGCCAATATTCATGGCTTTGTGGCTCAGGTAAAGTATTTTAAATCAGTGTGTACAGTATTTAATTGGAATAGTTTTGCTTTGATAAAGCCTGAAGGTCGAAACGCGTTAGATATGTAGGAGCCCTGTTTATGCTTTTGTCTGGGTAGCCCTATATGTTACAAAAAAATTATGAGGAAAAAGTAACTGAGTAGAATGATAGATACATTATAACATTTAGGTTACAGTGATAGACATATGAAGACAAGTATCTGATATTAGCCGGTAATTGAACATATGGATATTTCCTAGAGCTGTTTTAGAAGTGGTAGTAAAAATCAGGTATTTCAGGTACCGTAGGTTCCTTTTTAAGAAATCTAATCACAAATATATTTTTGTCCGAATAGGCAATAATATGTCCATTTTACAAGTTTAGTAATCATGCCACTGACTTGTTTCTATGAATTTTAATATATAATGTAGAGCTGTGAATTGGCTCTTTGATCTTTTAATTTTTGTTTGGAGTACATTTTTTATATGTATGATTCATAAAGGTTATATTTTACAATATTGAAGACGAAGAGTGCACCACAAGAACTTATTCTTCTTTTCGTATATTTTAGAAACATGGTATCTTTAAGGTATTGGCAGCACCAACACTACACTAAGGCCCCTATTAAATTCCAAATTAAGGTTTTCAGGCATTACAGAGCAATTAAATTAGAAAAGGCCGCAACGACATGACCGAAATTCAAATCCGCAAACCATGCTTCGGCACGTAGCATTTCCGGGCGTGAACATGATAAATTATTCAATAGTAAAAGAGACCGTCATCATTATGTCACTAAAACATGGAGGTTAAATTACGGTTTTGAAGTCCGAGTTGTGATCAGACTCGCATTCCAGAAATAATGCAATATGAAATAATAAATAAATACAATATTCTAGTCCATGTGAGTTCTATTACATGTATTAACACCTTGATTGCCAGGATCGATATAACACGGAAATTAAACATAAAAACTATTATTTTTGATTCAGATTTGTGAGCTTGAGAATGTTGTGCTATTAATTGAAATACCTTTCATCGCTTTCCCTGTAATTTAAAATACAGTAGTGTGTTTATATTTGCTTTTACAGTGCTACAGACAGGAGTTTAACCCCCTTGTGAATCCTCTCTAGTACCCGTAGGATATTTTGCTACATTTGCCATTTACGGATGTGAAAACAATTAAGGCCGTGATGACTTGTAACAATTGAATAGCGATTTGCGATTGTAACATTTACGTGCTTGAAAGATCAAAGGCTTAGCTGATTGGGATGTCCGATTTTGGCAACCGCTGTTGTTTTTCAGCCTGTAACCAGCAGATCATTTGCGGGTAGCTAAAAGAGGCCAATTTAATAGCCATAACTTTTGCAGGCTCCTTTACTGGCTTCAGGAACTACAAATCGGCAAATTTAATAGGACCTGAAGTTATTTTTTTTTTAATTCATCTTAGCTAGGTAAAACTCTTTTATTATTTGAGTGTAAAGCCAGGCTGCCTCCCATAATATGAGGGTACGTGTTGACAGCACTTAAATAGAAATATGAACATGTACTGGCTCAAAACACTTCAAAGGCAATGTGTAAAGAAGCAGACGGTCACATTTGATCTCGAGCCTGGTGTAGGAACTGGGGTGGATCGAGGGGGGGGGACAAATACCCCATATTTTTCTACGTATGTATTTATATATAAATAAGCTATTTTATGGCCTGTGAGCTGTCCCAACCCCCCTGCTCTGGGCATAATTAAGCAAAAAAAAAAAGCATAAAGTTAGTTTTTAATCAGATAAAAGGTCATTTCAATATATGTGCTTGTCTAGGTTATGTAGTGGTCTTTAACTGCAACGAGTGTTAACATAAAGTTGAGGCCATACTCTAAATCATTTTGAAATATGCTTATTTCACACACATTACATCTTAGCACTTTTGTTATTGTTAGTTTTCTGATAACCAAAATCAGTCAAAATAATAAATTACTGTAATATAATCATTATCCAATTATATGCTCTCTTTGTTTTAGGGGACCATATGGGTTGGTGTTATAGATGAAAATGGCAAACCAGCCACCACCTTCAATGTCACATGTGGCCAAGTTTTCTTCTTCCCGCAGTACAGACTAAACTGGATAAAGAATGTGGGCAACACTGAATCTGTCCTGGTTCTGTTTTATTCAACACATGAGGATTTCTCCTCCGCCGGTGTTGATTTCCTATTTTCTTCTACTCCTGAAGATATATTGACAAGAACACTTATGGTAAGTAATCATAAGCAGTGTAGAAGTTACGGCTCCGACTGACATGTTAGAGGACCACTGTGATAACTGTTTTTTCTGTACAGCCTCTTGAATAATTAAACTTGATATTGGGTAAACTTTTTCCTACACTGAAAACAATAATCAGTTATTACATTTTTAACGGTTGTATGCAATCAATCTTTACTGCAAAATAATTTACTTCTGTCTGCTTTTTTGTATGGATGGTCTATTCTTGTGATCTAATAAGCGCTATGGAATATGGTGGCGTGTTACAAATAAACTATAATAATAATACTAATAATAATAACAATAATATAAATGAACTTTCTATATGACACAAATGGAACCTTAGCTATCTTGTATGGGTAAATAAAAAGTTTTTTTTTTCCAGTGTAAATTGTCTATCCAAACTGGTTGGAGTAAGACATAGTATTTTGACTTAACTTTATACCTTTATGGTGCTCTCTTACACTTATATCTATTTTTAGATGCTTTAGCTACATTATTAAGTACTTCTGAACAGCAAAGAGATTTATTAAAAATACACTTTAAAAGTGGTAGCTTCAATGTAGGAGGAGCCTCCATTCCAATGGAGTTGAGGACATTGATCCAATTATTGTGGCTAATGGTTTCTTTGTGTAGACAACGAACAATGTTCACAAGGAACAAATGGGACAGGGGCCACTATATTTCAATAAATCACCTTAATAAAATAATCTTGACTATTTTGAAAGTAAATAAATATATATTATTTTTTTAATGTTTATGCAGTTGTCCTTCCGCCTAGAAATACTTACTATTAAGAGGAATAATAACTCATCTCCAACAGCTCTCTGTCTGCAAATTTGCTAATATCAGTGACATGAATGTGATATTTATTCAGACAATTTATTTTTAGTTTATAATAAATGCTAATTACAAAGGACGGATCTGAAAATATATTTATCATTATCAGCCTTTAGTTTTCTATAACTGAACTATATCAATGGTACTAGTGATTAAGAGATACCTGCTATTTGTATAGTAATCACATTGTCCAGTAGTATTATGCAAATTACTAAGGAGAATCTAATGTAGAATTGTATACATTAAACTTTACTCACTCTAGTGGTCAACAATATGAAGAACATTTCTTAGGGATAAATACAGGCCATGTAATATAGATTTCTGTAACTCTCCCTCTTCTCTACATTCACTATTCGATTCTCATCCCCTGCCACACTCCACTTCTCCTCCTTCCATTACTGCACTCTCACTTATTCTTTTTCTCTTGTACGGCCTTATACCCTGTCCAACACTCAATTTATATCTCCCCATTCTTAAAGGACCACTTTAATGTAGTTTTGTTTAGATGTTCTCACTTTATGGGTGATAGGGGAAACCAGACGTGGAATCCTTGCTCACTTTGCCTTAGGGAGTACAGCTGCACCTTACTGAGGAAGCCCACAGAGGCCGAAACGCGTCTGGGGTTTGCTGTTTCTCCTGTTCAGGATAGAATTGCCTGATATTTTTGGGCTGGATCACTCTATTGAACAAGACTAAACTGATATATTACAGGATATTTCTTCCTGTGAAGGGCACAAGTGACAAAAGGAGCCAGGTATAGGCTTGCGTCTAATCATTTAGGACAGCTTACTGGTCAGACTTGCCCCCACCCTCTATGACCTCATAAGGGGTGGAAACAAGCAACACTACTGGAGATTGATTTTTAGTAAGTGTAATATAAAACACAGCTATTCTTAATCAGTTATTAAAGTTTAAAACCATATTAAAATATCGCGCTCCTGTTTTAAGTCATTACAGTGATCCTTTAATGTTCCACTGCATTTTAATCATACTTTTTTTTACCCTCCTACTTATAAACTATACTCACATTTCTTATCACCAACTGCTCTGCTCCAGCTCCCCTTGTACCACTCTATATGACACAATTCACCTGTATCTCTCCATCTTAATTTGCACAGCACCTGCTTCAGTCCCACTGCTCCACTATTTCTTTGCTGGTCCACCTCAATGGTTCCACTCCACAAACGTCCCATGCTCTTTCCTGCTCCAAAGAAATAACAACTACATATATAAATACAAATAGTTACAATTTATTATTATTAGAATTTTTGAGTAGACGTGTTAGATAATTCCATTTGGAGGTTGGGTATTTTACACATACATTACTAAAAAAAGATCCTCCCTCCATGCTGCTAACTTCATCCAAGCTGATTTAGTCTCACAATGGGGTGTATTATGCATAAAGATTATAATCACATAGATTTATAACTGTTAACACTTCTTTTATTATTCTTATTTATACCCCACTGGGCCAGTTATACTTGCTTATCTCTACTGTCTATGAGATTTATTTAATTACCTTCATTCTTTCAAGTATTTGAACTACTTGGAAGGTTTAAATAAAATACCTAAATAGAGGTGCTCAATCAGAGAATGAACTTAACTTAATAGGCTAGTTCTATGGTCATTATATCTACTCTGAGAGCAGCCTCTTCTAGCCCACTTGTGCTCTTCACAGGGAGAATTATCCTCTAGTATATCAGTCTGGTCCCACTCACTATAGTGATCCAGCCCTGAAATAACAGGCAATTCTACCATGAACAGGAGAAACAGCAAACCCCAGACATATGTTTCGGCCTTTATTGGGGCTCGGTAGTAAGGTGTAGCTTAGCTCCCTAAGGCACAGTGAGCAAGGGGTCCATGTCAGTTCTATTTTTATTTGGAAGGTTTGATGGATACATAAGATGGAAATTACTTTCAGACACATTTGTTTTATATTCTATACTCACTTGTGTATATTTGTTCTTTTCCAGCCACTCAGCGGAGCTGATTTTATCCAAAGTTTTCAAGACATTAATGCAACTCAGTTTTTGAATCTACCTCCAAACTTATCAACTCTGGCAAGCAATAATTTCCCTCAGACCAGTCAGGCATCTGTGTGGCGCTATTTTTACAACCTTGAAGGTAGGAACATAATAAATGTACTTAAACTTTTAATATTAATAGGGATTAACTAACCAGTTCCATCATTATAACATGACTCGTATTCACTGTTCTTTGAAATTGTATGAAGTACTCCAAGTTTATAGTTTAATGTAATTTATAATCTACAACCCCTTCTGGATCACTACCTTGTCATGGCGAAGAAGCTTGCGTAGCTCAATGAAGCTGTGAGCTATATCAGGTAGGGTCACCCAAGATAGGCAGGTCAAAGCAGAGAGATTAATTAGATATAAATCAGAGATACATTGCAGAGAAATCAGAGATAAATGGCGGCCCATTGAAGAAAGAAGTGGCAATCCATTCAAGTATATTTGCCAAGAAAGCCTGTGGATATGCAGAACCAGAAACACATGTCCCTGGTGTGCTGCGTTCATATGGTCACCAAGAGTCGAAAACGACTGAAGGACAGAACAACAACATTAATCTACATGTTTATAAAAAGGTGTTAAAATTTCAATAGGCATTTGTAAAGAGCAGTGATAATTTATTGGTTTGGCACCTTGGTTTTGACCTTGCCATCCCAATAACAAATTGGTTTAATTAAATAACTGTTTATACCTTGCATTATCAGTTTGTCTCTACAGTAAATCATTTCTTAGATAATCAGAATTACTTGCGTGTCTTATTTAAGCTAATGTGTGGGTCAATATAATAATTTATGGCTTAGAGTTCCTGAGAGAATCAAAGTGCATGGCGCAGACTGTAATACTAATTACCAAATAAAAACATCTAATTAGTATTGAGGAGCAACTCATTTGCAAAAGAATAAAGCAGGAACAATGATGATGATCTCAACAATGGTTCACTTTAGAAAGAAATAGCTAGTACAATGTATACAAATTGATTTTAGGGCAATAAAGTCCCTGTACTAACAAAATTACCCGTTTAGCACAACTGAGAAAATGTCATAACATTAATATTTGTTTAATTATTATTTCACATTGTTTTAGGAGCAAATAAGCTGATCTATAATGGAGTAGAAACCACATGGGCACAGTACTATGAAAACACCACTGGGCTTAAAGAAAGTCAAATTATATATGGAAATTCTATATTCTCGGTAAAATTTATTTATTTTTCCTACATTACATCCTGTTCCATTAATTCCATTAATTTTGCTAACTAATTAGTGCATGGTGCCCAACTATCACATATTATAGTATCACATGTGTTTCATATTTTTGCAAAGGCAAATTAGTTTCTAAGTACCACTACTTTTATAAATATATTAGTTTAGGTTATATATCATGGGCGTATTTAAGTTTTATGCTGTCATGGCCATTGAGATTCCCACTTCCAGCGCCTCATTTCTCTTTCTATATCTCAAATAATAAGTTTATGTGTGTTTATGTCTATATATATATTATATGTCAAAAAGTGTCAACTACAAAATGAGACAAACATTTTTTTATTTTATGTTTTTTTATATATTTATCTTTATTATTAAAAGTTAAAAGCTCCCATCACAGTATTTGCCTGGAACAAGCTTGCAGACAATATTTCATTTCTGATTTAAGAGAAAATTAACAGTGTAATCATCTTTTTCAGTTTCCAAACACACTGAGTTTGAGTGTGCTCAGAATACGCCCTTATGGTCTTTGGCTTCCCCATTATAACATGAATGCTAATGAAATGGGATACGTACTAAGTGGCTGTGGACAGGTAAGAACATTACATACAATTTATTATTATATTATTATTATTTTTCAATGTATTTTAGCTTAGGTTCAATTCCATATAGCAGATTTTTCTATTAGCATATGTAGAGTATTATAAAAAAAATCTTTTTTTTTTTACTTTTTTTTTATTTTACACAATTACTGATCCTTACAATACATACGTACATACAAAAAAAACTTTTCCTTGAATGTCTATCTGCACATAATTTGAAATGTTAATAAATGTTGAACCATAGAATAAATACATAAATAGTAAAGCGAAAAAGGCCATTAAATCTAATTTACTAGAGTCAAGTACTGATCCCACATTTTCCAATTCTCATTGCTTTTAATCTGAGTATTTAAATTTGATTCAATAAAGTCTTTCTCAATACATCTATTTATAGACACAATGTCTCTTATTTCCTCCCAAAATTACAGGCAATTAGCCATTTAGCTGTTAGTAATATTTGAATTGTTATAAATTTAACTTTATATTCGATATCTTTGATGAAGTCTCCAAAACATGAATGTTTATTAGATCTTTTGGCAAAATACAAACAAGACAAGTTATTGGTACCCTGATAGGTTGCAAAGACATGGACATCTGTACTAGAGCAGTGTAGATATATATGGTTGTGTTTTTTTACACCAGAAAAGAAAATGTGCTAGATTTGATGTTTCAAGCATTGTTATATACAGGTATAGATATAGCAACCGACCTGTAAGGCAGTAATGTTTTAGCAACTCTACTTCGTTTGTAGAGCTCTAGCATAGTCCATAACTCTAGGGGAACAATTAATATATGGATAAAATTGCCTACATTTTCAAGATGGGACGGGTCATTTATACGTACACATTGTTACAGGAGATAATGAGAGCTCTGCTCTTGTGAGAATTTACAATCTAAGAGATCCTCAAGGCTTTGTGATAACCAAAATACTCCTTTTTCCAATGTAGGTGGGAATCACTACCACAGCGACAATTCAATTCAGAATTAAAACTGGAGACATTTTCTTCTTTCCCGTTGGGACTCAGAATTTTATAAGAAATGTATGTCTTGAAGATTTGATTGTGATTCGAGCTTTCAGTACTCCTGGACAGGTAAGATTAATATATATATATATATGTATATGTAAAGAAAGTCCTATAAAGAAAATATTGCTTGTGATATTTATTTACCAGCAAATGGCATGCAATAGTCTAAAAGAAACTTTGGCTTAAAAAAAATAAAAAAATTGTTCATTTTTACTTGCTGGTAATTTTTTTATATTGAACAATTGCTATTTCATGTGCTCTGGTAGTATCCTGAAATGTTGTAGATGTGTCAAAGGGGGCTAAAGGAGGGATGGTCAGCATATTGACTTAAGACATCCATCCAGCCCATTTCTTTCAATATCCTAAAACACTTAATGATGCCCTTTCTCTAGTTTTTCTTTTTCTATAGAATATTCCTTGCCGTGTCTTTTTTTTTTCATGACATTACATTAAAATATTGGTGTGCATGTCAAAATGTATATTTTCTAAACCTTGATTACATTTAAACAGGTATACTGTATCTAGATTTTAATTTTGCATTCACATCTGCTTTATTTTGGATTTTAATTTTTCATTCAGGTCTGCTTTACTGTTATTTATTTCACATCATTATTTTATCAATATATGTGGTATTTGTGATTAATGATTTCTAAAAAAAATGATTTAGGAAGTTCAAAAACTATGATGGCCGTACTTCAAAAGGTTACTGTGTCTGTAATATCTATATCTATATAACATGTAGTTATTTTTAATGTAATAAACCATTTATCTTGGTTGGATATTGCAATTAAATGTATGTAGTATGTAATAATACTCCACAATACTGCAGACTCACTTGGGCAAAACTACATAAACTGTACAATAACATACGATAATATCCCAGATATAGTCATAATATATTTACTTTATAAGTAATTTTAAAACAGTAATGTTTACAGTTTCCCTGTGAATATATATATATATATATATATATATATATATATATATATACTGTATATATTTTTTTATGTTTTTATTGTAACAAAAGAGAATACAAATAAAGCAGTGCTGTAAATATACTTCAATATAAATTGAAACAGAAAAGAGAACACAATTAAATCTTTATAATTTAACATGTTACTTTCGTATAAATATAAGATTTTTCTATATTTCTTTTCTCCTTATTTCTTTATTCACTTTATAATCTATGATTAGAAACATTTTGTATAGTAAATGAAGAATATTTCTCAACTAGCGACTTGCCCGTCAAAAATGACATCAATAAAATTATAAGCCAGGCCATGCTGTTTGCCTTCGGCGCTCATTGCAGGGTTCATTAACCTGTAAGTTCTGTGCTTGGGAATGCCATGTGTCTCTTTCCAGCATCTCCCCCCAGTCCCTTCCCTGTGTGTTTCTCCTCTGTGTGTCTGCTGAATGTGTGTGTGGCGTGCCCTGACTGGCATTTGTTTTATTTTTAAAGTCCTGCTTGCCTGTAGTTGTTGGTATTAGTGTTACTGTCTTTGCCATCATGTATTTTCTAAGTCCCACATGCGTGGCTTTGCTCGTTTTCATCCAGTTTCAGAATTATTTGACAAAACACGTAAAATAAGGCTCAAAATAGCTTGCAACCTCACCCCCAGGCTCCCTGACTCTCCCCCTGTGCTGTGTGTGAATGTGTTTTTATTTATTTTTTAATTGTTTTTCATGTTTTTTGATTTCCACGGGTCGGCCGTTAAATTTGTATTTTCCATGGTCGTATTTTTTTCCTGAGCTCGCATGTGTGACGTCGCACTGGCTGCAAGGGACGCCTTTGGCGCTCATTGCAGCCTAAGTGCTGCGCGGCTGCTTAAGTGCTCATTTCAGCCTAAGTCCCGCATGTTTCAATGCCTCAACTGCTAGCCTCACTTCACAAGGCTCGCAGTGATATTCTGACCAAATAATTTAGACCTTTTTAAGGCTTTGTTATCAAGTATAATCTTAGTTTTCTGATTTGGATATAATATACAGGAAATATTTCAGATCTGTTCTGTGTTGTACCTGATGGCCATAAGATGGCAGTAGAGCTTTGTTTACAAAAGTGTACAAAAGATTGAATCTAATTATTCAAGTATTTTGTTCTATATTTCTGATGTAATTATACCAATAATAAGGAGTAAGTATTAACCCTTTAATATCATTCTGATAATAAGCTGTTGTGCCTTCTTGACACTTAATTTTGAGTGAAGTGAAATTGGTTGTTATTACATAGACCAGCCATTAAATAATAATGTAAAGCTGTACTACATAGGTATTTATGAAGACTTTATAGCAGCAGCTGGACACTAGATGGCAGTAGAGCACACAGAGATGTTGTAAACAGTGTAATTAACTGTGTCATCTCTTCAAGTTCAAGATAAACAACAGTTTTCTCAGATGCAAAGTAGGCAACTTAACTTGTTTGCTCAATGTGAATTTATAACGTTATATAGCAGTCTTTACAGTGCAGAGGTAATCTGTCTCCCACATAAAAGACATATGTTATATTTTTATTATTATTTGAGTAGTAAGCTGCTGGTTCTTCTCTTCATTTTCAGAATCCGCAATTACACAGCTTAGAGAAAAAAACTGATATTGTTCTATATCTTTAAATTGTTGCATAGAATAGATCTCCAGTAGCCGTAGGCATCTAGATTAGAACTTTATATGCTTGAGCCAGACAAGCAGTATCATTTTTTTACCCACCTTAAGTAGGGTGTTCACCAGTGTTTAAGAATCTCCATTGTTCTGGGAGCACAGACCTTGGATGACTCAGCAGCAAACCTCAGGGTAAAAAGTTACCAAACTTGATCTTTGGTTTAAATCATTTACACCAAGTCCAAATATACAGATTTTTTACCATTGCGAGTCTTCTAAGGTAATACTAAGTTTGATATCCAAATAAGTATTTTAGGAAGTTTAATAGATGTGGACTGGTCAATTAAATGATTATAAAGGGTGGAAATATGTTTTGTACCATTTTAATTGTATATGCAAAATTTTTCTAAAGGGGTTTTACTAGCTCACTTATTACTGTATCTCTTAAGATATGAGATAGATTGGAGTTAATAAAGTCCTGTTGTTGAGTAGTAGGTGGTGTTTCTCGCTAAAGTCTGTAAGAGACCAGTGTTGGACTTCTACTAGTATATCTGTTATGTGTTTGCTAATCCACCAAGATAACGTAACATCTTTATCTACAGAGATATCTTTGTGAGGTAACCACAGAGGAGTAAGCCTTTCTCTATTAAATGTAACCTTTTGTACAAATGTTTCCACAAAATGAGAGAGAGGGGAGTAAATTTTGGTTAATTTTACATAATGTAAGCTTAGCCAAAGTACGTGGCTAACTAAACAAATCTGTTCCTTAAGAATATATGGCCTTAAGAATATAAACCGCTTAGATAATTGTGCCAGTCTCAAAGCTTTGTAATACCTTAACAGATCCGGTGTAGCCAGGCCACCTTTGTTTTTAGGGGACTATCATAGAGGCTCTATTTATCCTTGATTTTTTGTGATTCCAAATAAAGTGGGAGATTGCTTTTTGAAAGATATTCTCTGCAAAAAAGACTTGATTTATATTCAATATCTGCGATTTGGACTCTTTATAGTCGAGTTGTATCTCACAGCTATAGCCAGAGGTTCAATGCAAAGGACAAAAAGAAATGGAGACTGGGGACACCCTTGTCTCGTCCATCTGGAGATTTTTAAGCCAGCTGTGTCTTCCTGTGTTAAATCCCTTTCATATATATTGATTTGCTGATAAAAAAGTCTCTTTATATATGATTATATATGGTTTTTAAGCAGAGCTCATGGAACACACATCTACTTTCCTTGAGTGTTAGCCCCTGTCCCCCCATTTATATAATTATATTTTTATAAGTGTGCTTGTAATATAATTTTTATTTGGTAACTGATTGTCATTTGGAATAGAAGTACTGCTAGAATGTGAATAAATTAAATAAAATTAGCATATGAAGGGGAGATAACATAACCATTGTTTTATTGTTCTATATATAAATTGGAGAAAAGAAAGGGCTACTATATATGATGTTGTGTAAGTGAATGTTGGCACTCGTATATTGCATATAATCAGTTTTATAGAGTTTACATGAGAGTTATATAGACAATTGTTGCTGGAAATTAAGTGCATGTGAAACAAACTATGAAGGAAAAACGATGGGGTTTCAATATCTCTGTAAACCATCTATAAAGACTTTATCTTCTAAGTATGACCTACTACAGACAACCAAAAGAGAATCTATCATACATCTGAATGAGAATATTTAATGCTACCTAAGAATAATAAAGAAGGTTATTAAAAAGAAAACATTAACCAGATCTTTATAATGGCCAATATTTGTACAGAAATATCAAAGTATGTCAGGCTAATACTTTGATTAAAACATAAACCAAAATGATGATTAATTCTCTTGTTTCAAGACATATTACTGGGGTATTTCACATCATATTAACAGGAAAAAGCAAAAATTACTCCAGGTGAGTTCTTCATCTTAGGATATGCATGTCAATAATTCCAAAATGCTCCAGTAGTATCTAACTTGGATGTCTGCAACAACACAGAGCAAATGGTACTGATTTTCAAATGATCAAATCAAACTAGTATATACGTATTTGCAGATGGTGAAGAATATATATTTAGCAATAACAAACATCATGATCTTAGATTATATAAATGTAATGAAAATACACTGTACAATGCAGGATCCAGCTATATGTTGGCTGCAATGTTGAGTAAAATGAAGTTCCACTAAATGCAAATATGCAGCAGTAGATACTCCAGCCGCGAAACTTACATGGGATGAACCAATAGAATATGCACGAGTTTTCATCAGAACACAGCCAAAGGTAATAGCGCCAGCAAAGCTAGTCTGAATTCAGATATTGGACCGAATAGGACAAAAACTCTGAAGATAAGAGAAGAAAGTCCATGGGAAGGAGACTACCTAGTGACCCAAACATGACGATCATGGAGGTGTGTGGAGAAGATAGCACTTCAGAGCTCAGATGTGAATGCAGTGCTAACAGTAACACTGTTAGAACAAGTCAAGATCTCGAGACAAGCCAATGTAAGTAACCAAAGTTCATGTTGAGTCATGCTGTATAATGGTTATGCATTGATACTAACACATTCCAATGGTGGAGGTGAAAGAAGTCTAAGTAAAAGTCTTAATCATTTCTGGGATTCCCAAAACCCCAAACTTTACATGTGTCCATAGAAAAGCTAAAACTTAATTATCAAGTAATGCTTGCAGCCAAAGGACAAATTCTCATGGGGTTATGGAGTCATTAACTTTGAAGCTGGGGATTAATGGAGCAGATGACTGACTGCCACACTTAGAACATTAGAAATCCTAAAGAAGTGGTCAGGGATATGTTCAGGAGAAGATGTGTTTCAAGCTCTTCCGTGCCCATTACATTCAAAAGTGGGACCAACGTGTTGACAATGCCTTTACAGACCTTGATCAGATGAATATATGAAAGTCAAAAAATATGAAACACATGTATAAAATACTTTAAGATAGCTCAAAAGTTTTAAGTTGCCCTGGAATCCAAGGTATTTAAGGACACATACTACACAGATGCTAGGAAAAAGCTTGGATAGAAAAAAAAACATAAGGTAATATTTGGAGGAAGGTAATTTACCTTTAAGTTGAGTACCTTTTTAGGGTCATATATCTTTCCCAGTCTAAATAACTTTAAATTGACTGCTAAAATTCCTTGTACTAAGAAAATGGCCCAACTACACTGCAGGAATATATGTCTAAGAGGATTCTTCAAAAAATGTATATACCCTCAAACTACATTTAACTCTGCTCTCATGAAGCTCACTGGAATGAAGATCAACCTCAGACTCTGTGCATATATTGGGTCTTTTTTGGTGTAAGGCAGATAAATGAAGTCCATGCAAGCCATGGTCATTAGACAAGCAGCATACAGAGGATAAGATAAACTTTTCAAGGAAACAGATAAGTGAGCTAAAGTTCAGACAGAGGAGGTCATTCAGGAACAGAAAAGCACATACTTTAGCAGGAACAATTCCATTTAGCAAAGTATGTGAGTAATATTCTGAGCTGTCCCCCTTGAGGAGTATGATCTAAGTTGCTGAAAAGGTGGCATCTGTGAATAGTTTTGTGGACCACAGTTATGCATAGCAAAAAAGCAGAAGCTTACAAGTACTCCACTTCTGGGGCAGCCTCCAGACAAGCTTTAGCCATGATCTTTGGATATACAGAGATGTTGTTATAGTACAGGGCTTGGAGCTCATCGACATTGTCAAGGGAACTGGTAGAACTCTACTGTTGTGTCATTTGGGCATCCGTAATGTGGTCTATTACATAATCTACCTGCCCATGCACGTTCACTGAAGGAAGAGGTCTGAAGGTTTGTGTGTTGGTTCATCATAAGCGATTTAAGGAGGGAAATATAGAAGGCATCTGCAATCTAAGTAAAGGGCATAGTTAAATGGACACATTATTCACGTTAGTGATGTTTTGGAAAAGGCCAATGAACCTGGGACCTAGCTTGGCCAAGGGATGGAGTAATGTGGTTGGTTAGGTGCCACACAAAGTAATAGGATGGAGGAGACCTATTTTGGTAAGCTGGAGCATTCTGGAGGCAGAAGCTTTGAGACACACTTTGAATGATGTAATGCATCAAAGCTATTACAGAGCCAGGAATATATCACCAATTATTCATAGTGTCCATTAATTTTGTTGAATTGATCACACTACAAGATTTGGAGGCTTGTTTTTATTAACGCCTTGTACCTTTTAAGGGATGGCACAGATATAAAAGGATGTGAATCCCTGGCTTTCTTGTCTGTGCAAGGATTCTAGTCTATGAGTGTGTTATCTTCTTGATAGTTCTGCTTTTTAAATATTGAACTGTTTGCTGTTCAATGTATATTTCCAATCCTGCTGCATTCTCACCCTGAGTGACCCTTGTACTTCCCTGGAGGTCTAGCAGCATGTCATTGATTCCTCAAAGATGAGGATTGAAAGTCTGCTGTTCTGCACTTACCCCACCCATTGCTTCAGATTGATGTATATAGTGTTTCTGGTGATGGGAGTCTTCCATATGGGTGATTTGGATTAATTGGGATGATTTTATCCAATCCTTCAAGGGTGTTTGATAAGATGGAATCTTCTGAAACCACAATGGAATGTGTCCTTCTTTGACTATTCAGTATAATTCTGGACCCTTGTATTAGAATCAAGATTGCCAGATACTGAGTTGTTCACTAGTTTTCGGCACGGATTGTGCAATACAATAAGTGGTTGTCCTAACAAACATGGAAAGAAGATATCTTAAAGGTCAGGATGAAGAATTCTCTAAGCTATCCACAGTCTCCCATCACAAAATCCTTAGTGCGGTACACTTGTCTTGGTATGGTGCAGGGTGTTTTATAGTACTAAGTTTATCCCAGAAGCATAGTGCACCTCTTTATCCTAAATAATCACTGCAGTATAAGAAAAAAAAACACTTGTGACCCATGAGTAAAAACATTTTTGGGAAAATTTGAATTTTTAAGTACTGGAATCCATTTTGTGTTTGTTACATCACCTCCTCAAAGCTGAATCAGGAAGGAGTGGGTTTTGGCTAGTAGTGAAGAGAGGGCAGTGAAAGTAGGAAAAAGAGAGACATTGTAAAGATTTGGATAAGACTAAAATAGACGAATCAACCATTCCCTTTCACTGGCCCAGAAGCAGACCCTCTCCATCATTCACTACAGAAATAGCTCTCCAGTAATGCAAATGCCCCTCTCACACACACAACTTACCCCAATGTATCATGGATACCTCCAGGGTCCTGTAGAGGCATCAAGATGTGTGTGTTTTTAAGAACTTTATATAGGATGTTTCCCTTTCCTCATTATGCTCTGAGTGAGACTTTTTCAAATCAATATTTTCTTATCGCCATTTCTTCTATTGATTGTAAACCTTTGAACTCTGAAATCATTGATTTAGAAACAGAAAACATAAACATGGAAGCATTATGCCTTCATCAAGAGAGAATCCTATGCCTTCGTCCACTGCTTTTATCATCTTGGGTTTTTATCCTGGTGGTGGATGACTCAGAAATAAGTGTGGGCTGTGCTCTTGTCTGATGTTCAGGGGTTGTATCACCCATGTACCTTATTCTCCTGATTTACTCTTGCAGTGCTAAATTAGGATGTGGCTAGTAAAAAGCTATTTAGCAATCAAGGAGTGGTGATGTGTTGGAAGGAGCAGCCTTTCCTTTCACTTGAGACAACACGAACCTGGTCTACTAAGAGAAGGCCCATTATCTGTACATACAACATGCAACACTGGCTTTGTAGGAAAATCTTCCAGATGGGCAGTTCATGTACTATAATAGCATCAGGATTCGAAATACTCAAGAATTAATGTCCAGAGTTTTCTGATGGTCAAAACAGGTCAAGCATGTTAGAGAAAACATCAAAACCTATTGTCAGAAACCCACCTTTACCACTTCAGAGAGGCATTGGAAACACCTTCTTATGGATTTCATAGTGGACCCGCCCAACTCCAAAAGGGTGACAACAATGCAACTTTGTAACTTTAAAGAAACTTTCCAGAACATAAAAATGGCTGACCTGTTTATTAAGGACGTGTTGAGACATCAGTTCCTTCCAGCATTGTGTCTGAACCTTCGTAATGACCTAAATTTCTCTTCAGTATACCATACACCAATGAATGGCCAAAATAAATTCTAAATCAGAATATAATGCAATATCTTTGCTGGTACTCCTCTCAAAGGATCTATCAGAGGGCTGACTAGTTACGTCTTACTGAGTTTGCCTTTAATAACAACGAGCAGGAGTCTACTAAAGTATTGCCATTCATTGCATATGGGTATCATCCTTCTGTTTTGCCTTGCATCAACAAAAGTTTATAGTTACTAGTAGCAGACCTACAAGTACAGATATGTATCTGATATAGTAGAAAGTCACCAACCTCCAAACCAAAAAATCCTCCAAACAGAAAAAAAACATAACTTTGCCATAGGAGAAAGGCTCCAAGCTTCCACACTACATCTCTGTATTTGATAGCCTTCTGACAAACTAGGCACTCTCTTAATCTGTCCCTTCAAAGTGATCCAAAGCATTAATCATGTCACTGACCATTTTCATTGTACACTAACTCTGCAGATCTTGAACATGTCTATTCACATTCTTGATTCCAATCTGTCCGGTGACTGTTTGTCCGATGTAGTGAACTGTAAAGATTAGAGATCATGTGTTCTTGCATCTGATATTCATGACCCTTCATTCATGTGGTGCATCCACATGCACTTTTCACTCTGGCCTATATATATATGGTGAGCTACTCTATGTAGAGGTAGTGTAAGTTGTGTACCTATCCGCACTTTTACTCGGCACCAGGTCTTACACGTGTGGGCCATTCCATAATGTTGTGTCACAATGCAGACGAAGATGGAAGCATGGGCTTTCGAAGATGATGTAGCCAGTGTCAGTTGTGGCAGGCATAAAAGGACTTAAGTCACTGGCTTCCTTATATACTTCAAAGGACTCTAACCTGTGACTAGATTATCGTCATCATGCTTCGGATTCTTGAACTGCCTTTTGGATTCTGACTCAGTGTGACTTCACTCATTCTCTATTCACCTACAGCACTGAATTTCTTCTAATTCTTGAACCACCCTTATCTGCCACCAGTCCCTGTCCTTTGCCTGAATCTCTATTATAAAAAATAGTCACTAGCCCTGACCTTGCGCCATTCTTGTCTTGAAAGAGAAGGTATGTGCTTCCTCTAGGATATATAGTTCTGACTAGCAAAGTGATGGGACAGTTGAGTGGTCTATGATAAAGTAAGACTTCACATGGGCTTGACTGAATACATCTTGGAAGACAAGTGAGCTGGACAGAGACATAGGAACTATGATCAAAAAAGAAGCAAGAGAAGGAGATAAGTATCAAACTGACACCAAGCACTAATGTGACTACACTGAACCAGTATGTGATCTCTGTGATGCCTCAGTTTATCGAGGGAATATGCTATCAGTGCCGTGAGAGCCATGGTGGTCCAAGGATGATCAGCATTGGCAAACAAATAATGACATCAAACACTAGGTATTCTCAAAATGGGATCCACATGCTTTCTATCAAAGTAGCCATATTCTTTAGGGTTGTCCTGGAATTTAATACATTGAATTACCTTTTATCCCTGAGTTTATAACAGCTTCATCGACCACCAAATGACTCCAATACAGATGATAGGATCATGATAAAGAGTTGTTGCTGAGACTTCTGAAAATCATAATCCACATTCTTTATGTGTTTCCATTCCATGTAGTCACATGGCAGCAAGAAAAGGCTCTCTTGTAACTGTGGCTGCTTAGTTGTGCTACATATCTATCCATCGCTCCTCTGAAAAAAATCCCTGCAAACTAAGTAACACGCACCAAGGAGGGTTTCTCGTTGCTATCTAGCCCTAAAGTGTGCTTGAATCTGAAGCTCAGTAGTCTCCATAGTAATGCTGCTGAATGGTACCCACTAAGTGAACACACTACGCTAGCCCTAGCATCCTCACTTATCCCTATCTAACTACATAAACCCTATTCCATAACAAGGAAGGGGTTAACAAGGGGAAGGGGTTATCAAGAAAACAAATGCAGGGGTTTATTACCCATCTGCATAAGAACCACAACCCCTATGAGCCCACACTGTGAGCTGGGGGATCCCCATGGGACCTACACCATGGGGGTCTTTATTTGGACCTATGTGGTAAGGGGGTTAATTTTAGGTGCCATGGGGATCGATAAGTACCGCATAGTTATAGATAAATATACCATGAGGGTCAGTGAAGACCCCGATAGTATAAGGGTTAATTATAGGTGTTATTTTTATTATTTAGTTGGGATATTCCCAGGGTCATAGGGACAAGGACATGGGAAGGTGGATCCATTGGGTCATAGAGCGTAGGCAGAAGCAATCTCAGTGATCCCCTGGCTCATCCCTTAATTGAGCAATCAAGCCTCAAATCCAACACAATTAAGGTGTAAAATTGCTGATAGCAACAGATTTGACACGTGTGTTTCTCAAAAGCATTTTTGTGCCTCTACTGTATGTGTGGTTGAGAGTACACATAGGATTTAGTAAAAATCTCAGCACTTGTAAGGAACAGGTACTTGTGGGGTAACATTTTATGTATTTAAACAGTGTTCCTCATATGTTTTTTTTTTTTCATGAAGTGATTGCTGGTAGCTGATTAATAAGTAAGTTTACTTGCTATCTTTCCAAAACAATCCATGTCCTTTAATTAGATTGATCTTTTTGCAGATAGATAGCCACTGCTGGCTACACTCATAGATGGCAAAAAGGAAGTGGCCTGACACTAAATAGCTATTATTATTAAAATCAAAAAGTGACTTCAGTACTCAATGAGTACTAGGCAAAGTGCAACCCTAATATATATTCCTTGGAACTATATTAATGTGGCATGATGTAATAAACTCCAGGAAGTCAACTGTGAAATTAAAAGTTTGAGAAAATAATCTAGATAAAATATAGCAGAATTATTGTAAATCGCCAAAACAGTTAGAAAAAGTTATGGCTAATATGTTACAGGGTAACCATGCAGAAAATCTGATACCCTGTAGCTCTTTATGTAAAATGCCATTGATAATACATTTCGGATGCCGCAGGTTCTAAGCATATCAAATGCAGTTTTTTAAATCTATAGATGATCTACTCCATTATAAAATCCTAGTTAATACCTTGTAAAAACGTGGCTATTTTGAGGAAATAAACATCCTATTGTGGCAAATTTATAGTATTTTGGCTTTGTTTAATTACAAATCCATGAGGTGATATCTCCTAATTATTTTCATCGGTCCTTGTGACAACATACTGCTTCTGTTAAGCTTGATTCAACCCTACCTCGTAGGAACGTCAGATTCTTTATATATATATATATATATATATATATATTATATATATATATATATATATATATATATATATATATATATATATATATATATATATGTTAACAACTGAAAAGAGAGTCCAATGAAGGTTCAACAGCAATCCCAGTAATACAGATTATTATTCCCTCAGAATGAAACATATACATCAATGATGTAGCTCAAACGGACAACTCCTTTATTGATGAACATATAGCACATTTATAGGCACAGGACATTACATAACTGGGGTGAACTCTTCAAAACAATAGGAGAGGTCAGGGTAAAACCTTCATTTTAAGCCTAAACATGACCATATCTCACCTAGAGAAACACCATTAAATCACATTAAATCCTATTTACTCCTGGAGAAATATTTTGCAGTATATAATAGCATTGCACCCATGCTTATCATGGAATAGAGAATTAAAAAGGGGTTATACATTACACTACAACTCCAGTTTGCATTAAAATATGATTAATAAGATCAATTAGCACCTTCCTTCATAGCTTTTGTGACTGTCTCTAAATTGTTAGGTCATTTTATCTCTGTTTGCTTGAGAAGAGGGAATTCAAACATCAGTGTTATGAGCCAGTCTTTCCTCTGGCAGAAAGCCAAATGGTAGAAGGGGTGATATTGTAAATTACCTCTACTGACATATCATCTACATAGCCCCCTTCATGTACCGGGCCAGCACTCCTCCCCTCTACTCTGCTGGACTCATTGTGTCCCCACAAACAGGTAACCCCAGTAATACACTATATAACTCCCTAATACACTATATAACTCCCTAACTCAATACCAAACATTCCTGGTTGCCACTGTTAAATCCATAAATTCACACATTGCAATAGTTCTGGTCACCACCATATTGTGGCCCTCTCCACAAGTAACCTGGCTCCACCATCCCACAGGGCACAAAATAAAAATGTCGCTGTCACAGTTCAAGTACTCAGGCTGGGAGGACAGTGTCTTTGGAGAGAAGGAGGAAGGCATAACAATAGTCCTTGTCAAGACAAGACCCCCAATAGCTCAACAGTCTCACCAAGCTTCGCCCCCCCATAACATCACCGTTGAAGAGTCAAGTGTAACAGTTTTCATGTGCATTAGCAAAAATCATGCAAATATATACTATTCTTGATTGAAAACACAATAAATACATTTTATAGTGCTATTTTAACTTATCTTTTTTAAACTAAAACATTTTTTTTTAATGGTTATCTAAACTTTTATGGCTATAATAGTAACCCTATACTCTTTAATCAAGAAAACTTGATAATTCACCTAGCCCCTTCTTTTGTAGAGTAGAATACAATTTTTACTACATTTTAACAAGTTATTAACAAATAAATACATCTTCTAAATATTATGTTTTAAAAATCTAGTGTTTTTTTTGCAGGTGCAGACTCTTTTTATGGATAATTACTTTCAAACTATACCAGTAAACATACTGGCACAAATATTTAAAAAAAAAGAAATTGATTTTGGACAAATCCCTAGAGTGAATTATAATATAACCGTTGTGTTTTCTGGTAATAATTTCTGCATATTATCACCTGTGGCAACAACAAGTTCGACGATGACAACAACAAGAGCCGGACAAGTAACAGAAGAGACACAGAAGACTGCTACAACAATGAAATCCACTACAATTACTAAGCCAACTACCTCTTCAACAACAGATAAAACATCCAAAGCACCTGCAATCACATCACTGACAACAGAAACTATGTCTACATCAGCAACCACAACAGCAACACTTTTCCCATCTACTATTCCAATTCCTGAAACTATAACTGCATCTACAACAAAAGCAACAACACCCTTTACAACTTTAGGAACTACAACGTCAACCACAACAGCAAGCACATCAGCATCCACTATAACAACAACGTCATCTACAACATTAGAAACTACAACAGCATCCAGAGCAACAACACAATCTACAACTTCCGAAATTACCACAGTATCCACAACAACAGCAACAACAAGACCATCCACCACTTCTGAAACTACAACAGCAAATACAATATCTTTTACAACTCCCAAAACTACAACTGCATCCACCACTATAGCAACCACATCACCAATTACACCTCCTGAAACTACAACAGCATCCACTGTAACATTACCATCTACAACTCCCTTAATTACAACTGCACCTAGCACAACAGCAACCACATCCCCATCCACAACTCCAGAACCTACAACTGCAACCTCAAAAATGACCACACCCCCATCTACAACTCCAGAAATTACAAAATTTTCTACCACAACAGCAACAACGTTACCATCTACAACTCCCGAAACTACAACTGCATCCACCACAACAGCAACCACATTCCCATCTACAACTCTACAACCTACAACTGCAATCATAACAGCACCTACACCTCCTGAAACTACAACTGCATCGACCATAGCAGCAACAACGTTACCACCTACAACTTTATTAACTACAACTGCATCCACCACAACAGCAACCATATTCCCATCTACAACTCTACAACCTACAACAGCATCTACACGTCCTGTAAGTACAACTACATCCATCACAACAGCAACAACGTTACCACCTACAACTGCAATCACAACAGCAACTACACCCCCGTCTACAACTCCCGAAACTACAACTGCATCTACAACAGCAACAACAATTCCATCTACAACTCTAGAAACCACAACAGTGTCCACCACAACAGCAAGCACATCAGCATCTACAACTCCTGGAATTACAACAGCATCAACAACAACAGAATCAACAACACCATCTACAACTCCTGAAACTACAACAGTGGCCACCACAACAACAACAACTCCATCAGCTTTAGAAACTACAACCGCAAGAGCAACTACAACTTCAATAACTACAGCAGTATCCACAACAGCAACAACATTATCTACCACAACATCAACCACATCACCATCTATACCTCCTGAAACTACAACAGTATCCACTTCAGCGGCAACAACAACATCATCTACAACTCCCTTACCTACAACTGCATCAATCTCAACAGCAACCACATCCCCATCTACAACTCCACAACCTACAACTGCAATCACAACAGCAACCACACCCCTATCTACAACTCCCTTACCTACAACTTCAACCTCAACAACAGCAACCACAACCGCATCTACAACTTCTGAAACTACAACTGTATCTACAACAACAGCAACCACATCATCACCTACACCTCCTGTAACTACAATAGAATCCACTACAGCAGCAACAACAACATCATCTACCAGTCCTGAAACTACATCTCCATCCACCACAACCGCAACAACATTGCCATCTACAACTCCCATAACTACAACTGTATCCACCACAATAGCAACCACAACCCCATCTACAACTCAACAATCTACAACTGCAACCACAACAACAGCAACCACATCCCCATCTACAACTCCTGAAACTACAACTGCATCCACCACAACAGCAACAACATCCCCATCTACAATTCCAGAAACTACAACTGTATCTACCACAATAGCAACCACATCACCATCTACACCTCCAGAAACTACAACAGCATCCACTACAGCAGCAACAACAACAACAACAACATCATCTACCAGCCCTGAAACTACAACTGCATCAACCACAACAGCAACCACATTACCATCTACAACTCCATTAACTACAACTGTATCCACCACTATCGTAACCACATCCCCACCTACAACTCCACAACCTACAACTGCAATCACAACAACAGCAACCACACCCCCATCTACAACTCCTGAAACTACAACAGCATCTACCACAACAGCAACAACAACACTATTTACAACTCTAGAAACTACAACAGTGCCCACCACAACAGCAAGCACAACAGCATCTACAACTCCCGAAACTACAACAGTATCCACAACAACAGCAACCACATCACCATCAACACCTCCTGAAACTACAACAGCATCCACTACAGCAGCAACAACATCATCTACCAGTCCTGAAACTACAACTGCATCTACCACAACAGCAACCACATCACCACCTACAACTCCCTTAACTACAACAGCAGCCACAACAACAGCAACCACATCACCATCAACACCTCCTGAAACTACAACAGCCTCCACTACAGCAGAAACAACATCATCTACCAGTCCTGAAACTACAACTGCATCTACCACAACAGCAACCACATCACCATCTACAACTCCCTTAACTACGACTGAATCCACAACAACAGCAACCACACCCCCATCTACAACTCCCGAAACTACAACTGTATCTACCACAATGGCAACAACAACACTATCTACAACTCTAGCAACTACATCAGTGCCCACCACAACAGCAAGCACAACAGCATCTACAACTTCTGAAACTACAACAGCACCCACAACGACAGCAACCACACTCCCATCTACAACTCCTGAAACTACAACTGCATCTACCACAACAGCAGCAACAACACTATCTACAACTCTAGCAACTACAACAGTGCCCACCACAACAGCAAGCACAACAGCATCTACAACTCCCGAAACTACAACAGCATCCACAACAACAGCAGCCACATCACTATCAACACCTCCTGAAACTACAACAGCATCCACTACAGCAGAAACAACATCATCTACCAGTCCTGAAACTACAACTGCATCTACCACAACAGCAACCACATCACCATCTACAACTCCCTTAACTACGACTGAATCCACAACAACAGCAACCACACCCCCATCTACAACTCCCGAAACTACAACTGTATCTACCACAATGGCAACAACAACACTATCTACAACTCTAGAAACGACAACAGTGCCCACCACAACAGCAAGCACAACAGCATCTACAACTTCTGAAACTACAACAGCACCCACAACAACAGCGACCACATCCCCTTCTACAACTCCAGAAACTACAACTGTATCTACAACAACAGCAACAACAACAACACTATCTACAACTCTAGAAACTACATCAGTGCCCACCACAACAGTAAGCACAACAGCATCTACAACTTCTGAAACTACAACAGCACCCACAACGACAGCAACCACACTCCCATCTACAACTCCTGAAACTACAACTGTATCTACAACAACAGCAGCAACAACACTATCTACAACTCTAGCAACTACAACAGTGCCCACCACAACAGCAAGCACAACAGCATCTACAACTCCCGAAACTACAACAGCATCCACAACAACAGCAGCCACATTCCCATCTACGACTCCGGAAACCACAACTGTATCTACAACAACAGCAACAGCAACAACACTACCTACAACTCTAGAAACGACAACAGTGCCCACCACAACAGCAAGCACAACAGCATCTACAACTTCTGAAACTACAACAGCACCCACAACGACAGCAACCACACTCCCATCTACAACTCCTGAAACTACAACTGTATCTACCACAACAGCAACAACAACACTATCTACAACTCTAGAAACTACAACAGTGCCCACCACAACAGCAAGCACAACAACATCTACAACTCCCGAGACTACAACAGCATCCACAACAACAGCAACCACATCCCCATCTACAACTCTGGAAACTACAACTGTATCTACAACAGCAGCAACAACAACAACACCATCTACAACAGTGCCCACCACAACAGCAAGCACAACAGCATCTACAACTCTTGAAACTACAACAGCATCCACAACAACAGCAACCACATCCCCTTCTACAACTCCAGAAACTACAACTGTATCTACAACAACAGCAACAACAACAACAACACCATCTACAACAGTGGCCACCACAACAGCAAGCACAACAGCATCTACAACTCCTGAAACTACAACAGCATCCACAACAACAGCAACCACACTCCCATCTACAACTCCTGAAACTACAACTGTATCTACCACAACAGCAGCAACAACACTATCTACAACTCTAGCAACTACAACAGTGCCCACTACAACAGCAAGCACAACAGCATCTACAACTCCCGAAACTACAACAGCATCCACAACAACAGCAACCACATCCCCATCTACAACTCTGGAAACTACAACTGTATCTACAACAACAGCAACAACAACAACACCTACAACAGTGCCCACCACAACAGCAAGCACAACAGCATCTACAACTCCCGAAACTACAACAGCATCTACAACAGCAACAACACCATCTACAACAGTGCCCACCACAACAGCAAGCACAGCAGCATCCACAACGACAGCAACCACATCCCCATCTACAACTCCGGAAACTACAACTGTATCTACAACAACAGCAACAACAACACTATCTACACCTCTAGAAACGACATCAGTACCCAGCACAACAGCAAGCACAATAGCATCTACAACTCCGGAAACTACAACTGAATCTACAACAACAGCAACAACAACACTATCTACAACTCGAGAAACTACAACTGTACCCACCACAACAGCAAGCACAACAGCATCTACAACTCCCGAAATTACAACAGCATCCGCAACAACAGTATTGACAACATCATCTACAACAGAAGAAATCACAATAGTGGAGTTTACAATAGAAATTATCGATGACAATTGATGATAAAAGGAGATTTAGTAATATTTTTGTATAAAAATGTAAATTAAGCTATTAGGTTGTAATGATATGTCAATTAAGAAATTCACTCTTTTAAAAATATTACTCATATTCCATATTAAAGTATTTATTTATAAATCTATAAGTAAGTAATGTGCACTGATTGTAAGCTTAGCATCAGAATAAAGTACCTTTTTCAGATGCATGAATGCAATTTATGAGCTTGTTTCTTTTACCAAAATGATGTACTATTTATTGTTCCAGAAACTCAGCTATCAACCAGGTATCTTCTTTAATTATGATTCATATGGGCAAATTTCTGTATAAATATTGGTGCCATAAATCTCATCTTATTTTTTTAGGGCATGCTGCACTTCTGTTATTATGCAATCTATCTATAATATAATGTACTTTATTAAATAATATTTAACATTCAGAACTTTTTATAAACTAATAGTAAAGCACCTGTACATTGTGAATACACTTATACCAAATATATACAATTCCACATGTGTATGCATGTGTGTGTTTTATAACTAAAGAGTTAGTGGTGTGGTAAAAACACCCACAGAAAGACCTTGTTCCAAAAATAAACTAGATAGAGATAGACTTAGACAATTAAAACCTTATTAAAAATCAATAAGATCAAAAAAGATTTTAACAGGTTATTAACAAAAAAAAAATACATGAAATCTAAATATTACGTTTTAAAAATACAGTGTTTTTCTTGCAGGTGCAAACTCTTTTTATGGATTATTACTTTCAAGCTATACCAGTAAACATACTGGCACAAATATTTCAAAAAAGTGAAAGTGATTTTGGACAAATCCCTAGAGTGAATTATAATATAACAGTCGTGTTTTCTGGTAATAATATCTGCATATTATCACCTACGGCAACAACAAGTTCGACGATGACAACAACCGGAACAGAAGAGACACAGAAGACCTACACAACAGTGAAATCCACTACAATTACTAAGCCAACTACCTCTTCAACAACAGACAATACATCCAAATCACCTATAATCACATCACTGACAACAAAAACTATGCCTACATCAGCAACACCATCTACAACAGTGCCCACTACAATAGCAAGCACAACTGCATCTACAACAATGCCCACTACAATAGCAAACACAACTGCATCTACAACAGTGCCCACCACAATAGCAAGCACAACTGCATCTACCACAGCATCCACCACAACATTATCAATAACACCATCTACAGCACCTGAAACTACGACATCCTTTACCACAACATCAACAACAACACTATCTACAACTCTAGAAACTACAACAGTGCCCACCACAACAGCAAGCACAACAACATCTACAACTCCCGAAACTACAAAAGCATCCACAACAACAGCAACCACATCCCCATCTACAACTCTGGAAACTACAACTGTATCTACAACAGCAGCAACAACAACAACACTATCTACAACAGTGCCCACCACAACAGCAAGCACAACAGCATCTACAACTCCTGAAACTACAACAGCATCCACAACAACAGCAACCACATCCCCATCTACAACTCCAGAAACTACAACTGTATCTACAACAACAGCAACAACAAGAACAACACTATCTACAACTCTAGAAACTACATCAGTGCCCACCACAACAGCAAGCACAACAGCATCTACAACTTCTGAAACTACAACAGCACCCACAACAACAGCAACCACATTTCCATCTACAACTCCTGAAACTACAACTGTATCTTCCACAACAGCAACAACAACACTATCTACAACTCTAGAAACTACAACAGTGCCCACCACAACAGAAAGCACAACAGCATCTACAACTCCCGAAACTACAACAGCATCCACAACAACAGCAACCACATCCCCATCTACAACTCTGGAAACTACAACTGTATCTACAACAACAGCAACAACAACAACACCACCTACAACAGTGCCCACCACAACAGCAAGCACAACAGCATCTACAACTCCTGAAACTACAACAGCATCCACAACAACAGCAACCACATCCCCATCTACAACTCTGGGAACGACAACTGTATCTACAACAACAGCAACAACAACAACACAATCTACAACAGTGCCCACCACAACAGCAAGCACAGCAGCATCTACAACTCCAGAAACTACAACAGCATCCACAACGTCAGCAACCACATCCCCTTCTACAACTCCGGAAACTACAACTGTATCTACAACAGCAGCAACAACAACACTATCTACAACTCTAGAAACTACAACAGTGCCCACCACAACAGAAAGCACAACAGCATCTACAACTCCCGAAACTACAACAGCATCCACAACAACAGCAACCACATCCCCATCTACAACTCTGGAAACTACAACTGTATCTACAACAACAGCAACAACAACAACACCACCTACAACAGTGCCCACCACAACAGCAAGCACAGCAGCATCTACAACTCCAGAAACTACAACAGCATCCACAACGACAGCAACCACATCCCCTTCTACAACTCCGGAAACTACAACTGTATCTACAACAGCAGCAACAACAACACTATCTACAACTCTAGAAACTACATCAGTACCCAGCACAACAGCAAGCACAACAGCATCTACAACTCCGGAAACTACAACTGAATCTACAACAACAGCAACAACAACAACACTATCTACAACTCAAGAAACTACAACTGTGCCCACCACAACAGCAAGCACAACAGCATCTACAACTCCCGAAATTACAACAGCTTCCCCAACAACAGTATTAACAACATCATCTACAACAGAAGACACCACAATAGTGGAGTTTACTGTAGAAATTATCATTGACAATTGATGATAAAAGGAGATTTATTAATATTTTTGTATAAAAATTTAAATTAAGCTATTAGGTTGTAATGATATGTCAATTAAGAAATTCACTCTTTTTAAAATATTACTCATATTCTATATTAAAGTATGTATTTATAAATCTATAAGTAAGTAATGTGCACTGATTGTAAGCTTAGCATCAGAATAAATTACCTTTTTCAGATGCATGAATGCAAAATGATGTACTATTTATTGTTCCAGAAACTCAGCGATCAACCACGTATCTTCCTTAATTATGATTCATATGTGCAAATTTCTGTATAAATATTGGTGCCATAAATCTTATCTTATTTTTTTAGGGCATGCTGCACTCCTGTTATAATGCAATCTATCTATAATATAATGTACTTTATTAAATAATATTTAACATTCAGAGCTTTTTATAAACTAATAGTAAAACACCTGTACATTATGAATACACTTATATACAATATACAATTCCACATGTGTATGCATGTGTGTGTTTTATAACTAAAGAGTTAGTGGTGTGGTAAAAACACCCACAGAAAGACCTTGTTCCAAAAATAAACTAGATAGAGATAGACTTAGACAATTAAAACCTTATTAAAAATCAATAAGATCAAAAAAGATTTTAACAGGTTAACAAAAACAAAATACATGAAATCTAAATATTACGCTTTAAAAATACAGTGTTTTTCTTGCAGGTGCAAACTCTTTTTATGGATTATTACTTTCAAGCTATACCAGTAAACATACTGGCACAAATTTTTCAAAAAAGAGAAAGTGATTTTGGTCAAATCCCTAGAGTAAATTCTAATATAACAGTCGTGTTTTCTGGTAATAATATCTGCATATTATCACCTACGGCAACAACAAGTTCGACGATGACAACAACCGGAACAGAAGAGACACAGAAGACCTACACAACAGTGAAATCCACTACAATTACTAAGCCAACTACCTCTTCAACAACAGACAATACATCCAAATCACCTATAATCACATCACTGACAACAAAAACTATGCCTACATCAGCAACACCATCTACAACAGTGTCCACTACAATAGCAAGCACAACTGCATCTACAACAATGCCCACTACAATAGCAAGCACAACTGCGTATACAACAGTGCCCACCACAATAGCAAGCACAACTGCGTCTACAACAGTGCCCACCACAATAGCAAGCACAACTGCATCTACCACAGCATCCACCACAACAGTATCTACAACACCTGAAACTACAACATCCTCTACCACAACAGCACCACTTACAACACTTTCAACAACAGAAACCACAGAAGATACCACAATAGTGGAAATTACTGTAGAAATTATTGAGGAGTAAAAGGCAACTACTGGAGGAAAAAGAAATGTTTTTGTATAAAAATATAATATTTAAATTAACTTATTAGCTTGTAATGAAGTGTCAATTAAGTTGTTCAATCTTTAAAAATATTCCACATTAAAGTATTTATTTTAAAAAACTATCCCTAATTAATGTCCACTGATTGTAAGCTTTGTATCAAAATAAAGTACCTTTTTCAGAAGCATAAATGCAAATTGTGAACTTGTTTCTTTCACCAAAATCATGTACATTGTCAAAAATAAAATAGATAGAGATAGACTTAAACAATTAGACATTATTAAAAATAAATAAGATAAAAGTAACACATTAAAATGTGGAAAATTAATGTAGCCACTGAGACACACTACTACTGTGACGAACCATTTACAAATGTATCTATTTATCCCCATTTCTGAATTACCACAGAATCAAGTACTGAAATTCCAAAATTCCAATGAAACTAACTGAATTCGAGAAAAAAAAAATCTGGCTTGCATAAATTACACTCTACACAGACCTAACATATTTTTATATCCCATATCTATCTATATAAACCCCTTTTTCCTGTCAGGGAAGGAGTTAAATAATAATAAAAAATCTATGCAGGGGTTTTATGGCCCCTCTGTCCATGGCCCCCTACCCTCTATGAGCCCAGGTATCCCCGGGATTACTTCACTAAAACTACTCAAAAAGCGCTGTAGGAAACCCCAGGGATTTCCTTCTCCCACACGCTAAACCCTATAAGGACCTCCATGGCATCTTAAATTAACCCCTAAGCCATGGTACCTAACATTAACTCTTCTATGGCACCTAAAGTTAACCCCTAAGCTACGGAGGTCCTGTAAAGACCCCTGTGTCATCTAAAAATAATCCCACAGCTATAGAGACCTCGTGATTATAGGTAAGTGGTGGGGATCTTGGGTTAGAGTGTGGGAGGTGGGAATCCCCAAGGTTCCATGGTTTAGGGCCCTATATTAATAGACCGATGTAAACTGCGGTATAGGCATAAAACGGCTGCGGGAGCTTTTTTCCCTATGTTACACTTTGATGTTAATCTTTTCACTCACAATATTACGGTTCTCAGCCCTCATCTGTAAATCCTTCCTTTGCCGCAAGACATTTAAGTGTAGGGTGTATCCAAACCAAGTGTTACAGATAAGAAAAGACTCTAGTAGCCATTACAAAATGAGAACATCAGGAATTTTATAATGAGCAAAAACAAGTTCTGTAACTGCGACAAGGAACTGTAAGGCATTTAAATGAAAAAAAAAAATATTTTTTATTATTGTTATTTTCTTACATTCTGACAATTGTATTTATAGCTTAAATATGAAAATAATTGTGTATTATGGGTTAATAAAAAAAACATATATAGACAATTCATTAGAGCATTTGTTTGAGGTTTCCTAATGTGTATTAACCCCATGAGAACTGGTTTGTGTGTTACCCAAGATATTATCTAATCAACGGACATAATAATATATTATCATCATTTTTAATTACATGTTATACTGTCAGTTTACCTGCTGTGGCACTCAGAAAAAATGCTCTAAAAGTCTTTGTGAGTGGTCTTTGGTAACCATAATATTTTAAGTTTTTTAAAGATACAGCACTGCCCAGGTTTGCGAGTGCTCCATAAAATCATATTAGTATGGGGTTTAGGTGTAACTTGTAATATTTTGTCAATGCAAAAATCAATGGATATTTGTGCTGTGCTTTTCGGCTTTGTCATGCAGCAGTCACTTGTAGTACTCGTAGTAATTATCTTGCAATGTTTTTGGGATGGGGGAATAGCATAGCTATGCCGAATTTGTGTTGTCACTACGGCACTCGTAATTGCATAGGAGTGGATTAGCAAAGGGTCCTTAGTCAGGTATTGAAGGGAATCCTGGGGATCCCTGGGCTCATATGGGGTAGTAGTATTGGAGATGGATCCAGGAGATCCATAGGGTTAGGTGGTATTAACTCCTTATTTGTGTCAGATATGAGAAATCAAGCCTCATATCTGAAACAGTTAAGGTGTTAGGCTCATAACAAAAGTCAGATATAATACTTGTTTGCTTCTCAGAGGCATTTTTTGTGCCGCTACTGGTTGGTCTCAGTACACATAGGATTTTTGTACAATCTGAGGATTTACGTGCAACCAGAGAGTAACGTGTTTCACTCAGATTTTTGAATGGAATGGGTTTGGGAGAATGGGACAGCTATATGTGGACTGAGATTATTGGTCTTTTTACACTATTTTGTGTGCACATTATTTCCTTTATATTTAGCACTCCAACATATTCAGTAGCACGTGTGATAGGGCTAGATTTTCTATTAATTGGAATAGCTAGGTAGTTTTTAGTGAAACTTTATCAACTGGTCTAAAAAAGTCCAGTTCTAAAGAAAAGATAAAAGACACCCTTTCGTGACTAATATACTTGTTTATTTATGCCACAAACTGAATTTGCTTTTTATTAAAACAAAATATTTTTATTATTTTAACTCGTTAACATTTTATATTAAAATACGGTCGATTAAAATGTATTTCTCTTGAGCTTTCTGCTCTAGAGAGCTTATGACGTCTGCTTGACTTTCTTATTTTTTTACTTTGTCTCTTTCCCTACATTGTATCTTCGTTAAAGTATTTTATTGTGCACGGCTTTCATATAAAGTACCTAATAATTTTGATGTATAATTGCAACAAATGTATACAATATCAGAAGTTGACCCTTAGGGATTGAAGTATTGATAATTAGTTTCTGCTATGTATCTTACACTTCCGAATTATTACTCTTTATATTACTCATTTGCAACAGTTACTGTTATCTTATTGTATCAATTAAGCACTTTTACAGTATCAAACTCAACCTTGTATGGTTACTTGAATTATTATATCTTCAAGTGATCCTATCATATCCCCACTAATGGTGGACTATGAATTTGTATATAAAAATGAACAATTGTAATCCTTATTTTGTCATAGACCTTGTGTTCTTTTCATCATACTTCCTTTGACAATATGTGCTGTTCCTGAGTCACACAATTTTCTTATGAATATCTATGTGAATAGATTTCTATCATTAACTTAACTTTCTTGTAAAATAATCAAAACATACACATTAATTATTATTTAATTAACTCCCATTATTTTTGTTACTACATGTGTTGTATTTAATATTATCCTCTAATAAATTTGCGATATTAAAGTGATGGTCTCAGTGTTTTTAATCAAATTACTTTTTGATCTTGTGATCAATTACTTTGGACCATGAACTTAAATATCTCTTTGTTTGTATATTTGTATAAAAATATATTTTTTTCAGTTTTTTTTTATATTCCTTTTTGCATCAGACTATATTCTTATAATTCTGTTTATATTGTATTCACAAAAAGAACCCTTCAATTGATTCCCTACCTATCATTGTACCTTATGGTTGTCTTTTTATTTGCAGCCACTACTTTACCCAGGAATAGTTTAGCTTGCTAATCTTTTTCATGCCTTTACTTTTACCTCATGGCTATCTACTTTTTTACAGCCACACAGGAATTGTTTCTGTTTTGAGTTAGAATTTAATATTTACAGCCACTACTTTACCAAGAATCCTTTTATTTAAAGTTTGAAATGTAAAATGTACAGATTTTTTTCTTTACTGTTACCTCAAGGCTGTCTACTTTTTTTTACAGCCACTACTTTACCAGGTATCATTGCAATAGGTAAAATTGAAATTAAAATTACTTTTTAATCAACTATAGTTTACCGTGGCCATTATCTGTTTTACAGCCACTACTTTGCCAGTTTTAATTATAAAGCATAGGCTAGCAGAACTTTATTCAAGCCATTATTCATTTTTTTAATTCTATTTTGTTATCCTCTCTTTTAGTCTCTAATTTTGTTTTACTATTAGTTATTAAAAGGCCTTCTATTTAATCACTGTTAATTATTGTGCATTTTACTGCATCCACTTTCAAAACCCTAATGATAAATTAAACTGTTTATTACTAAGTATTTTTGCCCCCAACTGTCATGGACCCCTTTGGTGTTGGGCCATTGAGCCACCATAATAACACAGAATGCTTGGCTCCAGCCACAGGATTATTTGCATAACCACCTCCATTGTATTTTCAAATATGGTTTTGTCTTATTCTTTGCCAGATTAAGTTAATCATGTCTGATATGTGCTAGAGATGGCAGGATGTGTATTGGAGATTTAGCCTATTACTCAGGAAACTACTGTTAGAGTTTATCTATTGTGATTGTCTGCCACTTCCGCTCATTGTTACATTGTGTACACCCCCTCTGTATCTAACTGCTATAAATATTGATGTCATATAAAAAATAAATCAGTTCAAAAATTATATGTTCTCTTATTTTGTTCCTGGTGGCTGCGATATTGAACCTATCTCCACCCTCTAAGTAACATGTCCTGATCACTAACACAGGAAGGTTACTGGGACTCCTGGAACCGCTGATTAGTGATAAAGAGACTCTGACTGATACAGAACCCAGATATCAAAGTGCTGGTGCCGAGATTTCAAAAAACCCAACTGTCCTTGTGGGTAGATAACCTGTAGTCTATAGCAGGTAGCTCTGGACTTGTATAGCCCCTACCTATGTTGATTTCTTATAATAAGCAGTACCTGCTATTATGCTGCATAATTGAATAGTTGTTTGGCGCAAACACTGTTGCGCAATGTCTCCCTAACCATGCATAGCGCATATAGAAGACGTCACTAAACGCCCAATGCTGTGTTTCGTGACATCTCTCGATCTCAGCTCATCAGGGGCAATGTGCTGCTTGCCTAAGCATCTATTTATACTTTCAGTTGTATGATTCTTATTAACCCTTATGGTACTATTACATAAAACTGGAGGACCTAAATACACTTATTGTGATCAATTACTATTCATGTTTTATCCTGTTTTTATATTCCCCTTCTCTCCTTCCCGTTCTTTCTTTCATTCATTTAACTTGCTTTGATACTTAACTGTACATTTTGAGTCAAACATTTTATTGACTACATCATTTTTTTTAGTATAAACAACCTGTATTCTTTTTGTATATAAATACATTCTTTCATCATTTTAATTAATACTGTGTGTTATTCTTTATATTTATAACAACCTATATCCCTATAATCTTTATTCTATATATTTATAACATCTTACTCTATCATATTATCCCTTATTATCTCTATATTAATAGGATTATTTCAGTAATCTTCTTGTATTTATCTTAAGATTTAATTCATTTATTATTCCATATATAATTTATTTGTTTTTCTATTTTTTCTTTTATATTCTGTTGTTTTAAATATTTTCCTTGTGATAATAAAATTCCTATTATTTTTTCTTCTATATGTGGTTGTTTGGAAGGCATATAGAAAAAACAGAAAAAATACATGTTTATACAAATATAAAAATAAAGATATATTTTAGTTCATAGACCAAAGTAATTGATCACAAAACCACTGAGATTGTTTGATTAAAAACACTAAGACCAACAATTTGATATCACAAATGTATTAGAGAATAATATTAAATACAACATATGTAGTAACAAAAATAATGGGAGTTAATTGAATAATAATTTATTTGTATGTCTTGATTATTTTACAAGAAAGTTCAGTTAATGATAGAAATCTATTAACATAGATATTCATAAGAAAATTGTGTGATTCAGTAACAGCACATATTGTTAAAGGAAAGTATGATAAAAAGAGCACAAGGTCTATGACAAAATAAGGATTAACATTATTCATTGTTATATACAAATTCATATTATACCATTAGTGGGGATGTTATAGGATCACTTCAAGATATACTAATTCAAGTAACCATACAGGGTTTGGTTTAATACTGTATAAGTGGTTAATTGATACAATAAGATAACAGTAGCTGTTGCAATTGAGTAATATAAAGTGTAATAATTCTAAAGTGTACATAGCAGAAACTAATTATAAATACTTCAATCCCTAAGAGTCAACTACAGATATTGTATACATTTGTTGCAATTATACATCAAAATAATTAGATACTTTATATGAAAGCCATGCACTAAAAAAAACTTTAACTAAGATACAATATAAGGAAAGACACAAAGTAAAAACAGAAAAAAGTCAAGGAGACCTCAGAAGTTTTCTAGAGCAGAAAGCTCAAAAGAAACAAGTTTTAATCGACTGTATTTTAATTACTTTAAATTAATAAAAATCTTTTGTTTTAATAAAAAGCTAAATCAGTTTGTCGCATGAATAAACAAGAGTATTAGCCACAAACAGGTGTCTTTTTTTATTTTCTTTAGAACTTGACCATTTTAGCCCAGTTGATAAAGTTTCACTGAAACATTACAATACACCTTGGCTACAAATATATTGAGATATTAGAGCAATAGTTGAAAGTCTTCAATAGCTAGGTAGTGATTTAGTGACTCAGTATTGGAATGAAACCCTTAGTTCTTGTGAATTGGAAGTTTTTAGTGTCACCAAAATCATAAAGGAGATCTGAAGCAGAGATTTCATTTTGAGATACACAAATCTAATTTATTGTAATCAATGGGCTAATAAGAGACCACAAAGGGATTTAACTGAAAGGCATATCTAAGTGAGCTGGATTATGAATGCCTCTGATAGAGGAGAATTAGTAGTGCAAACATTTAAACACTTACATTGAAGTCAGCAAAATCTTTTATAATTTCTGACAGTTGCAAATCAGGGTTAACACCCTCCAAACCCAGGATAAATTAGCATCACATTTAAAAATATTTGTTTTGGCCAATCAGATTAGCTGCAATTTTTGAATTTATTCTGGGTTCCTGTTTGTGGTTCAAAGTAGCCTGGGATATGTAGTGTGCTATACATTGTTACGGACAAATAGGTAGGAAGCTGCAAGGAGATTGACCAAGCAAACAATCAGAGGTAAATAGTGGGTTAATATTGCTCCCCTGATGCTGCATTCTGATTGCGTGGGGACCAGATGTCCGTGTAGACACCCCCTGAGATGTGCTGCATACACATATGCTGCTTTTTGCCTATAAAGTGCAGAAATGTATGGATCCAGCTCACTTAGATATGCCTTTAACACAATGAAGAAATATGTGAGAAATAGAAAAAAAATATTTGAGTTAAAACCTTTTGAACTATTTTCATAGTTTATAATAAGATGGTCATGGTCTAAATTGCAACAAAACATCCCCTTTTTATATGGACATGCAGTATAAAAATAAACATATCTGGAAAGGTCACATAACCTATATGGTATGGGTAGTCAATTACTTTTTTACAAAGTCCATGAGGTCCAAATGTATTTGGGGAAAATGAAGTCAAGATCTGGAGTCCATAATTTTTAGTATACATATGCAAATATTTTAATTAATGACAATAAAAAGGGCATAGAAAGGAAGATTATAAAGGTAATGATACATATGGAAATTGTACCATTTAACTAGAAGCTTATATAAAGATAGGGAGGCTCTATGAGCATATGCAGGAAGAGTATAGAATGATATAGAATGATTTGAAAACAGGTCTGCATACTGATTACCATGCTGTATGGTGTTTTTAAAGTTAAAATGAAAGGAAAAAGCATGCTATAGGCCCATCAAGATTATTTTGTTCATACATAAAATTTGAGGGTAATTGTGCTTGGTAGAAAAATAATCCAAACCTAGTTAATAGATAAAAACGAACAGGTGCAGCACTAAGATCTCAATCAGAGCAAGGCTCCCCTGGTGAAAAATAATTACACCTAATCACTATTATACACCAAAATACACCAAACGTTCCATACATGACTCTTCACTATTAAATCAATTAATACCATAAAATAAATAATATTATTAACTGTCAATTGATCAAATATGCATATGTCAATACCTCCAATACATATTTTTCACTTATTAAAAAACTCATACATTTATAAAACATAGTAAATTCCTTACAATTTTACCCATAAACACATTACTGATATAAGTGAACTCAAAGTGCTTTTTGTATCAAAAAGTTTTTTTAGTGCAAGTAAATGCATTCATGTACCCCATGTAATTAACACTTAAGATGTTTTAATGTAACATACTAGATTTTCAATCACATAGAGTAAAACTAAAATAGAAAAAGAAAAACAATAGGACAGAAATCCACAACCACAAATAAGTTCTAAAATAAACCCTACTCTACGAATTTCTACTCACATTATTCAGAGCAGATAAACTACTCTAAAAATCACAGTCAAGGGAGCCCAATTTGTGTCCGGTCAAGTTCTTAGTGGGGTGGAGAGAATGTATGCAGCTGGGAGAAGATTTAGATAAAATGAATCATTTAATAAACATTTTTATTCTTATCAAGCCCTACTTAATCTTTGAAGAACCCTTTAAAACACTAAAGCAGTCCTTAAAATAGATCAGTAAGCTCCATTAGGATAGGAGACCCCTCACAATACAGGCAGACTAGCTGTTGATATAATCCCATACAACATACTCAGAGGGGGCTACATTTAAGAATTTTGTATAAAATGCTACTGACTTATGGCCTCATTAAACTAGGGCTACATTTTAAAACTTAGCCCTTAATTTCAAATTTACGGTTTACGGCTATTAAATCAGCCCTGTAACGTAGCTCGCAGTGGACTTTCGTGTGAAGATGCAGGACGGACGAGAAAAGTCTACGTGTTGCGCAACGATGAACTTCGCGATCGTAAATCTTTTGATCCGTCAAGCCAGTCACTGCTACATTTTCAATTTAGCTATTAAATTGCAAAGAAAAGTCACACGCCAGCAAGCACGTAACACGCGAATAGAGCCCAAAGGCCAATGTGTGCTCGAGAGGACCCCGAGATGGGTAAAGTCCAATACAGTAGCACTTGTAAATCAAATAAAAACACACTACTGTACTAATATTGAAAGGGAAAGTGATGTTAGATCTTAGAATTAATAGCACACATTCTCAAGCCCCCAAATCGGCTCAGAAAAATAGTTGATTTCATGTATCTTTATTGTGTTATATCGATCCCAGTAATCGCAATGATGACGATCTCTGTAGTCATTGGTTCCATCTGAACCCACACCCTACCTACCACTACAGGGGTCCATATTGAACACCCATACGGCCCCTATAGTCCCATTGACTATGATTACATTAAAAATAAAATAACGACTTATGAGAACATCAGATAACAAGTTAGAACAATGTGATTGGCATTTTGAAAAATCAATGAGATATCTAAATCTGTGTTGCGAGTTTTAGGAATTTAACACTATTCAGTACCCATATGAAGCATGGGAAGTTTTCCAAAACTACAGTATAGAGATGTCGTGAATAGTTCACCGGCGGACTGTTCCCGGCGAACATAGCATGTTCGCGTTCGCGGCGAACTGCGAACATATGCGATATTCGACCCGCCCCCTATACTTTATCATTAAGCAAACTTTGACCCTTCAACTCACAGTCAGCAGACACATTCCAGCCAATCAGCATCATACCCTGCCTTCCAGACCCTTCTAACTCATGGACAGCAGCCATTTTGGAATCATAACTAACTTGCAGTCTTACTGAGAGGAGGCTGAGTGTAGGTGATACTGCATCAATAGGGAAAACCATAGCTAGGCTACTGTACACAGTGTGCAATACAGTCCTGAAGGACTCTTTTGATCTCTGCTGCAAGGACACCCCTGTGTCTCTTCCCCCCCTTATCATCATCCTCCCCTCACCTTAGCACCCAACCCTAACACCCCTCACACTTATCCCTAACACCCATCAACCTAACACCTAACCCTAACACCCCTCACACTTATCCCTAAGACCTAACAACCCTCACACTTATTCCTAACATGCCTTACCCTAACACCCATTACACTTATCCTTAACACCCCTCACCCTAACACCTAACCCTAACACCCCTCACACTTATCCTTAAAACCCCTTACCCTAACCCTAACACCCCTCACACTTATCCATAACACCTAACCCTAACATCCCTCACCCTAACACCTAACCCAAACAATCCCCTTACACTTATCCCTAACACCATTCACCCTAACACCTAACCCTAACACCCCTCACACTTATCCCTAACACCCCTCACCCTAACCCTAACACCCCTCACACTTATCCCTAACACCCCTCACCCTAACCCTAACACCCCTCACACTTATCCCTAACACCTAACCCTAACACCCCTTACACTTATCCCTAACACCCCTCACCCTAACACCTAACCCTAACACCCCTCACACTTATCCCTAACACCCCTCACCCTAACCCTAACACCCCTCACACTTATCCCTAACACCTAACCCTAACATCCCTCACCCTAACACCTAACCCTAAAACCCATTACACTTATCCCTAACACCCCTCACCCTAACACCTAACCCTAACACCCCTCACACTTATCCCTAACACCCCTCACCCTAACACCTAACCCTAATACCCCTCACACTTATCCCTAACACCTAACCCTAACATCCCTCACCCTAAAACCTAACCCTAACACCCCTTACACTTATCCCTAACACAGGGGAAGATGATGAGGGAGGGGGAAAAGAGACACAGGGGAGGATGATGAGGGAGGGGGGAAAGAGACACAGGGGAGGATGATGATGGAGGGGGGAAGAGACACAGGGGAGGATGATGAGGGAGGGGGTAAAGAGATACAGGGGAGGATGATGATGGAGGGGGGATGAGACACAGGGGAGGGTGATGAGGAAGGGGGGAAAGAGACACAGGGGAGGATGATGAGGGAGGGGGGGAAGAGACACAGGGGAAGATGATGAGGGAGGGGGAAAAGAGACACAGGGGAGGATGATGAGGGAGGGGGGAAAGAGACACAGGGGAGGATGATGATGGAGGGGGAAGAGACACAGGGGAGGATGATGAGGGAGGGGGTAAAGAGATACAGGGGAGGATGATGAGGGAGGTGGGAGGATGATGAGGGAGGGGGGATGAGACACAGGGGAGGGTGATGAGGAAGGGAAGAAAGAGGCACAGGGGAGGATGACGAGGGAGGGGGTAACGAGATTCACGGGAGGATGATGATGGAGGGGGATGTTAGGTTATTTATGCCCTTTATGGATTAAAACCAGACTCTGCATCAACTATGTAATTTTCCGTGGGAGTTTTGACATAGATCCCCCTCCGGCATGCCACAGTACAGGTGTTAGTCCCCTTAAAACAACTTTTCCATCACTATTGTGGCCAGAAAGAGTCCCTGTGGGTTTTAAAATCTGCCTGCCCATTGAAGTCTATGGCGGTTCGCCGGTTCACGAACATTTGCGGCGGTTCGCGTTCGCGGTTCGCGAACCGAAAATTTTATGTTCGCGACATCACTACTACAGTTGCTCTTTAATGCAGCTTCAGTGTTTTACCTACCATTTTGGAAATGATTAGGTTCGTCCAAAGCCATTATTTTTAAGTGAAATTAGGTGGATAAATTTGACAATGACATTGATCTAGAAGAGAAAGTTTTAAACTGTTTACTCTGTTATAAGACAGGATCTTGCTTTACTTTAAAAGTATCATAATATACTATTGGGATGAAGAACTTGACTTGATTGTGGACAATTTTTTTTATCTGTTGCATTCAGTTTTGCTTTAATGATGACAGACATTTTATATTTGTTTGTAAAAGGATTTGTAACCTGGGAGGATTTAGAGGAACAATAGACACAGATAAGATTCTATATTTACTCATTTTACAAAAAGTCCTATTCAAATAGCTACTTGACAATAGTAGCCAATGGCAGCACAAGGCCCCATAGGATAACCCATTATCTTAAGTTACATACAGACTAAGAGTCAAGATGGCTTTACCAATGACACAATTGGAATCATCAAATATATATATATATTTTTAAATACATGTTTATTATGAGAAAAGTAGGTTACAACGCATTTGAAATATTTTTCATAATGAAAGAATACAAAACATTGTAGTATGACACTTTACAGCCTATAATAAATACATTTATTGTAACTCTATCTCACGCTTTTTTTTTTTAAAGAAGTACACTTAGCTTCTCCTAGTATTTCTAATGTAATACTGAGCGATATTCTAACAATAACAATAAAAATATATATATAAAAAGAAGAATGAAAGAAGAAAAAGAAGGAAAGATATTACCCTCTTTGAAGGTCCCCATTCACCAACCTCATCGGCCAACTCTCAGCGGCCAACTCTCAGCGTCCACATATCCAGCAGGAGGCCCATTTCCTATATTTTGCATCTATCTCAGCAGATAAGACACTCATGGAGTGAATAAACACAATCTTCCGTAAAACTTCCTCAAAGGCTGGAACAGTTTTTTTCCAATGTTTTGCAATTATGCTTCTAGTAGCCAGAAATATCTCATTTGATAGAAATTGTGAATTTTTAGAAAGACCTGGGAGTGGTAAGCCAAATAATGCCTCTTCTTGTTCTTGAGGAATAACTGTATCCCATAGTTTCTCCAGGGTATTATAGGTTGCCATCCAAATATGCTGAAATTTGGGGCAATCCCATAACAAATGTTTTAAGGAACCTATGGTGTTGCAACCTCTGGAGCAATTGCCATCCAACTGACTATTTGAACAGTGGAGTCTAGCTGGGGTAAGGTTCCATCTAAAGATAGTTTTGTAAACATTTTCCTTCAATATAATGTTTAAAGAGGAGTTTTTGGCGTTTTCGATAATTATACCCCATTGTTCATCATGTAGGCTAATATTGAGCTCAGCCTCCCAGGAAGCCCTATGGGACAGAATGTTAGGCGTGGCCTGTTCGTTTAGGTAGTTATAAAGAATAGTGAGGTTTTTTTTTACCTTTTGAGTTGTGTAAGCAGCAATGCTAAAATTGATTTTTGCTAGCTAATTAGTTGTTTTTTTTGCAGTTTGTCCCACCTGTGTGCTAATCATCATCAGGTTAAGCCATTCTTTGAGTGGCAATCAGTGATTTAAGCTAAAGTCTAATGGAGACCAGTTTTGACATTCTAACAGTACATGTGCAACAATTGTTATCTGACTTCTAATCTACCAAGCTAATTTGGTATTTTTATTGATTGATAAGTCTGGCGTAGCCAGAATGGCATTAGCCATGAGCCATTTTGTAGTAGAGGAGTTCTCCTGCTGATTTGCTTCCATAGTACCATGGAGTCACACAGACACATTGGAAGTGATTTTAAATGAATACTCTGATGGATGCCATAGTATTTGGTTTAGGTGAATATTTTCCTCCCATAAAACTTGATGTTCTATTTCCACCCAAACTGGGGGCGGGGGATGGGGCTAATAATATACCATTTAGCGGTTTGGGCTAATCTCGCTGCCTTATACTTATAGTATCGTCGAAGGTCAGGAGTTGCTAAGCCTCCTTTCTGTTTTGATGCTGTCATGGTCGCCCTATTTATTCAAAGTTTCTTATTGCCCCAAATTAATTTAAATATTGCTTTTTGTAATGTTGCTATGTCTTTAAGATTTATCGATGATGGTATAGTCCTAAAAAGATATAGTAGTTTAGGCAGGGTGATTATTTTAATGGCGTGGATTTTACCAAACCACAAGATATTTAATGAAGACCAGGTGCGAAGATCTGAATATATTTCTTTAAAGATAATGGGGTAATTGGCATCATATATCTGTTTAGTAAATTTAGGGATATGAATACCTAGGTTCTTTATATGATGTGAGGACCATTTAAAGGGACAGTTTTAAGGTCAGCACATTTTCTAGCTGCTTGGGCAATGAGACATTAAGAGCTTCACTTTTATTTGAGTTCATTTCAAACCCTGATATATGGCCAAAATTGCTCAATGTTTTAAATAGGCTAGGTAAGCTAATTAATGGGTTAGTGACTGTGAGGAGGATATCATCCGCAAATAGGCTTAGCTTATATTCTTTATCGTCTAACTTGATTCCACTAACATATGGAGCGATAAAGGACATCCCTGTCTTGTTCCCCGATCTATCTTAAATAATTGAGACTTAAAACCCTTAGGCCCTAGGGGCAGAATATAATGTCATAATGCTTCCTACAAAATTTTCACCAGGGCCAAATTTAAGAAATGCTTCTTTCATATAAGTCCAATCAATCCTCTCAAACGCTTTCTCTGCATCTAAAGATAGTAGCATTAGTGGTAATTTTTGGTCTGAAGTGATATCCATGAGGTTAAAGAAATATTACATTTATTCTGAAATATGTTTATATTCCTGTCTTGCCAACCTGCCAATTTGTTATTATTTACATATTTCACAATCATATAAAGGTTTTAACAAAATACAGTGGTCATTTAAGTATTTCCAGGAAGTCATTATCAAATATTTATAGATTTTTTTTTAATCAACTTAAGTAACTTTTAATAATGACAAAAGTCCTCTTTTTATTCATTTGTGCATGATTGGACAACTTTTTGTTTTCTGGCAATATCTGTACACATAATGTTTTTGAGCATTCTTGTTCATTGATCACTCTTGTTTCTTAGAAATATTGATTTCACGTACAAGGGTCTGACTGACAGATTATAGAAAATCTATATTAGAAATACTGCTCAGTCAGTTATCAGTCTAACTCTTCTGCATAAAAATGTCAGACACACTGAAATGGAGCCCAAAGGCCAAAGTGTGCTTGAGAGGACCAACAAAGAGGGCAAAGTCCAATACAGTAGCACTTGTAAATTAAATGAAAACACACTACTGTACTAATATTGAAAGGGAAAGTGATGTTAGATCTTAGAATTAATAGCACAACATTCTCAAGCCCACAAATCGGCTCAGAAAAATAGTTGGTTTCATGTATCCATTCTTCATGTGTCCATGCTCAACTGGGTGAACAAGCTCTGGTTGTGCACCGCCTGGTTCAGCCTGGCCATGTTTACAGCACTATTAGTGATTTTTTTTGAGTTAATACACTGATAAATATACATAGTTAAATAGTTACATAGTAATTAAGGTTGAAAAAAGGCTTTTAGCCCATCAAGTTCAACCTTTAAAGATCTCCTCTGATCTGCAATATGCAGATTAGTTGTTTATTGATCCAAAGGAAGGCACACAAACAAACAAAAAACAGTGAAGCTTTGCCAATTGTCTTAAAAGGGAAAAAAAAAATCCTTCCTGACCCCAGATACTGGCGATCTGATTCCTCCCTGGATCAATACTCCCTCTCTAATTAACCAGGGTAACTCTGAATGACCTTTTTAATTAAAAATATATCCAACCCTTTTTAAAGTTATCTATTGAATCTGCTTGGTAGAGAATTCCACATTAACTACCCTTACTGTAAAGAACGCTTTTCTTTCTTTAAGGTGGAATCTTTTTACTTCTAACCTCAAAGGATGTCCTCGTGTCAGTTGAAAACCTCTTGGCACAAAAAGCTCCCTTGACAAATCTTTATACTGACCCTGGATGTATTTATATAGGGTAATCATATACTCTGAAGCCTTTTTTCTAGACAAAATAAGTTTAATTTGGTTAGTCTTTCTTCATAACTTAGCCCCTTCTCTGTACTTTTTTCAGTTCTAAAATGTCCTTTTTATGAATTGGTGACCAAAACTGTACTCCATATTCCAAATTAGGGTGTACTAGGGATTGGTATAGTGGCAGAATTATATTGGCTTCCCTTGCTTCTATACCCTTCTAATTACATGCTAATAGTTTATTTGCCTTTGCTGCTGCTTCTTGGCATTGAGAACTGTTACGTAGGTGGTTGTCCACAAGCATTACCAAATCCCTTTTAATATCTGATACCCCTAGATTTGCGTCATTAAGTTTATAGATTGCATGGTTATTTTTCCTTCCAGGATGCATAACCTTACATTTATTCGTATTAAATCTCATCTGCCATTCAATTGCCCATTTCTCTAATTTATGCAAATACCTTTGGAGGGAAAGCACATCATTTTCTGATTTAATTACCTTTCACAACTCTGTGTCATCTGCAAAAATGGAGACTGTTGTGGATCACCAATCCGCTGAAGGGTCGTTAACCAAATGACATTTAGTATTAACTAGCGACTTGCCCATCAAAAATGACGGGGCAATAAAATGTTAATGCTGTTAAAGCTATTTGCCAATGTGAGACTCTGACACTCTTAACCTTTTTGTTATCTACAAAGAAGTACAACATTTATAATATTTATTTTTTATTTTTTTAACTTTCAACTTGTATTTCACCAACAGGTAAACCATAATTTTTGAACAATATGAACTATTTTAATTCTCATGTATGCAAGTATAATATAACAATGTCTGAGATTTGATACATATTGTAAACCATTACATAATACTGTGTAACATGCAACTTATATTTGAAACAATGTTGAACCATTTTTTTTATCAATACTAATATTTTTAATTTATAAATACGCATGAGTAACATAAGAATATGTCAACTTTCTCTGAATAAGTATTTTCAACCATTACATAATGCTTTGTAACATCCAACTTTTATTTAAACTACTGGTAAACCACATAGGTATTGAATCCAGAGGAAGGCAGACAATAAAAAAAACCATTGAAACTTAGCCAATTGCATCAAAGAAGGAAAAAATGAATTCCTTCCTGACCCCATTAACTGCCAATCAGCTTACTCCCTGAATCAATACTCTGTATTTAATTATACATTTAAATGTATTAACAAATGGTTATCCTCCTACTAGCATAAATCCTTAACTATATACAATATACAATGAAACAACTTTGCACACCTTTTAAAATACAATGTTAACATCTGAAATAGTAACTTAAAATACTAACATTTAACCTTGAATTGTCCGAATACCGAGCCACCTTATTGTTTTGTGGGGCCAATCATGTAAAAAGGTAACATCTAACACATTACAATATGTAACTTTTTTTCTTTGCCTTTTTTATTGTTGGTTGTTATTGTTGTAGTTTGTGAAAATGGCACATAGGGTTTCCTATGTTAAATAGTGGTCCACTTAAATGAGTGCCAGAGACATCTAAGTTCGTCCTGGAAGTAAAACCACTGTTCTCTATGTTTTTTGACATTTTATAGAGTATTGAAATAGTGGTCCTCTAAAAAGAGCCCGAGTGATATCAACTTTCCTCCTTGAAATAAAACCACTGTTCTCTATGTTTACAGAACCTCATACACAATGTTTTTGATAAAAATGTGTCCATCATCTAATAAATCACTCTGACTTGGGTTTTCTTGAATATGAACTTCCACTGGATTGTTGCATCTTGAAAATGCAACAAAGAGTTGGCGATGTGCAAATACAGGTTCCTGTAAAAAAATACCCACAGACTTAAAAGTTTGTCCTTGGGATATATTAATGGTCATGGCAAGTGCCATGATAATGGGAAATTGTCTCATTTGAAGAACAAAAGGAAAACCACTCTCACTTGGAGCCAAATCAATCATTGGTATAAGAACTGGTTCACCTTTATGTGTACCATTCATAATTTCTGCATGTATAAAATATATTTTAAATCCTTCACAATTAATCTGGTCCCATTACAAAGTCCTTTTTTGTGATTCATATTTCTCAGTAGCATGACAATTGCCCCTTTTTTAAGTTGCAAATTATGGGGTGGCATTTCAGAGCTAGTTAAAGAATAATACATTCCATAGTAAAGTTAGATTCACTGTCTTTATCATCTGCCAGAACCAAATCTGCACTGTAATACTATTTTGTGGGTGCATTGATTAATTTTAAAATTTCGTTATTTAAATTCAAGGCATCAATATTTTTTTGATGTTAATATGAATTTGCTTGCAATGTCTGAGTAATTCTTGTTATTGATGTTATTGAGAAAGATTGTGGATATTACTGATTCTTTGCAAATAATTTCTGAAGGAATTTGAACAGTATCATCAGGTAGATTAGTTATTATTTTATATTTTCCTTCTCCAATCTAAATTAGCCAAGTATTGAATTGAATGTGGCCTTCAAATCTCATATTTATTTATAATTTAAGATGTGTAAATATTTTCCACAGTTTACTTCTCTTTATACACGTTTCGACTATGTCTGTCCTATTGCCATGTGGCACCACAGGTAATGTTTGCCTAAAATCTCCTCCTAACAACATCACCTTTCCACCAAATGGCAAATCATTAGCCATAACTTATCTTAATAATCAATCAATACATTGCAGGGCATGACATCATTGTTGCCTCAGCTATTATAATTATTTTACTTTTGTGAAATTTTTTGGCTTGTAATTAATTCATTCGAATATCCGACACTGATGTTTCTAGAATGGAAACTTGCAGTTTAAATCCACTATGCACAGTTCTGTCACCTTCTAACAAAAGTGCGTCAATTCCAGTTTGTGCAAATGGCAGTGCTATTTGACCCTGTGCTCAAATGCAACTCATCAATAAATTATATAGTTACGTTTTTCTCTTTGCGCATGTCATCGTCTTATGCAATTGTAATTGCGTTAAATGCTTCCAACTGTAATGCATTTAAAGTTGCAATTTGTTCTTGTGTTTTTTTGGTATTCAATCTCAGTGTCATACTCATCAAAGTTAATTTCATCTATAATTCCTGGATCAGGCGGATTAAAATTAGCCCAATTTAATCCATGACAAAGAGAGATTTCTTGAATTTCCATTAACGCTTTTAATAGCGCAATGGTCTTCACACATATGTAATTTAAATGTTTGCCACAAAGCTAATGCATCAGGTACATAGCAAAAGATACGAATGAAAGCAAATTGTTCTCTCATTTGCTTTGGTATTTGACATAGTGATGCATCTTCTAGACGTCTCTCCCATTCCGTATCATCTGCCAGGAATTTTTGATGTCTTGCAGCTAATTGGAATGTATCATATACTATGTCATTCACTATGCCTAAATGTTCATACCTTTGTGCACCAGGAACATGTAAAAGAAGTAATCTTAAGCGGAAACGTTCAATATCTCTTGGACTAACAGTATAAATTCATGGGATAATTTTATGATTATATTTTTTTCTTTGTCGCCATTGTCCATTTATGAATACATAGTGCTGTGGAATCTCTATGTATAAAAAATGTCTGGCGTCAGTGTCACCACAATTTATTTGAAACCAAGCAGTAAGTGTTATTGCTCTATGTTCACTTTGTTCTAAAGCACTTCTTTCATTCCCTGCAGTGAAGCAAACAAATTGACTTTGTGTCAAATGTACAGCTAATTGATACATAGCATGTGACCGGTCATACATCTCAAATTTCCGAAGACGCCACATTGCTTCTGGAGCAATTACATAGCGAGCATCTAAATAAGATGATAGTTCATCATGTAAAATTGCATTGTCTTGTTCATTTTGTGCACCTTGCACAACAACAGTTGCTGCATCATATCCTTTGTATGTATATATATATTTATACACACATTTGATGGATTTGATAGAAGTGCAAGCTTTCACATTTATGTGTGCATTGTACTTCATCAGCAGTTGTGGATTGTAATTCAGCCAATTCAGCGACATAATTCATCAATCAACAATATTGTTCTACTCGAAGCTTGTTTTGTTGAAATTTGACAACATTTAGATTATTTGCTTCGACTTGTAGATAGGAATCAATAATCCATTGTTGTGTGAGTTTACCCCCACATAAAATAGGATTAAAATGATCCTGAATAGCAGTTTGTGACACTTTGTATTCGAGCATAGAAATACTGATTCTAACATGAACTTTACTATTTGGATAACTTTGCATTTCTCATTTTAGCTGGCATCCTGGCTCACCATTTGGGAAGAAAATTGGATATGTCATTGGATCTAAATTACTTCTTAAAATATTTATGTTCATAAAAGGTTGCTCTTCATTGTGTGGATATATTCTAATATCGCGCTCAAATGGTGGTTCACCATGATTATTTGTAAAAACCATGACATCCTCATTTGCTGTTGGTAAATTATACCGTCTTTGATCAGTATGGCGATCTCTTTTGAGAACCATATTTAATGTTGGCATTGGCAATTGATTTATTTGCTCATGTGCCTGCTGTTCTTTTTCAACCTCTGCTAATTTTTTGTATGCTTTACTATGTGGGTTGTTGGCCATAATGTTATTGAGCTGTTCAAAGACTAGGGTAAGCATTGTTTATTTTCAGGAAGCATCATTTGTTGTTCAACAGCTTCCATTGTATCAAGGACATATAACTGCAAATTTACTTTGCTCTCCTGCTTCTGGGTGTAAATGTAAAGTCCTGTGGTAAATGTGTACTTTAAAACAGTAAGGACCATGTCCTGGGACATTTTCTGCTAATTTTGCACCCGTTGAAGCAAATTAAATTGCACTGTTATAAGACCTAATGTTTTTTTATTTTTTTTATTTGGTATAATTTGGAAAGTTTGGATCACTCATACTTTGTAAAAATTCTGGAAATGTGTGTCTTTCTGGAAGTCTTACCTTTCTTTTCTGACAGCAACTAATAAACTCTCCATCAGTTGGTCTTTCCAAATCACATTCATTAATCCACAATAATGAGGGATACTGTTTGTGCTGTAAAGAAATCACTGAGCATCCTCAACATAGATATCACTACAACAACTCTCTATATTTACAGTGGTGTCATGTGTATGAACACTGGTTTCATGAGGCAATATTGGGTCATTAGGCAATGTTTTACAGACATGCTCCAGCACACTCATTTTGTGCATTATTAGACATTTTTTTTAATCTAGACGTCTCTGCCGGTCTTCTTCCCTTAAACGTTGCAAAGTCTCAAGAGACTGTGCATCTCTCCATCTCTGCTTCCGTTCACTTGCTGCTCTTCTTTTACGTTCATTCTTGTCTTCTGCGTCTGCCATTGTAATCTGTAATTGTAAATGCAGGTGTAAGATATATATATATATTTTTTATTGTACATATTTTTTTGACCTGTAATCAATGCAAAACCTAAATAGCAGTGATGAATCATTAAAATTACTTGAAATGCATTTGTAGTGTTTTCATTCAATGAATTCATTAATCAATCAATGCATTATTTTTAATTTGCATACATTAAAAGCTAAAGAGCTACGGATACATATATTGATCAATAATTTAATGTTAATATTTTTTTTTATTTTTTTTTATATAGAATTATAAAGGTATTAATAAATGAATTTATTAATGAAATAATATAAAACTGTCATCAATGCAAAAAATAAACAGATAATCATGTGTTCCTAAAGAAGGGCAAACAGAATGAGCTATGAGCAAACTATAGATTGGGCTGAAAAATTATTTTTAATCTTTTCATTAAATTCATTAATCAATAAATGACGTTATGAGGTGTAATTGTCATTCATTAAAACATAAATGGCAAAGTATATACATATTTCTTTGTTTTAAATTATTGATTAATAATTAATTAATACAATAATATATGTTAATTAATTAATCAATAATGTCATCAATGCAAAATAAATAGACTTAATCCTATTTTCCTAAAAGATTTCATCATTAAATGATATACCTGTCAAGTTCGCGGTTCGCGAGCATTCTCCGTCCTTCCTAACTGTGTATTTGTGTACCTCGTACGTCTCTGGTAAAGTCGTACGTGCCTGGTGGTGTTTTGCACTGTTCAGGGTCGTGTAGCCTCGTTAAAATTTTTTTTTCATCTGCCGAAACTCATGAAGTTCGACTTTAATTTGCGTGCAACCTCACTGGCAGATGTCATGGCTGTCCCCCCATGCTGTGTGTGAGTTTTTTTTTTTTTGTGTGTTTTTTTTTTTTTTGTACAGTATGTACGCGCTCCGGCTGTTAACTTCGTATTTTTGTGACCTCGTAATTTTTTTTTCTAAGTCTCTCGGTCGTATTTTTTTTCATCTGTAATATGCAAGTGTTCAGACAAGTCTCAGTAGAATACACAAAGAGACAAAGAGACAAAGAGATAACAAAGAGACAGCAAGAACATGTCAATGGTAACAGTATACAGTTTGTGATCAATGCATCTTCTTGGTGCACAGAATTTAACTTCTGTAAATAAAATAAATGTTTTTAGAAATGTATTTGCCAGAATGGCTAAACAGATGGTTATCAAAAAAAGTCAACAAAAAGTGCTGAATATTTATGCACATAAAATGCCATTACGCTTATTTGCACGCTTATTTTTTGTGCTGTATGTGATTATTTCATAGATGTTATTTTTATTATTCATATTTTGTAATTTCAGTAATATCTAAACTTCCACTTTTAACATTAATGTATAACTATTAATGTTTAATACATCTGCCATTTGTAAAAGTTGGGTTGTATGTGTAGGCACATAACTCTTTCTGGGGGTAAAGAAAGCAAAAACATTTTGATAATAATTATATCAATAGAGATTAGCAGAAACATACATGCACAACTGAACACCTACACACACATTTGTAATAAATGTTTGCAGCACCCAGGCACATCACTCCATGTTTCTGGCTGGGTAAAATCCATATGTTTTTTTTGGTACTGGAGTGGTTTGCCAGTTACTTCTCCAGTGGACGGCAACTTGTCTAATCTCTGCTATTACCTGCCCATCTTGGGTGACTCTATATGGTATAGCTCACACCTTCACTGAGTTACACAAGCCTATATATATATATATCTTTGATTATTTTCCAAATTTTGTCTAAAATTAAATGGTATGTGGTCACTAGATGTATAAGTGAAGTCGTTTCTTTAGTTTTGTACTTTAATAGGTGTTCACGTGGTATTTTGATGGCAGTGCTTATTTTTTGGGTAGTAATTCAGGGTTTATAACCCTTTTGTTTGAAAGATTCAGACAGTGTTTTTACATTTTTATCACAGTCTCCAGTGTTTGAGTAAAGATTTACAACCATTACTAGTTGAAGATACTGAATTAAAAGATATATTCCCCAAAACTGCCATCCTTGCATTTAAACAACCAGCAAACCTGAAACAAAAACTTGTCAGCAGAAAATTAGCCAATGAACAACTGAATACAAAAAATGGAACTAAACCTTGTAACAAATGTGCCTGTAAATTATGCCAACACATTTGTAATGATGATACAGCCCCACATAACAACAAAACCTATAACATCAAAGGATCATATTCATGTACATCATCTAATGTGGTTTATATAATACAATGTACTTTATATGACACAGGCTGTTACATTGGAGAAACCGGCCAAAAAATGCATTTAAGGATGAATTTACAAAGGCATTCAATAAGAAAGCATAATGAAGATAGTTATTGTAGCGCAGTAGGACACCATTTTAGCCAGAATGATCACTCCATCCAAAACTTAAAAGTCTAAATATAGAAAAATTTAAAAACACTCAAGAGAGAAAAGCATTTGAAATAAAGATGATCACATTCTTCAACACTAAAAACACAGGACTTAATATAGAATTGGGTTTTATAACACATTATCAGAATTTCATGTGATTTTTTCCTCTTATACCATAACAGACTTAGCACTCTTAGTGAGGTGTTTGTCCAACAGGAAAGATATCACTGTGGACTACAGTGCTCTACTTTTTCATGTACAGTATATATTGATATATATGTGTATATAATATGTGTATATATGTTTCATTTGCTATGTTGTGTTTATTCCCCATATATGTATTTACCTGATGATGTCAGATGCTGTTTCCACTCTATCTGCATCTGCTGTTATTATTCAAACTGAGTGTTCCATCTCATGTAGTATAGCTTAAGACTTGATAAAGAGAGGTTAAACCTCTCGTAAAGCTCGTCATTATAAATAAGACGTTTGTCCAATAAAAAAGGTATCAAATTATATTGCAATACTCATTATTAATCTATATATATATCACATATATAGTTGTGAGCATACGAGTTGTTGCTAACGCTTGCGGGCTCGCGCAGCGTAGGCGCTCATTGCCAGCAAGTGCGACCCTCGTAAACTTTACGTTAAAATGCAAACAACACCACACAGCAACCGCGACCCTCGCAAAATTAACGTCACAACGCAAACAACATACAAGACACGTTACCACTCATTACGACCTCGCAAAAATTGGCCGCAACTAGCGAACATCAAAAAATTGAAAACACAATAAATACACACAGCACATACATGAAAAGCTTACCTACAGCAACAGGGAGCATCCAGGACCTCAAAAAAGCAACTTACACCTTCATTTAACTCAAAATAAAAGAGTTTAGACACAAAAAAAATCTCTAAGCGAGAGAAAAAATGGCCACCGAACAAAACGAAAACGAGGCTACCGCACTCTAAACACGCAAAACACCACAAGAAACTCGCAAAACACCACAAAAGACCTACGGATATTTCGCTAAGACGCATACCACACATTACCCGCCATTTCACGACAATACGGAAGTACACAACTACTGCACTGCACACATTCATCACGCTAACACAGCAGCTCCACACCACTAATGCTGCAGCAACATCAAAACAGATTCGCAGCTCTTCACCACAATGCTTCAAAATACGTAAAGTATATTCATTTATTAATGTATTATATATTTCATTATTATACACCAAACAGCATTAGCTACCTTACAATTTCATTGCCGTCATTTTTTGATGGGCAATTCGCTAGTAGATTAATAATTACTAAATTACTAGATTACTGGACATTCACAGATGCTTCACTCTTCAATATATATATATATATATATATATATATATATATATATATATATATATATATATATATAGTACATTTGTGTTCACATTTGAATGTTTAAACAAGTTAAAAAAAAACTGCTTTCAGCTCAGAATTCCAAGAAACAGTTATTGCACTGCATTCTGGAAACCTGGGCAGGGACATGCAAATGTACCCACAAATGCCTCGCGCTTCAATCCATAAACCATTTCAAACATGGCTTCCTCTAAGCTTATGTCCGCTGCATTACACAACGTTAATCAAAGGTTGTATTATACATAAGATGGGAATCCTACCCACGGACAGCCATTTCAAGGTTACTGCCTATCATCTGCGTGGGGTGGGATCCCAGCTTGTGTTGTGGACCTTACGAGTAAGTAGTTTACCACAACAATCATTTAATATATGGTGGTTAAAGAGCGACAGAAGCCCTCCACCATACAGTAGTACAGTAAATAAATAGTACATCTGTGTTCACATTTGAATGTCTAAAACAAGTAAACAAATCTATTTCTAGTGAATTGCCCCGTGACCTCCCCCAGCCACAGTGACCTCCCCCAGCCCCAGTGAATTGCCCTCCAGCCCCAGTGAATTGCAACTGTAACCCCCCAGTCCCAGTGAATTGCCCTCCAGCCCCAGTGAAATGCCCCTTGACCTCTCCAAGCACCAATGAAGGACCCTCCAGCCCCAGTGAATTGCTCCGTGACCTCCCTCAGCCCCAGTGAATCGCCCCATGACCTCCCCAGCTCCAGTGAATTGCCCTCCAGCCCCAGTGAATTGCCCCAGTAACCCCCCAGCCCCAGTGAGTTGCCCTCCAGCCCTAGTGAATTGCCCTTTGACGTCCACCAGCCCCAGAGAATTGCCCTCCAGCCCCAGTGAATTGCCCCGTGACCTCCCCAGCCCCAGTGAATTGCCCTCCAGCCTCAGTGAATTACCCCTGTAACCCACAGCCCCAGTGTATTGCCCTCCAGCCCTAGTACATTGCTCTGTAACCTCCACCAGCCCTAGAGAATTGCCCTCCAGCCCCAGTGAATTGCGCTATTAACTGCCTAGCTCCAGTAAATTGCCCTTTAGCCCCAGTGAATTGCCCTCCAGCCCCAGTGAATTACCCCTGTAACCCACAGCCCCAGTGTATTGCCCTCCAGCCCTAGTAAATTGCTCTGTAACCTCCACCAGCCCTAGAGAATTGCCCTCCAGCCCCAGTGAATTGCGCTATTAACTGCCTAGCTCCAGTAAATTGTCCTCTAGCCCCAGTGAATTGCCCTCCAGCCCCAGTGAATTGCCCCTGTAACCCACAGCCCCAGTGTATTGCCCTCCAGCCCTAGTAAATTGCTCTGTGACCTCCACCAGCCCCAGTGAATTTCCCTCCGGCCCCAGTGAATTGCCCCTGTAACTGCCCAGCTCCAGTAAATTGCCCTCTAGTCACAGTGAATTGTCCTCCAGGCCCAGTGAATTGCTTTGTGACCTCCCCCAGCCCCAGTGAATTGCCCCATCACCAACCCCGGCCCCAGTGAATTGCCCCATCACCAACCCCAGCCCCAGTGAAATGCCCTTTGACCTCTCCAAGCCCCAATGAATGACCCTCCAGCTCCAGTGAATTGCTCTGTGACCTCCCCCTGCCCCAATGAATTGCCCCATTATCTGCCTCAGCCCCAGTGAATCTCCCCATGACCTCCCCAGCCCCAGTTAATTGCCCTCAAGCCCCAGTGAATTGCCCCATCACCTGCCCCAGCCCCAGTGAATTGCCTCATGATTACCCCCAGCCCCAGTGAATTGCCCTTCAGCCCCAGTGAATTGCCCCAGTATTCCCTCAGCCCCAGTGAGTTGCCCTGTGACTTCCACCAGCCCCAGAGAATTGCCCTCCAGCCCTAGTAAATTGCTCTGTGACCTCCACCAGCCCCAGTGAATTTCCCTCCGGCCCCAGTGAATTGCCCCTGTAACTGCCCAGCTCCAGTAAATTGCCCTCTAGTCACAGTGAATTGTCCTCCAGGCCCAGTGAATTGCTTTGTGACCTCCCCCAGCCCCAGTGAATTGCCCCATCACCAACCCCAGCCCCAGTGAAATGCCCTTTGACCTCTCCAAGCCCCAATGAATGACCCTCCAGCTCCAGTGAATTGCTCTGTGACCTCCCCCTGCCCCAATGAATTGCCCCATTATCTGCCTCAGCCCCAGTGAATCTCCCCATGACCTCCTCAGCCCCAGTTAATTGCCCTCAAGCCCCAGTGAATTGCCCCATCACCTGCCCCAGCCCCAGTGAATTGCCTCATGATTACCCCCAGCCCCAGTGAATTGTCCTTCAGCCCCAGTGAATTGCCCCAGTATTCCCTCAGCCCCAGTGAGGTGCCCTGTGACTTCCACCAGCCCCAGAGAATTGCCCTTCAGCCCCAGTGAATTGCCCCTGTGACTGCCCAGTTCCAGTAAATCGCCCTCTAGTCCCAGTGAATTGCCCTCCAGCCCCAGTGAATTGCTCCTGTAACCCACAGCCCCAGTGTATTGCCCTCCAGCCCTAGTAAATTGCTCTGTGACCTCCACCAGCCCCAGTGAATTTCCCTCTAGACCCAGTAAATTGCCCCATGACCTCCCTCAGCCCCAGTGAATTTCACCCAAGCCCCAGTGAATTTCACCCAAGCCCCAGTGAATTGCCCCATCACCTGCCCCAGCCCCAGTGAATTGTCCCGTAACACACTAACACAGACACTCATTCAAACCCCAGGAAACTCACCCACACACACACTCACTCACAGACACACTGTCAAAAACATGCACACTCACTTAACACACTCACACAGACACTCACATACACTCACTCACACAAAAATACACACTCACACAGACATACACACTCACATAGACACAGACCCACTCACACATACATAGACTCACTCAGACAGAGTCACTTACACAGACATACACACTCACACAGACACACACTCTCTCTCTCACACAGATACACCCACTCACACAGACACACACTCACTCACACTCAAACACACACAGACACACTCTCACTCACAGACACACACTCACTCACTCACACAGACACCTGTAACCCCCTAGATCCAGTGAAATGGCCTCCAGCCCCAAGTGAATTGCCCCATGACCTACCCCAGCCCCAGTTAATTGCCCTCCAGCCCCAGTGAATTGCCCCATGTAACCCACCTAGCCCTAGTGACTTGCCCTCCAGCCCCAGTGAATTACCCCATCACCTGCCTCAGCCCCAGTGAATTGCCCCATGGCACACTTTCACACAGACACTTACTCAGACAATCACACTCAGACACTAACCCACTCACAGACACACTCTCACTCACAGACACACTCTCACTCACAGACACACTCACTCACACAGACACTCACACACACACTCACTCACTCACACAGACATACACATTTACACAGACACAGACTCACTCAGACAGACTCACTCACACATATAGACACACTCACTGACACAGACTCACTCAGACATACACACTCACTCACTTACACAGACATACACACTCACTCACACATACACACTCACACAGACATACTCACTCACACAGACACACTCACTCACTCACACTCACTCACACAGACATACAAACTCACTCACACAGACTCACTCACACAGACACACACACTAACTCAGACACATACGCACACTCACACACACAGACACACTCACTAACTCACACAGAGAAATCCTCACTCACACAGACTCACTCACACAGACACAGACTCACTTACACAGACTCACTCACACAGATATACATACTCACTCACACAGACTCACTCACACAGACATACATACTCACTCACACAGACTCACTCTCCCAGACACACACTCACTCAGACACATGCGCGCACTCACAGACACACTCACTAACTCACAGAGAAATCCTCACTCACACAGACATACATACTCAAATAGACTCACTCACACACACTCACACAGACACATGCACACACTCACTCACTCACACAGACACACTCACTAACTCACACAGACACACACACTCACTCACCACACTCACACAGATACAGACTCACACAAACATACTCACTCACACAGACACACTCACTCAACACACTCACACAGACACTCACACACACACACACATACATACTCTCTTACTCAGACATACACACTTGCCCACACAGACACACACCCTCACACATATACACACGCTCACACAGACATACACACTCACTCACACATACATACACAGACACACACTCTCTCTATCAGACACTCACTCACACAGAAAAACAGACTCACACAGGCACAAACACTCACTCAGACATACACACTCCCTCACTCACACAGACATACTCACTCACACAGACACAATCACTCACTCACTCACACAGACACACACACAATCATACAGACATACACACTCACTCAAACATACATACCCATACACACAGAAACATACTCTCACTCACAGACACTCACTCACACATACAAACAGACTCACACAGACACAACCATTCACACAGCCACTCACACAGACATACACACTTACTCAGACATACACACTCACGCACACGTACATACACACTCACACATTCTCACTCACACAGACACACTCACTCATACAGACACACATACTCACACACACCGACACACACACTCACACAGACAAAGACTCACTCACACAGACTCACTCACACAGACACACACACTCACACAGACACACACACACACTCACTCAACACACTCACACAGATATTCACACATACTCACACACACAGATATTCACACACACAGACTCACTCACATGGACTTACTCACACAGACATACACTCAATCATACAGACACACACATAATAATACACACTCTCACGCACAGATATACACACTCACTCACACACACAAACACACTCACACAGACACTCAAACACACTCACACACACTCACACAGACATACACACTCACACAGATACAGACACACTGACACAGACACACATACTCACTCACACAGACACAGACTTACTCACAAAGACTCACTCACACAAACATACAAACTCACACAGCCTTACTCACACACACTCACACACACTCACACAGACATACACACTCACACAGACACAGACACACTCACACATGCATACTCACTCACACAGACACACATACTCACTCACACAGACACAGACTTACTCACACAGACTCACTCACACAGACATACATACTCACTCACACAGACTCACTCACACAGATACAAGCTCACTCACACAGACAGATACAGACTCACTCACACAGACACACACACTCACACATATACACACTTACACAGACATACACAAACACTCACACATACATACACACTCACTCACACATTCATGCACACTCACAGACACTCACTGACACACTCACACATACACACACGGTCGCACATACATACGCAGACACACACACTCACTCACAGACACTCACTCACACAGACACACTCACTCACACAGACACACACACTTACTCACTCAGATATACACACTCACTCACACGGACATACACACTCACTCACACATACACTCACACAGACACACTCACTCACTCACACAGACACACATACTCACACACACTGACACACACACTCACACAGACTCACTCACACAGACACAGACTTACTCACACAGACTCACTCACACAGACACACATACTCACACACACTGACACACACACTCACACAGACTCACTCACGCAGACACAGACTTACTCACACAGACTCACTCACACAGAAATACATACTCACTCACACAGACACAAGCTCACTCACACAGACTCACTCACACAGACATACAAACTCACACAGATACAGACTCACTCACACATACACACACTCACACAGACATACACATACACTCATACACACAGACTCACTAACACAGACACACACACTCAGTCAGACACATGCACACACTCACTCACACAGACACACACATACACACTCACATAGGGACCCACACTCACTCACACAGACACACACACTCACTCATGCTCTGAAACACACAGACACTCACTCAAACACACTCTGACTCAAATAGACACTCACACAGACACACTCTCACTCACACAGACCTACACACTCACTCACATAGACATACACACTTACACATATACACTTACTCACACAGACATACTTACTCACACAGACACAGTCACTCACACAGCCACACACACTCACTCACTCAGACATACACACTCACTTACACATATACACTCACACAGACATACTCATTTACACAGACACAGTCATTCACACAGACACTCACACATAAGCACACACTCACACAGACATACTCACTCACTCACACACACAGACATACACACACACACACACACTCTCACTCACAGACACACACAGTCACTCACACAGACACAGACACACACACTCTCACTCACAGACAAACACATTCACTCCACAGACAAACACACTCACACTCAGACACTCACACTCAAACACTCACACAGACGCACTCACACACATACACACATATACACTTACACAGACAAACTGTTGCTCACACAGATAAACTGTCACACACACAGACACACTCACACTCAGACACTCAAACTCAGGCACTCACATTTACACACTCAGACATGCACACACTCAGGCATGCACACTCTCACTCACAGACATACACACTCACTCACACAGACATACACACTCACACAGACACTCACACAGACATACACACTCACACAAACATACACACTCACTCCCACTCAGACACTGATGCACACACTCAGACATGAACACACTCATATACACACACACTCAGACACTCACACATATACACTCTCACTCACAGCCACACTCACTAAGACAGACATACACACTCACACAGACATGCACACCCACACAGACACTCACACAAACATACTCACTTACTCAATCACAGACATACGCACTCAGTCACACAGACATACACACTCACACAGACATACACACTCACTCACACAGGCATACACACACAGACACACACACTCAGACACACACTCTCACTCACAGCCACACACTCACTAAAACAGACACAGACTCACTCAGACAGAATTACTCACACAGACGTTCACACTCACACAGACACACACTCTCACTAACAGACACACGCACACACTCACACAGGCACACACACACTCTCTCACACAGACACACTCACTCACACAGACACACACACTCACTCACATAGATACTCACACAGACACACTCTTACTCACACAGACACACTCTTACTCACACAGACACACACACTCACTCAGACACTCACACTTAGACACTCAGACACGCACACACTCAGACATGTACACTCTCACTCACAGGCATACACATTCAGAAATACACACTCACTCACTAACACAGACATACTCACTCACACAGACACTGTCAATCACACAGACACAGTCACTCACACAGACACATACACTCACACATTTGCACACACTCACACAGACATACACACTCACTCACACAGACATACGAACACAGACACATACACTCTCACTCACACACACTCACATTCACTCACACAGACACACTTTCACTCACACAGACACACCCAGACACTTACACTCAGGCACTCAAACTCACACACTCAGACATGCACACATTCAGACATGCACACTCTTACTCACAGATATACACACTCACTCAGACAAGCAGACTCACATAGACACACACACTCACACAGACATACACACTCACTCACTCACACAGACATACCCATTCACACACACTCAGACACACATACTCACTCACACTCAGACACTAAGACACTCATGCACACACTCAGATACGCACTCACTCAGACACTCACACAGACACACTCTCACTCACAGACACACTCACTCACACATACATACACACTCACTCACACAGGCATGCACACTCACTCACACAGGCACTCACACAAACATTCTCACTTACTCACGGACATACTCACTCACACTTACATACACACTCACTCACACAGACATACTCACTCACTCAGTCACTCACTCACCGACATACTCAGTCACACAGACATACTGTACATACTCACTCACACAGACTCACTCACTCACAAAGACAGACACACATACACTCACTCACTCGCGCTGTGCGTGCCCGCTTGGTCCACTGCCGACCCCCCTTCTCCCTCCCTTCCGCAACCTCTGAGCTGTTCTCTGAGATAATCGGATGATGCAGTGACGTCACAGCTGACGTCACCGCTCTTTGCTGATTGGCTGAAAAGCGCATGTCATATTAGCTAGGGTACAAATGTAGAATTTTTTTTTTTTTTTTTGCAACATGTTTTCATGCAAACATTTTTGCTAGGTGGGTTAGGATGTTCCTCTACAGGATGTATTCATAACCCACCTCACTTCAATATGCCTTTAAAGTAAGCCATGTTTGAAATGGTTTATGGATTGAAGAGCGAGGCATTTGTGGGCACATTTGCATGTCCCTGCTCAGCTTCACAGATTACAGTGTAATAACTATTTCTGGGAATTCTGAGCTGGAAGCAGGTTTTTTAACTTGTTTTAGACATTCTAATGTGAACACAAATATATATATATATATATATATATATATATATATATATATATATATATTGTGACAAGTTATTCTCCTCTAGATTTGTGCCTGTGTTTCTAGCACTTTTATGGTGGAATGAAATATAGGAGGCTATAATTCTTTTTCAAGTTCTACTAAAACCTTAGCCAGTCTTACAATAAATATAATAATAAACCAAAAATAAATCAAAAAAATGAACAAGCCTAGCTTTAACTAAGTGCTTCCTTGACTCTTGAACAGTTCCATTAAGTAACCTTACCTCTACTACAGGAATCTAAGATGTGTTCAACTGAAGTGTTAAGAGATGTCACCAACATGAATATGCAATTCCATAAACTAGCATAGGAACGGTAGAGGTTTCACTTGCAAGAAACAACACTGATCATTTAACCTTAAATTAGGAATGGAATGAATCAAATGAAGCATGAATTAACCCTTTCTCTCTTGAGTGTGCTGACACTGCAGAAGTCTTTGGTATTTAGATCTATTTTTATGTGATGTTGCTGCACATCTTAAAACCTTCCACATTACTAAGTTTTGTGCATTACCTGTAGTCTAAAGTAAACACAGGCAGTGAACATATTTCTCACTTTATATATTTGATTCTTAGAACTTTTTCACTATATCCTGTCTCCCCCATCGGCTGCCACAAATATGGGTTCTGTGCTCCTACACTGTCACTGCTGTACTAAATAACAATATTTAGAACATATTTTATGTTTGTTATGAATTAGCAGTAGTCATATTCATATTCATATTATTATTATTATTATTATTAATAAACACACACATAATCCGTAATACATAGCAGATGTATTCTAAAAAATTAAATATATATAGATATATATAGCTAGATATACAGACTTATATATGATAAAAAGATAGATAGATAGATAGATAGATAGATAGATAGATAGATAGATGCATTACACAGGGAGAGCACCAACTGATGTCCCAAGTATGAGTTTTGGTTAGTGTAATTATTTTACAAAAATGTTCCCGCTTAAAAATAGCCCTCAACAATGGTGCACCCCCTTATATCTCTGCTCTCATCTCCAAATACACCCCCAACTGCCCTCTTTGTTCTGCTAACGACCTTCTTCTTTCCACCACTCTTGTCTCCTCCTCTCACTCACGCATTCCAGGACTTTTCTTGTGCTGCCCCTATTCTGTGGAACTTCTTTCTCGCTCCACCAGAATATCTCCCTGCCTCAAAACCTTCAAAACCTCACTAAAACACATCTGTTTAAAGAAGCATATCACCTTCTACCCTAAATGCATGACACTTCACTACACTTCACCACACTAAAAACCTATAGATTGTAAGTTTGCGACTTTTCATTCTTTCATTGTGCTTTGGGAAAAGTTCTATGGACAATGGATTCTAAGCTCAAATACAGGGCCCTCCATCATTTGTAATGTGTTAATACTGCTAGTCCTTTTTGCCTTGAAATTAACCCATGTATATTGCTATGGAATATGTTGGTGCATTTGAATAAACTACAGTATAAAAATTATAATAATAATGATAAAGATGTAGTGCATGCATGTTATACAAAAATTCATTTAAAAATACTCCATAATAGTCATTATAACCATTGTGAAAAATAGGTGGTTCATTATGAGCAATTAAATATCAAACAATTAACCCCTGGCAAAGGTTTAACCTTCTGTACCAAGGATCAGACATTATGTATGTATTCTCCAATTTTTGTCCTCATTTTTGAGGGTCTCATTCAAGCCTCTAAGAGCTTATTGTGGTACAGTGGTACATTGTTTCAAGTCCTTAATCTGTTCCGGATGATAAGATGCGAATGAAATAGAATGCAAACCACACAAGCGTTTCCAATAGGAATCAGTGTACATTGAAATAATCCTTTCCGGACCCTTATATTGTATTTAGAACTGATGGTCTTGTTTTTGGATACAAAACCTTAAAATTAAACAGGGATCAATAAAAAATAATAATTACATCAAATAACAGAGAATTTAACTTCACTTTAACTGTACAGTACTGAGAGGACTTGAGGCACCAATGAGATGGTGGCAATGTAGAGGAAGAGAATGAGGACACATGTTATTGCTCGTAAGGGGAGTCCTCTTCCATTACAACCTCAGGCACTTGCACAAGGGATATTTGTCATTATGTCTCTTAATACCACTGGACCCTGCTGGAGACTCTGCTGGAGACTATGAAGTAGGCTTGCTTGAGCAGCTTTCTTGAGCTTAGTCAGGGTGATAGTGTTCAACAAAATTGTATGTGCAGTAGGTGCTTCCTCCCTTCCCCCCTCTACACCTGAAGAAGAAAGTTGCACAGCCACTATTTGTTGCAACATGACTTAAACCAAGTTGGACTTTAAATAGATATCTTCAATGTATGAACAAAATATTCCTGTGAATTGCATGATGACACTATATAACACCTACACTGTATGTCTTAAAATTATAGTATTTATCTTGTAGAGACTTGAAAAAATATTTAATATTTTTCTTGCAGGTGGACACTCTTTTTATGGATTATTATTTTGAAACAGCACCAGTAAATGTGCTGGCACAGACTTTTCAAAGAAAGGAAAATGATTTTGGACAAATTCCAACAATGAATTATAAAATCACAGTTGTGTTTTCTGGTGAGAACATCTGCAAATTATTACCTGAAGATTCAAAGACAACATCAAGTCCATTGTGGAAAACAACAGCAACAACATCATCTACAACTCCTGAAACTACAACAGCATCTACCACAACAGCAAGCACAGCAACATCTTCAACTCCCAAAACTACAACTGCACCCACCCCAACAGCATCAACAACAGCATCCACAACTCCTGAAACTACAACTTTATCTACCACATCGATATCTACAACTCTAGAAAGGACAACAGTGCCCACCACAAGAGCAAGTGCAACATCTACAACTCCCTCAACTACAACAGCATTTACCACAACAGCATCAACCACACTATCTACAACTCCCAAAACAACAACATCCTCTACCACAACAGCAACAACATCGTTATCTCCAATTTTAGAAACTACAACTGTGCCCACCACAACAGCAAGCACAACAGCATCTACAACTCCCAAAACTACAACTGCATTCACCATAACAGCATCAACAACACCATCTACAACTTCCGAAACTACAACGTCCTCTACCACAACGGCAACAACGTTACCGTCTACAACTCTACAAATGACAACAGTGCCCACCACAACAGCAAGCACAACAGCATCTACAACTCCTGAAACTACAACAGCATCCACAACAACAGCATCTACAATAGCATCTACAACTTCCGAAACTACAACGTCCTCTACCACTACAGCAACAACGTTACCTTCTACAACTCTACAAACAACAACAGTGCCCACCACAACAGCAAGCACAACAGCACCTACAACTCCTGAAACTACAACAGCATCCACAACAACAGCATCAACAACAGCATCTACAACTCCAGAGACTACAACTCTATCTACCACAACAGCAACAACATCGCTATCTACAACTTTAGAAACTACAACAGTGCCCACCACAACAGCAAGCATAATAGAATTTACAACTCCCGAAACTACAATTGCATTCAGCATAACAGCATCAACAACACCATTTACAACTTCCGAAACTACAACTTTATCTACCACAACAGCAACAACAACACTATCTACAACTCCAGAAATGACAACAGTGCCCACCACAATAGGAAGCACAACAGCATCTACAACTCCCGAAACTACAACAGCACCCACCACAATAGCATCAACAACAGCATCCACAACTCCCGAAACTACAACTTTATCTATCACAACAGCAACAACATCACTATCTACAACTTTAGAAATGACAACAGTGCCCACAACAACAGCAAGCATAACGACATCTACAACTCCCGCAACTACAGCAGCATTTACCACAACAGCATTAACAACACTATCTACAACTCCCGAAACCACAATGTCCTCTACCACAACAGCAACAATGTTACCTTCGATGTTACCTTCTCTACAAACGACAACAGTGCCCACCACAACAGCAAGCACAACAGCATCTACAACTCCCGAAACTACAACAGCATCCACAAAAACAGCATCTACATTTCCAGAGACTACAAATCTATCTACCACAACAGCAACAACATCGCTATCTACAATTTTAGAAACTATAACAGTGCCCACTACAACAGCAAGCACAACAACATCTACAACTCCCGAAACTACAACTGCATTTACCATAACAGCATCAACAACACCATCTACAACTTCCGAAACTACAACTGTATCTACCACAACAGCAACAACAACTCTATCTACAACTGCAGAAAAGACAACAGTGCCCACTACAATAGCAAGCACAACTGCATCTACAACTCTCGAAACTACAACTACTGTACCTTCTACAACTCTACAAATTACAACAGTGCCCACCACAACAGCTAGAATGACAGCATCTACAACTCCTGAAAATACAACAGCATCCACAAAAACAGAGACTACAACTCTATCTACAACAACAGCAACAACATCACTATCTACAACTTTAGAAACTACAACAGTGCCCACCACAACAACAAGCACAACAACATCTACAACTCTCAAAACTACAACTACTGTACCTTCTACCACTCTACAAATTACAACAGTGCCCACCACAACAGCAAGCACAATAGCATCTACAACTCCTGAAAATACAACAGCATCCACAAAAACAGAATCAACAATAGCATCTACAACTCCCACAACTACAATTGTATCTATCACAACAGCAACAGCAATACTATCTACAACTCTAGAAAGGACAACAGTGCCCACCACAACAGCAAGCACAACAGCATCTACAACTCCTGAAACTACAACAGCATCCACAACAACAGCAACCACATCACCATTAACACCTCCTGAAACTACAACAGCATTCACTACAGCAGCAACAACATCATCTACCAGTCCTGAAACTACAACTGCATCTACCACAACAGCAACCACATCACCATCTACAACTCCCTTAACTTCGACTGCATCCACAACAACAGCAACCACAACCCCATCTACAACTCCTGAAACTACAACTGTATCTACCACAACAGCAACAACAACACTATCTACAACTCCAGAAAAGACAACAGTGCCCACTACAATAGCAAGCACAACTGCATTTACAACTCCTGAAACTACAACAGCATCCACAACAACAGCATCAACAACAGCATCTACAACTTCAGAGACTACAACTCTATCTACAACAACAGCAACAACATCACTATCTACAACTATAGAAACTACAATAGTGCCCACCACAACAGCAAGCACAACAGCATCTACAACTCCCGAAACTACAACTACTGTACCTTCTACAACTCTACAAATGACAACAGTGCCCACCACAACAGCAAGCACAATAGCATCTACAACTCCTGAAACTACAACAGCATCCACAACAACAGCAACTACATCACCATCAACACCTCCTGAAACTTCAACAGCATCCACTACAGCAGCAACAACATCATCTACCAGTCCTGAAACTACAACTGCATCTACCACAACAGCAACCACATCACCATCTACAACTCCCTTAACTACAACAGCATCCACAACAGCAACCACATCACCATCAACACCTCATAAAACTACAACAGCATCTACCACAACAGCAACCACATCACCATCTACAACTCTCTTAACTACAACAGCATCCACTACAGCAGCAACAACATCATCTACCAGTCCTGAAACTACAACTGCATCTACCACAACAGCAACCACATCACCATCTACAACTCCCTTAACTACGACTGCATCCACAACAGCAACCACAACCCCATCTACAACTCCCGAAACTACAACTGTATCTACCACAACAGTAAAAACAACACTATCTACAACTCCAGAAAAGACAACAGTGCCCACTACAATAGCAAGCACAACTGCATCTACAACTCCTGAAACTACAACAGCATCCACAACAACAGCATCAACAACAGCATCTACAACTTCAGAGACTACAACAACAGCAACAACATCACTATCTACAACTTTAGAATCTACAATAGTGCCCACCACAACAGCAAGCACAACAGCAACTACAACTCCCGAAACTACAACTACTGTACCTTCTACAACTCTACAAATAACAACAGTGCCGACCACAACAGCAAGCACAACAGCATCTACAACTCCTGAAACTACAACAGCATCCACAACAACAGCAACCACGTCACCATCAACACCTCCTGAAACTACAACAGCATTCACTACAGCAGCAACAACATTATCTACCAGTCCTGAAACTACAACTGCATCTAGCACAACAGCAACCACATCACCATCTACAACTCCCTTAACTACAACAGCATCCACAACAGCAACCACATCACCATCAACACCTCCTGAAACTACAACAGCATCCACTACAGCAGCAACAACATCATCTACCAGTCCGGAAACTGCAACTGCATCCACCAAAACAGCAACCACATCACCATCAACAGCTCCTGAAATAACAACAGCATCCACTACAGCAGCAACAACATTATCTACCAGTCCTGAAGCTACAACTGCATCTACCACAACAGCAACAACATCACCATCTACAACTCCATTAACTACAACAGCATCCACAACAGCAACCACATCACCATCAACACCTCCTGAAACTACAGCATCCACTACAGCAGCAACAACATCATCTACCAGTCCTGAAACTACAACTGCATTTACCACAACAGCAACCACATTACCATCAACAGCTCCTGAAACGACAACAGCATCCACTACAGCAGCAACAACATCATCTACCAGTCCTGAAACTACAACTGCATCTACCACAACAGCAACCACATCACCATCTACAACTCCCTTAACTACAACAGCATCCACAACAGCAACCACATCACCATCAACACCTCCTGAAACTACAACAGCATCCACTACAGCAGCAACAACATCATCTACCAGTCCTGAAACTACAACTGCATCTACCACAACAGCTACCACATCACCATCTACAACTCCCTTAACTACGACTGCATCCACAACAACAGCAACATCACTATCTACAACTTTAGAAACTACAACAGTGCCCACCACAGCAGCAAGCACAACAGCATCTACAACTCCCGAAACTACAACTACTGTACCTTCTACAACTCTACAAATGACAACAGTGCCCACCACAACAGCAAGCACAATAGCATCTACAACTCCTGAAACTACAACAGCATCCACAACAACAGCAACCACATCACCATCAACACCTCCTGAAACTACAACAGCATTCACTACAGCAGCAACAACATTATCTACCAGTCCTGAAACTACAACTGCATCTACCACAACAGCAACCACATCACCATCTACAACTCCCTTAACTACAACAGCATCCCCAACAGCAACCACATCACGATCAACACCTCCTGAAACTACAACAGCATCCACTACAGCAGCAACAACATCATCTACCAGTCCTGAAACTACAACTGCATCTACGACAACAGCAACCACATCACCATCTACAACTCCCTTAACTACAACAGCATCCACAACAGCAACCACATCACCATCAACACCTACTGAAACGACAACAGCATCCACTACAGCCGCAACCATGTCATTTACCAGTCCTGAAACTACAACTGCATCTACCACAACAGCAACCACATCACCATCTACAACTCCCTTAATTACAACAGTATCCACAACAGCAACCACATCACCATCAACACCTCCTGAAACTACAACAGCATCCACTACAGCAGCAACAACATCATCTACCAGTCCTGAAACTACAACTGCATCTACGACAACAGCAACCACATCACCATCTACAACTCCCTTAACTACAACAGCATCTACAACAGCAACCACATCACCATCAACACCTCCTGAAACTACAACAGCATCCACTACAGCAGCAACAACATCATCTACCAGTCCTGAAACTACAACTGCATCTACCACAACAGCTACCACATCACCATCTACAACTCCCTTAACTACGACTGCATCCACAACAACAGCAACATCACTATCTACAACTTTAGAAACTACAACAGTGCCCACCACAGCAGCAAGCACAACAGCATCTACAACTCCCGAAACTACAACTACTGTACCTTCTACAACTCTACAAATGACAACAGTGCCCACCACAACAGCAAGCACAATAGCATCTACAACTCCTGAAACTACAACAGCATCCACAACAACAGCAACCACATCACCATCAACACCTCCTGAAACTACAACAGCATTCACTACAGCAGCAACAACATTATCTACCAGTCCTGAAACTACAACTGCATCTACCACAACAGCAACCACATCACCATCTACAACTCCCTTAACTACAACAGCATCCCCAACAGCAACCACATCACGATCAACACCTCCTGAAACTACAACAGCATCCACTACAGCAGCAACAACATCATCTACCAGTCCTGAAACTACAACTGCATCTACGACAACAGCAACCACATCACCATCTACAACTCCCTTAACTACAACAGCATCCACAACAGCAACCACATCACCATCAACACCTACTGAAACGACAACAGCATCCACTACAGCCGCAACCATGTCATTTACCAGTCCTGAAACTACAACTGCATCTACCACAACAGCAACCACATCACCATCTACAACTCCCTTAATTACAACAGTATCCACAACAGCAACCACATCACCATCAACACCTCCTGAAACTACAACAGCATCCACTACAGCAGCAACAACATCATCTACCAGTCCTGAAACTACAACTGCATCTACGACAACAGCAACCACATCACCATCTACAACTCCCTTAACTACAACAGCATCTACAACAGCAACCACATCACCATCAACACCTCCTGAAACTACAACAGCATCAACTACAGCAGCAACAATGACATCTACCAGTCCTGAAACTACAACTGCATCTACCACAACCGCAACCACATCACCATCTACAACTCCCTTAACTACCACAGCATCCACAACAGCAACCACATCACCATCAACACCTCCTGAAACTACAACAGCATCCACTACAACAGCAACCACATCACCATCAACACCTCCTGGAACTAAAACAGCATTCACTTCAGCAGCAACAACATTATCTACCAGTCCTGAAACTACAACTGCATCTACCACAACAGCAACCACATCACCATCTACAACTCCCTTAACTACAACAGCATCCACAACAGCAACCACATCACGATCAACAACTCCTGAAACTACAACAGCATCCACTACAGCAGCAACAACATCATCTACCAGTCCTGAAACTACAACTGCATCTACGACAACAGCAACCACATCACCATCTACAACTCCCTTAACTACAACAGCATCCACAACAGCAACCACATCACCATCAACACCTCCTGAAACTACAACAGCATCCACTACAACAGCAACCACATCACCATCAACACCTCCTGGAACTAAAACAGCATTCACTTCAGCAGCAACAACATTATCTACCAGTCCTGAAACTACAACTGCATCTACCACAACAGCAACCACATCACCATCTACAACTCCCTTAACTACAACAGCATCCACAACAGCAACCACATCACGATCAACACCTCCTGAAACTACAACAGCATCCACTACAGCAGCAACAACATCATTTACCAGTCCTGAAACTACAACTGCATCTACGACAACAGCAACCACATCACCATCTACAACTCCCTTTACTACAACAGCATCCACAACAGCAACCACATCACCATCAACACCTACTGAAACGACAACAGCATCCAGTACAGCAGCAACCATGTCATTTACCAGTCCTGAAACTACAACTGCATCTACCACAACAGCAACCACATCACCATCTACAACTCCCTTAACTACAACAGCATCTACAACAGCAACCACATCACCATCAACACCTCCTGAAACTACAACAGCATTCACTACAGCAGCAACAACATTATCTACCAGTCCTGAAACTACAACTGCATCTACCACAACTGCAACCACATCACCATCTACAACTCCCTTAACTACAACAGCATCCACAACAGCAACCACATCACCATCAACACCTCCTGCAACTACAACAGCATCCACTACAGCAGCAACAACATCATCTACCAGTCCTGAAACTACAACTGCATCTACCACAACAGCAACCACATCACCATCTACAACTCCCTTAACTACAACAGCATCCACAACAGCATCCACATCACCATCAACACCTCCTGAAACTACAACAGCATCCACTACAGCAGCAACAACATCATCTACCAGTCCTGAAACTACAACTGCATCTACCACAACAGCAACCACATCACCATCTACAACTCCCTTAGCTACGACTGCATCCACAACAACAGCAACAACATCACTATCTACAACTTTAGAAACTACAACAGTGCCCACCACAGCAGCAAGCACAACAGCATCTACAACTCCCGAAACTACAACTACTGTACCTTCTACAACTCTACAAATGACAACAGTGCCCACCACAACAGCAAGCACAATAGCATCTAAAACTCCTGAAACTACAACAGCATCCACAACAACAGCAACCACATCACCATCAACACCTCCTGGAACTACAACAGCATTCACTACAGCAGCAACAACATCATCTACCAGTCCTGAAACTACAACTGCATCTACCACAACAGCAACCACATCACCATCTACAACTCCCTTAACTACAACAGCATCCACAACAGCAACCACATCACCATCAACACCTCCTGGAACTACAACAGCATCCACAACAACAGCAACAACATCACTATCTACAACTTTAGAAACTACAACAGTGCCCACCACAGCAGCAAGCACAACAGCATCTACAACTCCCGAAACTACAACTACTGTACCTTCTACAACTCTACAAATGACAACAGTGCCCACCACAACAGCAAGCACAATAGCATCTACAACTCCTGAAACTACAACTGCATCTACCACAACAGCAACCACATCACCATCTACAACTCCCTTAACTACAACAGCATCCACAACAGCAACCACATCACCATCAACACCTGAAACTACAACAGCATCCACTACAGCAGCAACAACATCATCTACCAGTCCTGAAACTACAACTGCATCTACCACAACAGCAACTACATCACCATCTACAACTCCCTTAACTACAACAGCATCCACAACAGCAACCACATCACCATCAACACCTCCTGAAACTACAACAGCGTCCACTACAGCAGCAACAACATCATCTACCAGTCCTGAAACTACAACTGCATCTACCACAACAGCAACCACATCACCATCTACAACTCCCTTAACTACGACTGCATCCACAACAACAGCAACCACAACCCCATTTACAACTCCCGAAACTACAACTGTATCTACCACAATGGCAACAACAACTCTATCTACAACTCTAGAAATGAAAACAGTGCCCACCACAACAGCAAGCACAACAGCATCTACAACTTCTGAAACTACAACAGCACCCACAACAACAGCAACCACACTCCTATCTACAACTCCTGAAACTACAACTGTATCTACCACAATAGCAACAACAACACTATCTACAACTCTAGAAACTACAACAGTGCCCACCACAACAGCAAGCACAACAGCATCTACAACTCCAGAAACTACAACAGCATTCACAACAACAGCAGCCACATCCCCATCCATGACTCCAAAAACTACAGCAGTATCTACAACAACAGCAACAACAACAACAAGACTATCTACAACTCTAGAAACAACAACAGTGCCCACCACAACAGCAAGCACAACAGCATCTACAACTTCTGAAACTACAACAGCACCCACAACAACAGCAACCACACTCCCTTCTACAACTCCTGAAACTACAACTGAATCTACCACAACAGAAACAACAACACTATCTACAACTCTAGAAACTACAACAGCGTCCACCACAACAGAAAGCACAACCTCATCTACAACTCCCGAAACTACAACAGCATCCACAACAATAGCAACCACATCCCCATCTACAACTGTATCTACAACAACAGCAACAACTACACCACCATCTACAACAGTGCCCACCACAACAGCAAGCACAACAGTATCTACAACTCCAGAAACTACAACAGCATCCACAACAACAGCAACCACATCCCCATCTACAACTCTGGAAACTACAACTTTATCTACAACAACAGCAACAACAGCAACACCATCTACAACAGTGCCCACCACAACAGCAAGCACAGCAGCATCTACAACTCCAGAAACTACAACAGCATCCACAACGACAGCAACCACATCCTCATCAACAACTCCGGAAACTACAACTGAATCTACAACAACAGCAACAACAACAACAACACTATCTACAACTCTAGTAACTACATCAGTTTCCACCACAACAGCAAGCACAACAGCATCTACAACTCCCGAAACTACAACTACTGTACCTTCTACAACTCTACAAATGACAACAGTGCCCACCACAACAGCAAGCACAATAGCATCTACAACTCCTGAAACTACAACAGCATCCACAACAACAGCAACCACATCACCATCAACACCTCCTGGAACTACAACAGCATTCACTACAGCAGCAACAACATCATCTACCAGTCCTGAAACTACAGCTGCATCTACCACAACAGCAACTACATCACCATCTACAACTCCCTTAACTACAACAGCAACCACATCACCATCAACACCTCCTGAAACTACAACAGCATCCACTACAGCAGCAACAACATCATCTACCAGTCCTGAAACTACAACTGCATCTACCACAACAGCAACCACATCACCATCTACAACTCTCTTAACTACGACTGCATCCACAACAACAGCAACCACAACCCCATCTACAACTCCCGAAACTACAACTGTATCTACCACAATGGCAACAACAACTCTATCTACAACTCTAGAAATGACAACAGTGCCCACCACAACAGCAAGCACAACAGCATCTACAACTTCTGAAACTACAACAGCACCCACAACAGCAACCACACTCCTATCTACAACTCCTGAAACTACAACTGTATCTACCACAATAGCAACAACAACACTATCTACAACTCTAGAAACTACAACAGTGCCCACCACAACAGCAAGCACAACAGCATCTACAACTCCAGAAACTACAACAGCATTCAAAACAACAGCAGCCACATCCCCATCCACGACTCCGAAAACAACAGCAGTATCTACAACAACAGCAACAACAACAACAAGACTATCTACAACTCTAGAAACAACAACAGTGCCCACCACAACAGCAAGCACAACAGCATCTACAACTTCTGAAACTACAACAGCACCTACAACAACAGCAACCACACTCCCTTCTACAACTCCTGAAACTACAACTGAATCTACCACAACAAAAACAACAACACTATCTACAACTCTAGAAACTACAACAGCGTCCACCACAGCAGAAAGCACAACCTCATCTACAACTCCCGAAACTACAACAGCATCCACAACAATAGCAACCACATCCCCATCTACAACTGTATCTACAACAACAGCAACAACAACACCACCATCTACAACAGTGCCCGCCACAACAGCAAGCACAACAGTATCTACAACTCCAGAAACTACAACAGCATCCACAACAACAGCAACCACATCCCCATCTACAACTCTGGAAACTACAACTGTATCTACAACAACAGCAACAACAACAACACCATCTACAACAGTGCCCACCAGAACAGCAAGCACAGCAGCATCTACAACTCCAGAAACTACAACAGCATCCACAACGACAGCAACCACATCCCCATCAACAACTCCGGAAACTACAACTGAATCTACAACAACAGCAACAACAACAACAACACTATCTACAACTCTAGAAACTACAACAGCGTCCACCACAACAGAAAGCACAACCTCATCTACAACTCCCGAAACTACAACAGCATCCACAACAATAGCAACCACATCCCCATCTACAACTGTATCTACAACAACAGCAACAACAACACCACCATCTACAACAGTGCCCACCACAACAGCAAGCACAACAGTATCTACAACTCCAGAAACTACAACAGCATCCACAACAACAGCAACCACATCCCCATCTACAACTCTGGAAACTACAACTGTATCTACAACAACAGCAACAACAACAACACCATCTACAACAGTGCCCACCACAACAGCAAGCACAGCAGCATCTACAACTCCAGAAACTACAACAGCATCCACAACGACAGCAACCACATCCCCATCAACAACTCGGGAAACTACAACTGAATCTACAACAACAGCAACAACAACAACAACACTATCTACAACTCTAGTAACTACATCAGTGCCCACCACAACAGCAAGCACAACAGCATCTACAACTCCAGAAACTACAACAGCATCCACAACAACAGCATCATCAACGACAGCAACCACATCCCCATCTACAACTCCGGAAACTACAACTGTATCTACAACAACAGCAACAACAACACCACTATCTACAACTCTAGAAACTACATTAGTACCCAGCACAACAGCAAGCACAACACCATCTACAACTCCCGAAACCACAACTGAATCTACAACAACAGCAACAACAACACTATCTACAACTCGAGAAACTACAACTGTGCCCATCCCAACAGCAAGCATAACAGCATCTACAACTCCCGAAATTACAACATCATCCCCAACAACAGTATTAACAACACCATCTACAACAGAAGATATCACAATAGTGGGGTTTACTGTAGAAATTATCGATGACAATTGATGATAAAAAGAGATTTATTAATATTTTTGTATAAAAATTTAAATGAAGCTATTAGGTTGTAATGATATGTCAATTAAGAAATTCACTCTTTTTAAAATATTACTCATATTCCTTATTAAAGTATTTATTTATAAATTTATAAGTAATGTGTACTGGTTGTAAACTTAGCATCAGAATAAAGTACCCTTTTCAGATGCATGAATGCAAATTAAGAACTTGTTTCTTTTACCAAAATTATGTACTATTTATTGTTCCAGAAACTCAGCTATCAACCAGGTATCTTTTTTAATTATGATTCATATGGGCAAATTTCTGTGTAAATATTGGTGCCATAAATCCCATCTTATTTTTTTAGGGCATGCTGCACTTCTGTTATAATGCAATCTATCTATAATATAATGTACTTTATTAAATAATATTTAACATTCAGAACTTTTTATAAACTAATAGTAAAACACCTGTACATTATGAATACACTTATACCAAATATGTACAATTCCACATGTGTATGCATGTGTGTGTTTTATAACTAAAGAGTTAGTGGTGTGGTAAAAACACCCACAGAAAGACCTTCTTCCAAAAATAAACTAGAGATAGACTTAGACAATAAGATCAAAAAAGATTTTAACAGGTTATTAACAAAAACAAAATACATGAAATCTAAATATTATGTTTTAAAAATACAGTGTTTTTCTTGCAGGTGCAAACTCTTTTTATGGATTATTACTTTCAAGCTATACCAGTAAACATACTGGCACAAATATGTAAAAAAAAAAGAAAGTGATTTTGGACAAATCCCTAGAGTAAATTCTAATATAATAGTCGTGTTTTCTGTTAATAATATCTGCATATTATCACCTACGGCAACAACAAGTTCGACGATGACAACAACCGGAACAGAAGAGACACAGAAGACCTACACAACAGTGAAATCCACTACAATTACTAAGCCAACTACCTCTTCAACAACAGACAATACATCCAAATCACCTATAATCACATCACTGACAACAAAAACTATGCCTACATCAGCAACACCATCTACAACAGTGTCCACTACAATAGCAAGCACAACTGCATCTACAACAATGCCCACTACAATAGCAAGCACAACTGCATCTACAACAATGCCCACTACAATAGCAAGCACAACTGCGCCTACAACAGTGCCCACCACAATAGCAAGCACAACTGCATCTACAACAGTGCCCACCACAATAGCAAGCACAACTGCATCTACAACAATGCCCACTACAATAGCAAGCACAACTGCGCCTACAACAGTGCCCACCACAATAGCAAGCACAACTGCATCTACCACAGCATCCACCACAACAGTATCAACAACACCATCTACAACACCTGAAACTACAACATCCTCTACCACAACAGCACCACTTACAACTCTTTCAACAACAACAGAAACCACAGAAGATACCACAATAGTGGACATTACTGTAGAAATTATTGAGGAGTAAAAGGCAACTACTGGAGGAAATATAAATGTTTTTGTATAAAAAATATAATATTTAAATTAACTTATTAGCTTGTAATGAAATGTCAATTAAGTTGTTCAATCTTTAAAAATATTACTCATATTCCACATTAAAGTATTTATTTAAAAAACTATCCCTAATTAATGTCAACTGATTGTAAGCTTAGTATCAGAATAAAGTACCTTTTTCAGAAGCATAAATGCAAATTGTGAACATGTTTCTTTTACCAAAATCATGTACATTGTCAAAAATAAAATAGATAGAGATAGACAATTATACATTATTAAAAATAAATAAGATAAAAGTAACACATTAAAATGTGGAAAATTAAGGTAGCCATTGAGCCAAACTTCTACTGTGACGAACCATTTACAAATGTATCTATTTATCCACAATTCTGAATTACCACAGAATCAAGTACTGAAATTCCAAAATTCCAATGGAACTAACTGAATTCTAGAAAAAAAAATCAGGCTTGCATAAATTACACTCTACACAGACCTAACACATTTTTTATTCCATATTTATCTATATAAACCCCTTTTCCTGTCAGGGAAGTAGTTAAATAATAATAAAAAATATATGCAGGGGTTTTATGGCCCCTCTGTCCATGGCCCCCTACCCTCTATGAGCCCAGGTATCCCCGGGATTACTTCACTAAAACTACTCAAAAAGCTCTGTAGGGAACCCCAGGGATTTCCTTCTCCCACACGCTAAACCCTATTCCACAACATCACATATATAGTTCTGAGCATGCGAGTTGTTGCTAACGCTTGTGGGCTCGCACAGCGAGCAAGCAAGAAAGACGCAGTTCCCCGCAAATGCGGGTCCTCGCGACACACACGACCACACACACGACTTTTTAACAAAAAAACCCCAACCTCCCAGCCAACAAAAACCCAACGTAACGTCCCCGCAAATGCGGATCCTCTCGAAGCGAGGGTCCGCATTTGCGGAGGTGGAGGCTCCAGCGTCGGCTGTTACCACACATACACACACACGACTTTTTAACAAAAAAAACCTCAGGCGCCTCACACCCGCTTACACACACACACAATCAAGACTTAAAAAAAAAACACCTCAAAGGAGCCTCACACGCTCTTAACACACATACGCACGACTTAGAAAAAAATACACTGCGTCATACACGTAAAAGCCAACTGCATCTCTCGCAAAAAAATATGACCGCATTCCAAACGCTGCGCCTCAAAACATCACAAAACACAAGAAATAAACACAAGGAACACATAAAAAGCTTACTTACAGCAAGGGGGGGCATCCGGCACCTCCAAAAGTTAACTTACACGTCCATTTAAGTCCAAAAAAAAGAGTTTAAAGTGCCGAAAATCGCCTAAGCGAGAGAAAAAATGGCCGCCGAACAAAACAAGGCTTAAGACGTAACTATACTACAGTGACTCGCAAGAATTAAATACATACTATGCGGAACGTACCACACTGATATTAAACACCATTTTGAACACTACTACGGACAAAATGGCGGATGGAACACAAATTGTAAGCTGGAACGCAAATAGCGCATGTGTATTAAGTTCTAATGGTCTAAGGCACTTGAAAGTTTAAAAATACTGCCTACTTTCCAGAAATTTCTACAAGTTTATAAATACTGCCTACTTTCCAGAAATTTCTACATTTCGACTCAGGTGATGAACGGAGTGACTTCATAGTTAACTGCTGCTGTTACTTGAGAACAGAATTGTTTCCTAATTTACTACTTTACACTGTGCAAATTACAACTGAGAGGTAAGCTATAATATATTACATTTTATTATCAAGACAGGACAAAAAAAACCAAAACATTTTAAGTATGAAAATGTGATTTATGTATAGTGACATGTGGCATGCACATTTATGAGTATAGCCCCTGCAACAAACTAATCTTAATCCAAACTAATTAAACAAGTATATTCAAATGACATAAAAAAAAAAAAAAAATAATATTAAAATAGGATTTATGTATAGTGATATGTGACACGTGATATATGTGTATCATCAATAGTCACATGTCACACACACATTTATGTGTGTAGGCCCAAAAAATTTTTTATGTTCATTTAACTATTAAAATATGATTCATGTATAGTGACATGTGGAACGCACATTTATGTGTATAGCCCCTACAACAAACTAATCTTAATCCAAACTAATTAAACAAATAATCCAAACTAATTAAACAACTAAATGACAGTAAAAAAAAATATTTAACTATTAAAATGGGATTGATGTATAGTGATATGTGACATGCACATATATGTGTATCATGTATACTGATATGTGACACGCACATTTATGTGTGTAGGCCCAAAAACTAAGTAATCTTAATTGAAAGTAATTACAGAAGTATATTTACATGACATTAATTTATTGTAATTCAATATATAACCTAAAGATCAATCTTTCTCCTTTGTTTTACTATTCAAACAGACTCTGCATCAACAGCGTCACTCAAGAATTTGCACCGTGCATTGTGAACCACAATCCCTTTTAAACAACTCCAAGAAAGAACAAGAGGTAAGATAGAAAAATATATTACATGCTGAAAAAGACCATGCTTTGCTAAATCAAAAAGAAGAAATATACAATTAACCATTTCAATTTCTTTTTCAAACAGACACTACAAGAAGACCGGCGGATTAAGATTACCAGGAGGGGACCCTCTGTCATTCGTCACTTCAATCAAGGTAAAGTATAAAGTACAAAAAAGAAATGAAGTATATATGTTTAATGGCCGCCAATATAAATTAATATTCTTCTTTAATGTTTAAGAACCTATAAGCCTTAGAAAGAAGCCTGAATAAGCATAACAAAAGTGGTGTGCACAAATAGGATTGTACCAAAACTCACACAAACACATAGCAAACTAAATTAATATTCTTCTTTAATGTTTAACAACCTATAAGCCTTAGAAAGAAGCCTAAATAAGCATACCAAAAGTGGTGGGCATAAAACAGGATTGTAGAAAAAGTCAGACAAACACATAGCAAACTAAATTAATATTCTTCTTTAATGTTTAACAACCTATAAGCCTTACAAAGAAGCCTAAATAAGCATACCAAAAGTGGTGCCCACAAAACAGGATTGTAGAAAAACTCACACAAACACATAGCAAACTAAATGAATATTCTTCTTTAATGTTTAACAACCTATAAGCCTTAGAAAGAAGCCTAAATATGCATACCAAAAGTGGTGGGCATAAAACAGGATTGTAGAAAAAGTCACACAAACACATAGCAAACTAAATTAATATTCTTCTTTAATGTTTAACAACCTATAAGCCTTAGAAAGAAGCCTAAATAAGCATACCAAAAGTGGTGGGCATAAAACAGGATTGTAGAAAAAGTCAGACAAACACATAGCAAACTAAATTAATATTCTTCTTTAATGTTTAACAACCTATAAGCCTTACAAAGAAGCCTAAATAAGCATACCAAACGTGGTGCGCACAAAATAGGATTGTAAACAGCAAGTAGCAAAATAAATTAATATTCTTCTTTAATGTTTACCAAGCTATAACATTTACAAACAAGTCTACATTTGTATAACAAAAGTGGTGGACACAAAACAGGATAATGCTAAAAACATTGCAATCATATCCAAAATAAGAACAACATTAATAATTACAGTATAAAAAAAAATACTGCAATATACAAATACATTTAATTTATTTTTAAAACGTTGCACAAAAAACAGCATAGCACAAAAATTCACCATAACATATACAATACACCAAAATTATGAAATTCGTACTGATTTCAAAGACATTTAAATCAAATAACATTTTCATTTTTCTTTTACAACAGATACTGCATGAAGACAATCGGACAAGGACTTTCAACAGAGGACCAGACCATCGGACGAGGACTTTCACCAGAGGACCAGACCATCGGACGAGGACTTTCAACAGAGGACCAGACCATCCGACGAGGACTTTAAACAGAGGACCACACCATCGGACGTGGACTTTCAACAGAGGACCACACCATCGGATGAGGACTTTCAACAGAGGACCAGACCATCGGACAAAGAATTTCAACAGAGGACCAACAAACATTCTAAATTGAAATCACACTTCAACCAAGGTACTGTATAATAAGTACAAAAGGAGAAAATAATAAATAAACATGTTTGATCTGCATCCGTGTCAACAGAAAAAAAATAAAAGAACAAGCAATAACTATGTCCCTTATTCAATTGCAATTTGCCCAACTCAATACATGTGTAAATAACCACATCACTTTTTTTTTAAAAGAATTTTTAGTTGGTAAACATCTATCCACAAACAAGGTTTTCAATAACTAAAAACTTCTTTCAAAAAAATATGTTATCTGCTTATTTACAGCAGTATTGTATTTCCCAAATTGCTATTCAATGAGGTCCTATAACTTTTAACAAAATATAACTGATACATTAATGATTTACCTCTTATTTCTCTATTATGGACAATAATGTTTAACAGTAATTCCAAATTTCAATATACCCAATTACATTTAATTTTTTGGCTTTACAGATTATCATGGCTACTAACGAGAGCAAACAAGAGAAGAAAAGACATCAAACTAGAGAAAGACAAGAGAGATGGGCCGACCAGCAGACACCAGAGGAGAAATCAATTTGACAAGAAAAAGAACGCAAAAGACTTGCAAGCAAAAGACTATCAGCTGCAAAAATGAAAGATACAGCAAAAAAAAACTACCAAGCAAATAAAGCATTTACAACCTGTTCCTCAAACATCAGATGACATTTTACCAGACAAAATTAAAGACATACCAAAAAAAGCAATGAAAAAAACTAAGCATTTACAACCTGTTCCTGAAACATTACATGACATTTCACCAAAACCAGTACAACATATACCAAGAAAAGCCACAAAAAAACTAAGCATTTAGAACCTGTTGTTGAAACATTACATGACATTTCACCTGATGAATATGAAAGTCAAACTGCTATATGCTTAGCAAATTGTCCTTTACTCAAGTCTTTAGCAGTTGAGGTTCATAGTTGTGGGGACATGACTACTCAATATCAGTTTTGTGAAGCTTATTATTTTAAACAGGAGAGACCCAGAGATGGCCAATTCATTAGTTGCTGTCAAAAAGGCAAGTTCAAACTTCCACAAAGAAAAGAATTTCCAATCTATTTACAAAACATTATGACTGAACCTACTTTTCCAAACTACAAAAATGTTAAGACAAACATAAGATCCTACAATAGTGCCATATCCTTTGCATCTATGGGAGCAACATTAGCTGCTAATGTACCAGGACATGGTCCTTACTGTTTTAAAGTCCAAGGACAAATTTATCATCGGACTTCCCATTTACATCCAGAGGAAGGAGAGCAAAGAAAATTCGCTCAACTATATGTCCTAGATACAATGGAAGCTGTTGACCAACGTATGCAGATGGAAGAAAATAAAAAATGCTTACCCAGTAGAGATGTCGCGAATAGTTCGCCGGCGGATTGTTCGCGTTCGCGGCGAACAGCGAACATATGCAAGATTCGACCCGCCCCCAATGCTTTATCATTGAGCAAACTTTGACCCTGCATGTCACAGTCAGCAGACACATTCCAGCCAATCAGCAGCATACACTCCCTTCCAGAGCCTTCTAACTCATGGACAGCAGCCATTTTAGAATCATAACTAACTTGCAATCTTACTGAGAGGAGGTAGAGTGTAGGTGATGCTGATTGAATAGGGAAATCAATAGCTAGGCAAGTTTATTCAGTGTCCAGTGCAGTGCTGAAGGACTCTTGTGCATTATTATTATTATTATTATTACTACTATACAATGTGTAGATGTACCAGCTGGGCATGCTCTTGTGCATTATTATTATTATTATTATTATTATTATTAGTATAATACTACTACTACTAATAATAATAACAATAATAATAATAATAATAATAATGCACAAGAGCATGCCCAGCCAGTACATCTACACATTATATAGTAATAATAATAATAATAATAATAATAATAATAATAATAATAATAATAATGCACAAGAGGATGCCCAGCCGGTACATCTACACATTATATAGTAGTAATAATAATATTAATATTAATAATGCACAAGAGCATGCCCAGCTTGTACATCTACACATTGTATAGTAATAATAATAATAATGCACAAGAGCATGCCCAGCTGATACATCTACACATTAATAGTAGTAATAATAATAATAATAATAATAGTGCACAAGAGCATGCCCAGCTTGTACGTCTACAGACTATATAATAATAATAATAATAATGCACAAGAGCATGACCAGCCAGTACATCTACACATTAGATAGTAGTAATAATAATAATAATGCACAAGAGCATGCCCAGCTTGTACATCTACACATTATATAGTAATAATAATAATAATAATGCACAAGAGCATGCCCAGCTGGTACATCTACACATTATATAGTAGTAATAATAATAATAATGCACAAGAACATGCCCAGCTTGTACATCTACACATTATATAGTATTAATAATAATAATAATAATAATGCACAAGAGCATGCCCAGCCGGTACATCTACACATTATATAGTAGTAATAATAATAATAATAATAATAATGCACAAGAGCATGCCCAGCTGGTACATCTACACATTATATAGTAATAATAATAATAATAATAATGCACAAGAGCATGCCCAGCTTGTACATCTACACATTATATAGTAATAATAATAATAATAATAATAATGCACAAGAGCATGCTCAGCTGGTACATCTACACATTATATAGTAATAATAATAATAATAATAATGCACAAGAGCATGCCCAGCTGGTACATCTACACATTATATAGTAGTAATAATAATAATAATAATAATAATAATAATAATGCACAAGAGCATGCCCAGCTTGTACATCTACACATTATATAGTAATAATAATAATAATAATAATAATAATGCACAAGAGCATGCCCAGCTGGTAAATCTACACATTATTTAGTAGTAATAATAATAATAATAATAATAATGCACAAGAGCATGCCCAGCTTGTACATCTACACATTATATAGTAATAATAATAATAATAATAATAATAATAATAATAATAATAATAATAATAATAATGCACAAGAGCATGCCCAGCTGGTACATCTACACATTATATAGTAATAATAATAATAATAATAATAATAATAATAATGTACAAGAGCATGCCCAGCCGGTACATCTACACATTATATAGTAATAATAATAATAATAATAATAATAATAATAATGCACAAGAGCATGCCCAGCCGATACATCTACACATTATATAGTAATAATAATAATAATAATAATAATAATAATAATAATAATAATGCACAAGAGCATGCCCAGCTGGTACATCTACTCATTATATAGTAGTAATAATAATAATAATAATGCACAAGAGCATGCCCAGCCGGTACATCTACACATTATATAGTAGTAATAATAATAATAATAAAAATAATAATAATAATAATAATAATAATGCACAAGAGCATGCCCAGCTTGTACATCTACACATTATATAGTAATAATAATAATAATAATAATGCACAAGAGCATGCCCAGCTGGTACATCTACACATTATATAGTAGTAATAATAATAATAATAATAATGTACAAGAGCATGCCCAGCCGGTACATCTACACATTATATAGTAATAATAATAATAATAATAATGCACAAGAGCATGCACAGCCGGTACATCTACACATTATATAGTAATAATAATAATAATAATAATAATAATAATAATAATGCACAAGAGCATGCCCAGCTGGTACATCTACTCATTATATAGTAGTAATAATAATAATAATAATGCACAAGAGCATGCCCAGCCGGTACATCTACACATTATATAGTAGTAATAATAATAATAATAATAATAATAATAATAATAATGCACAAGAGCATGCCCAGCTTGTACATCTACACATTATATAGTAATAATAATAATAATAATAATAATAATGCACAAGAGCATGCCCAGCTGGTACATCTACACATTATATAGTAGTAATAATAATAATAATAATAATGCACAAGAGCATGCCCAGCTTGTACGTCTACACATTATATAGTAATAATAATAATAATAATAATAATAATAATAATAATGCACAAAAGCATGCCTAGCCGCTACATCTACACATTATATAGTAATAATAATATTAATAATAATGCACAAGAGCATGCCCAGCTGGTACATCTACATATTATATAGTAGTAATAATAATAATAATAATGCACAAGAGCATGCCCAGCTGGTACTTCTACACATTATATAGTAATAATAATAATAATAATAATGCACAAGAGCATTCCCAGCTGGTACATCTACACATTATATAGTAGTAATAATAATAATAATAATAATAATAATGCACAAGAGCATGCCCAGCTTGTACATCTACACATTATATAGTAATAATAATAATAATAATAATAATGCACAAGAGCATGCCCAGCTGGTACATCTACACATTATATAGTAATAATAAAAATAATAATGATAATAATGCACAAGAGCATGCCCAGCTGGTACATCTACACATTATATAGTAATAATAATAATAATGCACAAGTGCATGCCCAGTTTGTACGTCTACACATTATATAGTAATTATAATAATAATAATAATAATAATAATAATAATAATAATGCACAAGAGCATGCCCAGCTGGTACATCTACACATTATATAGTAATTATAATAATGCATAAGAGCATGCCCAGCTGGTACATCTACACATTATGTAGTAGTAATAATAATAATAATAATAATAATGCACAAGAGCATGCCCAGCTTGTACATCTACACATTATATAGTAATAATAATAATAATAATAATAATAATGCACAAGAGCATACCCAGCTGGTACATCTACACATTATATAGTAGTAATAATAATAATAATAATAATGCACAAGAGCATGCCCAGCTGGTACATCTACACATTATATAGTAGTAATAATAATAATAATAACGCACAAGTGCATGCCCAGTTTGTACGTCTACATATTATATAGTAATTATAATAATAATAATAATAATAATAATAATAATAATAATAATGCACAAGAGCATGCCCAGCGGTACATCTACACATTATATAGTAATAATAATAATAATAATAATAATAATAATAATAATAATAATAATAATGCACAAGAGCATGCCCAGCCGGTACATCTATACATTATATAGTAATAATAATAATAATAATAATGCACAAGAGCATGCCCAGCTGGTACATCTACACATTATATAGTAATAATAAGAATAATAATAAAGCACAAGAGCATTAAGGTCTTATTATGGAGAGATCTTACATCTCATGGGTTATCGACCCCAATTTTGAGATAATTAAGCACATGAGATAAACTCGTTAGGAGAACTGGGGACTCGTTAATGTGATTTCGGCTTCAAATGCCCAACTTTTCCCAACTCATTGTGTTTATATTTATTTATATTAGTACTTTTCGTTCTTCAAGTACTGGGACCTCCAGAGTTACTGAATACTGTTGTGTTTTTATTCCTCCTCCCTTTGATAGATGTGCTTGGCGTGCTGAGGGCCATAGGGTCATGTATAGTTGGACATGACTGAACAACTAAACAGCAGCAATTATTGCTATGTTATATTATTATATTACTGTACTAGACCCTGGTCAGAGAGCGCTGCGCAGACCTCGAGTCGACAGTGATTGGTGGGACCCGGTGCAGAAACATTTAGGGCCAACTTTGCAACTTCTCTATAGACATTGGGTGCCTTTTAGATTTAATTTAAAGTTCTAATATATAAAAGTTTAATTAAAAGTTCTAATAATGGGAGATTTTAATTACCCTGAAATAAACCGGATAAATGAGACCAGCAGATCATCTAAGGGGAGCAGGTTCTTGAGTACACTCAGGGATCATTATCTGGCCCAGGCTATACAAGAACCTACCTCCAGGTTATACAAGAACCTACTAGAAATGGGGCCATCTTGGATTTAGTCATCACCAATAATATTGATATAGTATCAAATGTTGGAATAGGGGAACCTTTGGGAAACAATGATCACAACACAGTCTTTTTTGAGATTGAATTAAAAAAACAACATTTTAAGGGGCCAACAAAATCTCTTAATTTTAAAAGGGCAGATTTTAACGGTCTAAGGGCAGCAATACAAAGTATAGACTGGGACAGAGAAAAAATGTATTCAGGTCTCAGAGCATAATAAAGTGATTTAGATTTGTAACTGCTTTGAGAGTGCTATCGCTGGCAGCCAATGAGCAGTAATCCAGATATATAACTGCAGAGTAAAAAGTAAAACATTTTAGTGTAGTGTAAAGTCTACATTTTTATTTTCAATTACTAATTAATACTTATTAAATATATAACTATTAACTATTAACTATAATAACTATTGTGAATGAACAAATCTATTAGGAAGTGCGAAGCGTTAATGTATGTAAAGTAACGGCAGTGTAAAATATGCTATTAAGCGTATTTTTTTTATAGATATTTTTTTTAATAATAATGAATTAATTAATTACTAAAATACTTTACCTATTTGTAATTAATATATCCAGTGATCAATATCCTGAAGAGCTAACAATCAGTTTTGATTTTCCTGCAGCTTACAGTGTACATTTGGACTGTTGGTGACCTGAGGTGTAAGTGTCAGCAATGTGCGCAGTGCACGAGGGGAAACCGCTTGTATAGTCGTGTAACGCGCCATTTTAGATTTGTAATGTTATTAGTTGCAAGTTAGTGTTGTAAAATGGGGGCGATTGTATATGTGTTACGCGGCTCGCCAGCAGTTTCCATTATTTCTAATAGTGTATTTTGTACCTCGTCTGTTCCTAGGTAAAAGTCGTACATGGCTGGCGATGTTTTGCGCGGTTTGGGGTCGTGTAGCCTCATTTTCATTTTTTCCGGACGCCATTTTTTTTGTCGCTTAGCCGATTTACAAGTGCCAACTGGGGAAGACGTTGCAGATAACACATATATAGTTGTGAGCAGGCGGGTTGTTGCTAACGTTGCTGGCAAGGAGCGCCGAAGGCTCCCACGTCGGCTGCAATGAGCCGCAGGCGGGACTTAGACCATCAAATTTACGGACTTACCATCCAAAAATACGGGACTTCGAAAAAAAAACATTACGAGCTCCCAAAAATACGACCTTAATGCCCGAACCGCGCGCACTTAAAAACATTAAAAACACAATAAATACACACAACAAACACATAAAAAGCTTACCCACAGCAAGGCGGGCACCGAGGACCTCTGCAAGTGAAGTTACACCTCCATTTAAGTCCAAATTCATGAGTTTAGACACCCGAAAATCACCTAAGTGAGAGAAAAAATGGCCGTTGAAAAAAAGAAAAAGAGGCTACAGGACCCTAAACACGCGAAACACATACAGATTTTCCTAAAAAGCCGTACGAGGTAAAGATACACTATTAACAAGGACGCTAAATCATCCACACCCGCGTACCACATACACATTCCCCGCCATTTTACAACACTAACTTACACAATGCGGAAGTACCCAGCTACCCTAATGGCTTCCCCTCGCGCACGCAGCCTATTTACACTACACACTGCGCACATTGCTGACACTTACACAGCAGCTCCACAGCACTGAAAACCTACATTGTATGCTGCAGGAACATGAAAACAGATTGTCAGCTCTTCAGCACAATGCTTCCTGCATATATTACTTACAAATAGGTAAAGTATATTCATTTAGTAATTATTTCATTAGCATACAAAAATACATATACACAAAAAAAACATTATCACATTAAACATAAAAGCCATTCACTGCGCGCCTCACAACGAGCGCCAACGCTGCTCATAGCACACAAAGCCTTGCAATAAGCTCAAAAAACACATCACCCCCGACCAAAGAATAACAGCAAAAGCGCCTATGACAAAAAAAATACAATCAACAGCCTCGCAATGAGCGCCGAAGGATCTCCGACCGCCAACAAAATGAATGTCTCGTCCAAACACCATTACCTGCCTTACAATCTTATTGCCGCCATTTTTTGACAGGCAAGTCGCTAGTAAATATATAAAGATCAAGATAATGAAAGTATAAGGAAATGTAACACAAAGTGTCAGATGCACGCGCGTCTGAATAATACGACAAATACGGATTTTTGTCATAAATGATATGATCGCAGTATTGGGTCATAAACCCTAAACACTGGAATCTGTTACATACAATTTACTGATGATGTCATTAATAGGCTTCAAGGGGGGGGGTCTCTTTTCATACTTTTTGAGCGGTGCAAATCCAACATACGCAGAGCGGAAACGCCACGTCTGTGGGACACACACAAAGGGGTTCACTTTGGGAGAAAAAACAAACAAATATGAAATATTTAATAATCATATTTTAATGTTACCAACAGATAAGGAAACGAAACTGAGGTTATTATATCTAATAGTAGCAAGCCTGTGAGTACTGGGAGTAATAATACTGCAGCAGGAGGTCAGGACTAATGTCACCTATAGACCCCCAGACAGATAAAGGTCAGTACTAATGTTCCTCTATAGACCCCAGTCAGATAAAGGTCAGTACTAATGTCACCTATAGACCCCCAGACAGATAAAGGTCAGTACTAATGTCCCTCTATAGACCCCCAAACAGATAAAGGTCAGTACTAATGTCCATCTATAGACCCCCAGTCAGATAAAGGTCAGTACTAATGTCCCTCTATAGACCCCCAAACAGATAAAGGTCCGTACTAATGTCCCTCTATAGACCCCCAAACAGATAAAGGTCAGTACTAATGTCCATCTATAGACCCCCAGTCAGATAAAGGTCAGTACTAATGTCCCTCTATAGACCCCAGACAGATAAAGGTCAGTACTAATGTCACCTATAGACCCCTAGACAGATAAAGGTCAGTACTAATGTCTCTCTATAGACCCCCAGTCAGATAAAGGTCAGTACTAATGTCCCTCTATAGACCCCCAGACAGATAAAGGTCAGTACTAATGTCCCTCTATAGACCCCCAGTCAGATAACGGTCAGTACTAATGCCCCTCTATCGACCCCCAGTCAGATAAAGGTCAGTACTAATGTCCCTCTATAGACCCCCAGTCAGATAAAGGTCAGTACTAATGTCCCTCTATAGACCCCCAGTAAGATAAAGGTCAGTACTAATGTCCCTCTATAGACCCCCAGTCAGATAACGGTCAGTACTAATGTCCCTCTATAGACCCCCAGTCAGATAACAGTCAGTACTAATGTCCCTCTATAGACCCCCAGTCAGATAAAGGTCAGTACTAATATCCCTCTATAGACCCCCAGACAGATAAAGGGCAGTACTAATGTCCCTCTATAGACCCCCAGTCAGATAAAGGTCAGTACTAATGTCCCTCTATAGACCCCCAGTCAGATAAAGGTCAGTACTAATGTCCCTCTATAGACCCCTAGTCAGATAAAGGTCATTACTAATGTCCCTCTATAGACACCCAGTCAGATAAAGGTCAGTACTAATGTCCCTCTATAGACCCCCAGTCATATAAAGGTCAGTACTAATGTCACTCTAAAGACACCCAGTCAGATAAAGTTTTGAAATGTTTCTTGGATAGCATTGGGGCTAAAGGAGGTTTGGCCATCAGGTAGTCTAAAGATACCGTATATTATGTCCTCTCTTGGGGGGTAAAGACACTAATAATTCCTCCAATAAAATTCTGTTTTTTTTATGTGGGCAAGGTCCCTGGTTAGCCCCTTTGGTTATCTGTTAAAAAGAGTGGTGCAGAGACTGTGGGGGCTGTTAGCCTCCTTGTCCCAGTGTGGCCGTTTAGAATCCCTGCTGCTGCATGTTTCAGCTTTATTAAGGTGTAATTGTACAGCGTTTGACTCAAGTAGCTGCCTGTGCTGGGTCAGTTTGGCTTAATTGCTGGGCCCTTTTCCTGCCAAGATGGCAACCATCAGTCCATGGGCCTCTATGTCCCCTTCACTACCTTTGTCCCCGCTTGTGTGCTTATTTGGGATGCCCCCCTTTATATCTCCGGCCCGTGGCCTTCTCAGGTCCCCCCCTCAATCTCTGAGTGTGGGTATGCGGGGCTGGGGTGTTGAATCAGGCCTACCTTCTTCTCTGCTCGCTGCAAGATCAACAATACCTAATTTTTCAGGCATGTGTACATGCCTAATTTTTCTGGCCTCTGGTGCTGCACTGTGCCTACAACAACCAAACCCCCAAAAAAGGCACATAACAGGGATTAAACTGATAGGAGTACTTAACACACCACTCATATCTGGTGTAACAGTAGTGTACATTTAAAACAAAAAACATTTTTTCTACTGTAATAGATTGCATAGCAGTTAGTTGTCTGCAAGCGTGTGTGTCAGACTTACAGCGTCTACTCTGCCAACTTCTGCAAGTGCACAGTCACACTCATATCTGTTGTCACAGTAGCTAGGACGCATAGTACCAATCTGTCAAAACCGGTAATGATGAATGAGGTCTAGAGTAACCTGGTTCCCTTATCCTCTACAGGTTGAGACCTAATGTTTGGGTGACTCCAGACCAACACATGAGTACAAGCAGCACACAAACTCAAAGCCGCCATCCTCCTCCTGGTCCAGCATCATCAGCCACATCAACCACTGCTGTCCTCCTTGCCCCCTCTCAACCATCCGCCACTGCATCTCTCGCCTTGAGCAGTTCCTGCTCATCTGCCCATAGTCAGGTGCCTGTAAAGGACATGTTTGAGCGTAAGAAGCTAATGTCTCAAAGTGCCCCAAAATTGAAGTGATACGACCAACAAAGCATCTTTTTCCATCTCCCGGTTCTAAAAATCCAGGCCTTATACACGCCCCCTGATAGGTGAAGTAACAAGTATTACACTGATAAGAGTAGTACTTACAAACACTCCTATCTGGTGGCACCTTTGATTGCACGTGCCGTGCCCCAAAATTGAAGTGATACGACCAACAAAGCATCTTTTTCCATCTCCTGGTTCTAAAAATCCAAGCCTTATACACGCCCCCTGATAGGTGACGTAACAAGTATTAAACTGATAAGAGTAGTCCTCACAAGCACGCCACTCCTATCTGGTGGCACCTTTGATTGCACGTGCCGTGCCCCAAAATTGAAGTGATACGACCAACAAAGCATCTTTTTCCATCTCCTAGTTCTAAAAATCCAGGCCTTATACACGCCCCCTGATAGGTGACGTAACAAGTATTAAACTGATAAGAGTAGTACTTACAAACACGCCACTCCTATCTGGTGGCAGCTTTGATTGCACGTGCCGTGCCCCAAAATTGAAGTGATACGACCAACAAAGCATCTTCTTCCATCTCCTGGTTCTAAAAATCCAGGCCTTATACACGCCCCCTGATAGGTGACGTAACAAGTATTAAACTGATAAGAGTAGTACTTACAAACACGCCACTCCTATCTGGTGGCACCTTTGATTGCACGTGCCGTGCCCCAAAATTGAAGTGATACGACCAACAAAGCATCTTTTTCTATCTCCTGGTTCTAAAAATCCAGGCCTTATACACGCCCCCTGATATGTGCTGTAACAGGTATTAAACTGATAAGAGTAGTACTACTTAACACACCTTATAATAATGCAGAGAGAGGCAACGCAGTGAGAGGAGTCTGAAGAAGAGGAGTCAGAGGAGGAAGGTGGCTTTGAGGAGGTGGAAGACCAAACACAGCAGGCGTCCCAGGGGGCTTGTTGTCACCTTTCGGGGACCCTTGGTGTTGTACGTGGCTGGGTGGAGGAAGAGACCTTCAATGACATCAGTGAGGACAAGGAACGGGACATTGCTAGCTTGGTATGCAACCTTGTGCAAATGGGGAGTTTGCGGTTGTGCAAATGGACTGTTTAGGGTTGTTTGCGTTGCGTTAAACGGGGAGTTTGGTCTGTCACTGTGAAGCGGGCCTAACCCTTACACTACCTGATCAATACAACATCATACCTGATGTTTTAAAGCACGTTATTCCAAACAATTTAGGAATGTTACGTAATTTATGCCCTTTATGGCTTAAAACCAGACTCTGCATCAACTATGTAATTTTCCGTGGGAGTTTTGCCATGGATCCCCTTTCGGCATGTCACAGTCCAGGTGTTAGTCCCGTTGAAACAACTTTCCCATCACTATTGTGGCCAGAAAGTGTCCCTGTGGGTTTTAAAATTCGCCTGCCCATTGAAGTCTATGGCGGTTCGCTGGGTTCGCTGGTTCGCGGACATTTGCGGCGGTTCGCATTCGCGGTTCGCAAACCGAAAATTTTATGTTCGCAACATCACTATTACCCAGTGTTTTTATAGAGCTAAATAACATTATGAACAATAACCCCTACAGTAAAGCTTATAAAAAATTGGTAGAAGTAGGAAATGAATATTTACTTCATGCACAAAGACATCAATTACCAATGCCAAAGGTTAATATGGTGCTTAAAAGAGACAGACATACTGATAAACGTTGTTATAACTTGCCAACATCAAATGAGGTTGCAATGGTGTTTCAAAATGATGGAGAACCACCATTTCAAAGAGACATTAGAATATATCCCAGAAATGAGGAGCAACCATTCATTAATATGAGTATCTTAAGTCCAAATTTAGATCCAATGACATATCCAATTTTTTTCCCACACGGAGGGGCAGGTTGGCAACCAAAATTAACACTTCCAAGTTACCCAAATGCTAAAGCCAGAATCAGAAATAATGTTTCTATGCTTGAATTTAAAGTAGCTCAAATTGCAATTCGAAATACATTTAATCCAATTTTATGTGGTGGAAAACTAACACAGCAATTGATTATTGATTCCTATTTGCAAGTTGAGGCCAATAATTTAAACTTTAGAAAATATCAGCAAGATAAACTACGTGTAGAACAATATTCCGGACTAATGGACTATGTTGCCGACAAGGCTACAAGCAGAGACATGACAGCTGGCAAAGCCATCATTTTACCATCTTCCTTTCAAGGATTTCCTCGAAATATGAGAGAAAGATACAATGATGCTATGGCTATTGTCACTAAATTTGGCAAACACGATTTATTTCTGACATTTACATGTAATCCACAATGGCCAGAAATTACACAAAATTTACTTCTTGGACAAAGTGCTTCCGATAGACCAGATTTAGTAGCCAGAGTTTTTAAGATTAAATTAAATGAATTAATATGTGACATCACTATCAGTCACTTATTTGGCAAATGTCTTGCTTATGTATATACCATTGAATTTAAAAAAAGAGGACTTCTTCTGAGGACCACATGCACTTCTTCTGATAATACTTCAAGAAAAAGATAAATTAGATACTTCTGACAAAGTGGATGCAGTCATTGTTGCTGAACTACCAGATCCAGAACTATATGGTAGACTATATGAGATTGTTACTCATTGCATGATTCATGGACCCTGTGGTGAGCTTAATCCACAATCACCATGTATGGAAAATAATAAATGTTCTAAAGAATTTCCAAAGGATTATAGAGACAAAACCTATGCCAATTGTGATGGCTATCCACTTTATAAAAGAAGAGAAGGAGATAGTGCCATTATTCGTGGAAAAAGTAGATATGTAGTACCCTACAATCCACATTTACTCATGAAGTACAACGCCCACATCAACGTAGAAGCCTGCACTTCCATCAAATCCATTAAATATGTCTATAAATATATTTACAAAGGCTACGATTCAGCTACTGTAGTCGTCAAAAGTGCAGACAACCCTGAAAGTAGTGAGTTAGTACATGATGAACTTGCATCTCATGTAGATGCTCGCTATGTCGGTGCGCCAGAAGCTATGTGGCGGCTTTTAAAATTTGAAATGCATGATACATCACATGCAGTATATAGATTAGCAGTACATTTGCCACAAAGACATTTAGTGTATTTCCATGCTGGAAATGAAATGAATGCATTGGCGCAAAGTGAATATCGTCACACTACACTAACTGCATGGTTTGAATTAAATTTCACAAATTCACAAGCAATACAATTCTTATATATTGAAATTCCATATCACTATGTTTTTGTGAATGGATTATGGAGACCCAGAAAAAGCAGAGGAAATAAAATCATCCCAAGAATTTACACAGTCAGCCCAAGAGATGTTGAACGTTTTTGCTTACGGATATTACTTTTAAATGTTCCTGGAGCACAACGTTTTGAACACTTAAGAACTGTTAATGACGTTGTATATGAATCCTTCCATTTAGCTGCAAGACATACTTACTCGCTGATGATACAGAGTGGGAAAGATGTTTAGAAGAAGCAGCACAATGTCAAATGCCATGGCAGATGAGAGAACAATTTGCATTTATTTGTATCTTCTCAAATGCTCCAAATGCATTAGCTTTGTGGGAGAGATTTAAAAGTAATATGGCTGAAGACTTTATGCGACGATACAATGAACCTATTGCACACTTAAAAGCGTTAATGGAAATCCAAGAAGTATTTTTAACTCATGGATTAAGTTGTGCAAGTTTTAATTTGCCTGATCCAGGTCTTATAGATGACATAAACTTTGAAGACTATGACATTCAACTACAAGCAGAAAGAACAGAAGAAAGACTTGCAACTTTAAATACCTTACAATTGCAAGCATTTAATGCCATTAAAAATGCAATAGATGATGACATGGTGACAGAGCGTTATTTCTATCTTGATGGACCTGGCGGATCAGGAAAAACCTATCTATATAATTTATTAATGAGTTCAGTACGAGCACAAGGTCAAATAGCAATGGTGTTTGCCACTACTGGAATTACTGCACTTTTGTTAGAAGGTGGAAGAACTGTTTATAGTGGTTTTAAAATGCCAGTGCCTATTTTAGAAACTTCTGTGTCAGATATTCGCATGACATCATTACAAGCAAAGAAATTGAAGAAATGTAAATTAATTATAATAGATGAGGCCACAATGATGTCATGCTATGCCCTCCAATGTATTGACCGTTTGCTTCGTGAAGTCATGGATAATACTTTTCCATTTGGTGGAAAGGTAATGTTGTTAGGTGTCGATTTTAGACAAACATTACCTGTCGTTGTACATGGAAATCGAACTGGCATTATCGAAACCTGTATAAAGTCAAGCACACTGTGGAAACATTTTACCCATCTTCAACTGCAACAAAATATGAGATCAGAAGGCCAAACTGATTTCAATGATTGGCTTATTAAAATTGAGGAAGGCAGAACAGTAAAAATACCACATTTACCGGACGACACTGTAGAGATCCCACCTCATATGATTTGTCACCAAGATATTATATTGGCTATATTTGAAGGTAGCATAAATAACCAGGAATATTCCGAGCTGGCCAACCAAGTCATACTAACGTGTAAAAATAAGGATGCATTAATCCTCAATAATGAAATCTTAAAAGAAATTAATGCACCACAAAGAAATTATCACAGTCCTGATTCTGTACTTGCTGATGACAATGAAAGTCAGGCTAACTTTTCTACTGAATTCATAAACTCACTAACTCCTTCTGGAATGCCACCACATATTTTGCAGCTAAAGAAAGGTGCAATTATCATGTTACTGCGAAATATGAACCCGAAAAAAGGCCTTGTAATGATATAGGAATCACAAGGTTGTGGAGACCAGTATAACACTATCTCTCATCGAGTGGTCTAATGTGCAAAAATAAGGGAGTCAATATTAAATGTTTTTAAGGATTTTTTCCCAGTCCCTTGATTTTAAAGTGGTTTTTAATCGACGTTGTCTCCAATAGTGCAAATAAAGATTTATTGTTTTGTATTTCTCCAATCCTTTATTAAACATATTGTGGAGACCAGTAGCCAAGGTCAGCAATAATCCAGTTCAGCAACTTGTAGGTGAAACAGGAACAAGCTTTATTGAAGGGATCAGGAACCAACAATAATCTGGCAAGGATACAGAGACAGGAAGTGCCTTATATAGGCCAAGAACCAGACAGCTGACCAGACACAGCTAAAGAGAGTTGTCACTGATTGCATTGCTTTTAGAGTCAAGGTATCAGATCTCAGGTAAATCTGCAAGAGGCAGGCTGGCGTACCGGTAGGGAAGAGGTTTAGCAACATGCTAACCAGGGTTCGAATCCCAGCAGAGTCAATTCCTCACATTACCCCCACCTCTATAGGCGCAGCCTCTGGATGCCCTATTACCCGGTTTAGCAGGGTACTGTGCATGGAAAGACTGAAGAAGATCAGGAGCGTGAATATTGTCCACTGGTTCCCACGATCTATCCTCCTCACCAAAGCCTTTCCACCGAACCAAATATTGAAGCTTGTTACGGAAGATCCTGGAGTCAAGAATTTTTTCCACTTCGTATTCATCTTCGCCATCCACGAGAACTGGAGGTGGGGCAGGTAGGGCTCGGCCAGGGAAAGTATTTTCATGAAAAGGTTTAAGCAGTGCAACGTGAAACAATGGATGTATTTTCAGGGAATTTGGAAGTTGCAAACGGAAAGTGACATCATTGATCTGAGCAATGATCTCAAAAGGTCTCATGAACCTTTGACCCAATTTATGAGAAGGAATCCGAAGCTTAAGATTCTTTGTTGACAGCCACACCTTGTCACCAACATGATAGACTGGGGCCTCCTTTCTATGCCTATCTGAAGCTCTTTTGTAACATTCCTGAGCCTCCAAAAGAGTCTCTTTCAACAGTGCTTGGGAATCACGTAAGGCGGTTAGCCGGTCAGTGACTGCAGGAACGGGAGTAGTAATCAGGAGACTCACTAGAAAGGTTGGATGGTAACCATAATTGGCAAAAAATGGGCTCAGAGAAGTGGAGCAGTGTTGGGCATTGTTATAGGCAAACTCTGCAGTGGGTAAAAAATCCAGCCAGTCATCCTGCAGGTAACTAATATAGCACCGCAAATATTGCTCCAAAGTCTGGTTGGTTCGCTCAGTCTGTCCATTACTTTGTGGATGAAAAGCTGACGTCAGATTTACATTAATACCTAGGTTAGAACAAAAATGTTTCCAAAAACGAGATGTAAACTGCACTCCCCTGTCAGAAACTACTTCATCAGGCACTCCATGCAAGCGAAATATTTCCCGAATAACCAGGTCAGCCGTCTGTTTAGCTGAAGGGAGACCACGAGCTGGTATGAAATGACCCATCTTAGTTAACCTGTCCACAACAACAAGAATGGTAGTGTGTTCCTTAGAGGGAGGTAGTTCCACAATAAAGTCCATGGATATAGATCCCCAGGGACGATGAGGAATCGGAAGAGGCTGAAGCAAGCCAACAGGGGATGAGCGAGGAGTCTTATGTCTGGCACATACATCACAAGAGGACACATACTTCTTAACATCCTCATAATACTTGGGCCACCAAAAGGATCGGGCGAGTAGCTCTTGTGTCTTTCGGATTCCTGGATGACCTGCTGGTTTTGAGTCATGGTAGAGACGTAAAAGGTCCAGTCGCACTGACTCCGGAGCAAACAGACGTTGTTGAAAAATCCAAAACCCGTTAAGCATCGTCATATGGAGATCACGAGGAGGATCACGAAGAACTGGGTCTTCAGCGTAGCCCTTTTTAATGTGAGACATCAGATCAGAAGGAAAAGTAACTCCTATAAATATATCCTCCGGCAAGATGGTGGTCTTGGTTACGGTAGCATGGAGGGGGTCAGCTATTCTAGACAAGGCATCCGCCTTACCATTCTTGGAGCCAGGACGGTATGTAACCAAAAAATTAGACCTTGTGAAGAATAGGGACCAGCGTGCTTGTCTGGCTGACAGTCTCTTAGCTGATCGAATACATTCCAGATTTTTGTGATCTGTGAGGACAGTAATTGGATGGGTAGCTCCCTCCAAGAGATGTCTCCATTCGGTGAAGGCAGCTTTTATAGTCAATAGTTCTTTATTCCCTATGTCATAGTTTTTTCTGCTGGCACCATCTGGTGGGAATAGAAGGCACATGGATGTAACAGCATCTTAGGTCCAGTCCTTTGAGACAGTATAGCACCAACAGCTGAATCAGAAGCATCAACTTCCACAATAAATTGTAATTCCGGCGGAGGATGGACCAGGACGGGGGCAGATGTAAACATAGTCTTTAATCGGGAAAATGCGGTATCAGCCTTATCGGACCACTGAAAAGGAGTCCCCTTACGTGTGAGTTCAGTGATCGGTGTAATAACGGCAGAGAAATTCTTAATGAAACGCCTGTAAAAATTGGCAAACCCCACAAATCTCTGGACATCTTTTTCATTCTTGGGGATGGGCCAGTCCAGCACAGCTTTAATTTTACTTGCGTCCATAGTTAAACCTTTAGGAGTTATGACATACCCCAGAAATTGAATTTCTGTTTTTTCAAACTCACATTTTTCTAGTTTAATGTATAGGTGGTGGGTACGAAGGCGCTCCAGAACTATACGGACCTGTTTTCTGTGGTTTTCAAGATTATCAGAGAATATTAGGATATCATCCAAATATGCCACAACAAACTGATCCAGGAGATCTCGTAGTACATCATTGATAAGATGCTGGAAAGTTGCAGGGGCATTACAAAGCCCAAATGGCATTACTAGATATTCGTAATGCCCGTACCTGGTTCTGAAAGCTGTTTTCCATTCATCATTTGGTCTTATGCGAACCAGATTATATGCCCCCGAAGATCAAGCTTTGTAAATATTTTAGCTGAGCGAAGTCTCTCCAAAAGTTCAGGAATGAGAGGCAAGGGGTAGCGGTTTTTAACAGTGATGTTATTAATGTCCCTGTAATCAACGCATGGCCGTAGGCTGCCATCTTTCTTCTCTACAAAGAATATAGGAGCTCCTGCTGGGGAAGTAGATGGTCAAATAAAACCTTTGGCAAGATTTTCTTGTATGTATTCACGAAGAGCTTTCAATTCAGAAAGGGAATATATACGGCCAAATGGGATAGCAGCCCCAGGCAACAGCTCTATTGGGCAATCATAAGGCCTGTGGGGTGGAAGCTGATCAGCATTCTTCTTATCACAGACATCTGCAAAATCACGATATTGTAGAGGAAGCTTAGTCAAGTTTGTAGCAACTATTTCATTAATTGTTGTGGCAACAGGTGTTACCTTAGTGGGTTGACAATTCATTAAGCAGTGTTCTGAAGGAAAGGACAAAGTTCTGATCTTCCAATCAATTTGTGGGTTATGCAGAGCAAGCCAAGGTACCCCCAAAATCACTGGAAACTGTGTTGAGGAAATTAGGTGGAAAGATATAGTCTCATGGTGATTCACTTCCAGAGTCAACTTTAAGGGCACAGTCTCATGTGTAACCGGGCCCGACGTAAGTGGAGAACCGTCAACTGTCTCCATTAACACAGGTGAAGAATTAGGGATAGACTGAATTCTATTTCCTGCTGCAAATTTAATGTCCATAAAGTTTCCGCCTGCTCCAGAATCTATCATAGCTGTAGTTGAAATTTTATGATCACCACATTGCAACGTGATAGGTACCACAAAATGAGGATGTTGAGTCAACATACCCTCTTCACCATGAGCCAGAGAAAACAAGGGTTGTGTGACAGAATCCAGTTGATCTGCAATCTGAGATTGGTGTCGAACCTGTGCGCCCTCAGCAGCCATAGCTATTGTTCTTTTGGATTTGCTAGGGCAATTGATGGCATAGTGCCCTGCAACATTAAACAATACAGGCATAAATTGTGAGTGCGTCGCCACTGTTTTTCTTCATTGGATAATGGCCCTCTTATTAGATTTACCTGCATAGCCTCAGGCTCAGAGTCTGAAGGTGTTTGTGGGGTTGGAGTAGAAATTCTTGAATAGGAAATAGGAGTAGTACTTGGTCTAAAAGAGCCCTGTCTTTCCAATCTTCTTTCAGAAAGTCTCCGATCGATACGAATAGCCAAACGCACAAATGCATCAAAGTCAGCAGGAAGATCAACACGAGCTAGCTCATCTTTTATAGCTTCTGAGAGACCTTTTCTGAAGTGGAACCTCTGAGCTGATTGGTTCCAGGTAGTATCAGCAACCCACTGTCTGAATTCAGCAGCATATTCAGCCACAGAGCGCCTCCCTTGATGCAAATGAAGGAGAGTGGCTTCTGCTGTAGCACATCGATTAGGGTCATCAAAAACTAGGCACATGGCCTCAAGAAAGTCATTTAGATTACCCAAGACTGGACTGTCCTGTTCCAGAAGAGGGGAGCCCCAAGCCAGGGCTTCATCTTTGAATAGTGAAAAAATAAATCCCACCTTCTATCTTTCAGATGGAAATTGGTGGGGTAACATCATGAAGTGCAAACGGTATTGATTTAGGAAACCCCTAATTTTTTTGCGATCTCCTCCAAACTTTTCTGGCAGGGGCAAGCGGGCATCTTGTGCAGGTGTAACAGTAACAGCCGCAACTTCACGTGCCCTGTAGCTGGTATACTCACTGTGCATTGACTGAAATTTATTTTGCAGTTCAGCTACCTGGTCCTGCAGCACTTGAATGGTCTGTGCCTGGGTCTGCACAGTTCTTGCAGTAAAAGCAACCTGTTGGGCCTGCAGTTCAGCTACCTGGTCCTGCAGCACTTGAATGGTCTGTGCCTGGGTCTGCACAGTTCTTGCAGTAAAAGCAACCTGCTGGGCCAATGCAGAATCTGACCCGGCGGTCTCCATGAAAGGGCCAGATTATTCTGTAAGGATATAGGAATCACAAGGTTGTGGAGACCAGTAGCCAAGGTCAGCAATAATCCAGTTCAGCAACTTGCAGGTGAAACAGGAACAAGCTTTATTAAAGGGATCAGGAACCAACAATAATCTGGCAAGGATACAGAGACAGGAAGTGCCTTATATAGGCCAAGAACCAGAGAGCTGACCAGACACAGCTAGAGTTGTCACTGATTGCATTGCTTTTAGAGTCAAGGTATCAGATCTCAGGTAAATCTGCAAGAGGCAGGCTGGCGTACCGGTAGGGAAGTGGTTTAGCAACATGCAAACCAGGGTTCGAATCCCATGCAGAGTCAATTCCTCACAGGCCTATGCAATGGGACAAGATTAATTGTTCAACAATTAAAGGACCATTTTATAGATGCTGAAATTTTAACTGGGACCCATAAAGGAGAGAGAGTTTTCATACCAAGAATAGATTTAGCACCAAGTGAAAGTAGTCTCCCTTTTATACTTCAAAGAAGATAATTTCCCATTATTATGGCATTTGCCATGACCATTAATAAATCACAAGGTCAAACCTTCAAATCTGTGGGTATTTTCTTGGAAGAACCATTATTTGCACATGGTCAATTGTACGTTGCGTTGTCACGGTGCAAAAATCCACAGGCTATTAAAGTTTACATTGAAAAGAATGAAAGTCAAGGTGATTTATTAGAGGATGGACGTATTTTTACTAAAAACATTGTCTGCTATGAAGTACCATAACTTTTCAGTATAGAAATTAAACCCATGCAAAACAATTTTAAAAGCATTCAAAAATACAAAACAATTTGTTGTTTAATTCAGTCATAATTAATGGAAGTACTGTTTATGGATGATTCGCCTCACAAAATACTTGCCTTGCATTTTTTGGACAAATTAGGTTAAAATGTTAATTAACTATGTTACTGTTTTTAATGTTACAAGTTTGAAAACAATATTTTCAAGTTCTTTACTTCAACATATTACAAAGTTCATGTTAAGAGCTCAACAACGTTTTAAGTCACAATGTAAATTTTGTCTGTTATCTTAAGATTACTCCCTGGATTAATGTTTCTCGACAGTTCATGGGGTCAGGAAGGAATTAATTTAATTGGGTAAATTTTAAGGAGAGTTTTTACTGTATGCCTTCCTCTGCATTCAATGTATATTGAAGTTAACAATTATTCTGATAGAAATTGCATGTTAATACTGATTAGTTTAAAGTTCAACTGTTTTTACATTCAAATGTTAATACTTTTAATACAAAATTATGTTTAAATATTAATTCACTATGTTACTGTTAATAATGTTCCAAGTTGTAAAACATTTTTTTCAAGTTTCTGAGTTACACACATAAGAGACTTCAAGTTTTAAAAAATATTATGTCAAGTTTCTGTCTTAAACATATTACAAAGTTCATGTTAAAATTCGGTACGTTTAAAGGAGGGTATTTAATGTTTGTCTTACGCTGGATTAAATGTATATTCAAGTTAACAATTCTTCAGATAGAAATTGCATGTTAAAAAACCATTACCTCAAGTTTACAATACTGATTAGTTTGAAGTGTAACTGTTTTTAACTTCAACTGTTAATACTTTTAATACAAAATTATGTTACAAAATGTATTCACTATGTTACTGTTTATAATGTTCCAAGTTCTAAAAATGTTTTGTCAAGTTCCAAAGTTACACAGATAATAAAGTTCAAGTTTCAAAAAATATACTTTCAAGTTTCTTACTTACATATATTACAAACTTCATGTTAAAATTGTGTACTTTTGAACAAGGGTTTTTACTGTTTGCTTTCCTCTGTATTCAATGTATATTGAAGTTAACAATTCTTCAGATACAAATTGCATGTTAAAAAACCATTACCTCAACATTTTACAAAAATACTAGTTTCATATCACAATACTTACAAGTGTCAAATATGTATATTAATAACTAAACAACTTTACAAACATACACATCAAATTGCCGTCATTTTTTGACGGGCAAGTCGCTAGTCTAACTATAAAGATGGGCATCTATAAAGACCCCCATAGCAACTAATAGTTAACCTACTGCCACCGTGGTCCTGTAAGGACTTCCATGGCATCTTAAATTAACCCCTAAGCCATGGTACCTAAAATTAACCCTTCTATGGCACCTAAAGTTAACCCCTAAGCTACGGAGGTCCTGTAAAGACCCCTGTGTCATCTAAAAATAATCCCACATCTATAGAGACCTCATGATTATAGGTAAGTGTTGGGGATCTTGGGTTAGAGCGTGGGAGGTGGGAATCCCCAAGGTTCCCTGGTTTAGGGCCCTATGGTAATAGACCGATGTAAACTGCGGTATAGGCGTAAAACGGCTGCGGGAGCTTTTTTCCCTATGTTACACTTTGATGTTAATCTTTTCACTCACAATATTACGGTTCTCAGCCCTCATCTGTAAATCCTTCCTTTGCCGCAAGACATTTAAGTGTAGGGCGTATCCAAACCAAGTGTTACAGATAAGAAAAGACTCTATTAGCTATTACAAAATAACAACATCAGGAATTTTATAATGAGCAAAAACAAGTTCTGTAACTGCGACAAGGAACTGTAAGGCATTTAAATGAAAAAATATTATTTTTTTATTATTTTTATTTTCTTACACTCTGACAATTGTATTTATAGCTTAAATATGTTTGTGGTTTCCTCATGTGTATTAACCCCATGAGAACTGGTTTGTGTGTTACCCGAGATATTATCTAATCAATGGACATAATAATATATTATCATAATTTTTAATTACACATATGTTGATATCCAAATGTTAATTATCAAATAATGGTAACATCTTTTAAAGTCATTTTTGGTGTTATACTGTCAGTTTAACTGCTATGGCACTCAGAAAAAAATGCTTTAAAAGCCTTTGTGAGTGGTCTTTGGTAACCATAATATTTTCAGTTTCTTAAAGATACAGTGCTGCCCAGGCTTGCGAGTGATCCATAAAATCATATTAGCATGGGGTTTAAGTGTAACTTGCAATATTTTGTCAATGCAAAAATCAATGGAGATTTGTGCAGTGCTTTTCGGCTTTGTCATGCAGCAGTCACTTGTAGTACTCGTAGTAATTATCTTGCAATGTTTTTGGGATGAAGGAATAGCATAGCTATGCAGAATTGTTGTTGTCACTACGGCACTCGTAATTGCATTGGAGCGGATTAGGTATTGAAGGGAATCCTGGGGATCCCTGGGCTCATAGGGGTAGTAATATTGGAGATGCAGGAGATCCATAGAGTTAGGTGAAGTAGAGGTTGTTGGATGGGTCTAATAGGTGGTGGTATTAACTCCTTATTTGTGTCAGATATGAGAAATCAAGCCTCATATCTGACACAGTTAAGGTGTTAGGCTCATAACACATAAGGTGTTAGGCTCATAGAAAGTCAGATATAATACTTGTTTGCTTCACAGAGGCATTTTTTTGTGCCGCTACTGGTTGGTCTCAGTACACATAGGATTGTACAATCTGAGAATTTACATGCAACCAGAGAGTAACGTGTTTTTGAATGGAATGGGTTTTGGAGAAAAATGGGACAGCAATATGTGGACTGAGATTTTTGGTCTTTTTACACTATTTTGTGTGCACATTATTTCCTATATTATATTTAGCACTCCAACATATTCAGTAGCACGTGTGATAGGGCTAGATTTTCTATGAATTGGAATAGCTAGGTAGTTTTTCAGTGAAACGTTATCAACTGGTCTAAAAAAGTCCAGTTCTAAAGAAAAGAAAAAAGACACCTTTTTGTGGCTAATACACTTGTTTATTCATGCCACAAACTGAATTTGCTTTTTATTAAAACAAAATATTTTTATTATTTTAACTCGTTAACATTTTATATTAAAATTCGGTCGATTAAAATATATTTCTCTTGAGCTTTCTGCTCTAGGGAACTTATGACGTCTCCTTGACTTTTTTCTTTTTTTACTTTGTCTTTTTCCTTATATTGTATCTTCGTTAAAGTATTTTAGCGTGTACGGCTTTCATATAAAGTATCTAATTATTCTGATGTATAATTGCAACAAATGTATACAATATCAGAAGTTGACCCTTAGGGATTGAAGTATTGATAATTAGTTTCTGCTATGTATCTTACACTTCCGAATTATTACACTTTATATTACTCATTTGCAACAGTTACTGTTATCTTATTGTATCAATTAAGCAGTTTTATAATTTTCTTATGAATATCTATGTAAATAGATTTCTATCATTAACTTAACTTTCTTGTAAAATAATCAAAACATACACATGAATTATTATTCAATTCTATGTGTTGTATTTAATATTATTCTCTAATAAATTTGCGATATTAAAGTGATGATCTCAGTGTTTTTAATCAAATTACTTTTTGGTTTTGTGATCAATTACTTTGGTCCATGAACTTCAATATTTCTTTGTTTGTATATTTGTATAAAAATATATTTTTTTCAGTTTTTTCTATATTCCTTTTTGCATCAGACTATATTCTTATAATTCTGTTTATATTGTATTCACAAAAAGAACCCTTCAATTGATTCCCTACCTATCATTGTACCTTATGGCTGTCTTTTTATTTGCAGCCAGGAATATTTTAGCTTGCTGATTTTATTTATGCCTTACCTCATGGCTATCTACTTTTTTACAGCCACACAGGAATTGTTTCTGTTTTGAGTTAGAATTTAATATTTACAGCCACTACTTTACCAAGAATCCTTTTATTTAAAGTTTGAAATGTAAAATTTACCGAATTTTTTCTTTACTGTTACCTCAAGGTTGTCTACTTTTTTTATAGCCACTACTTTACCAGATACCTTTGCAATAGGATACATTTAAATTACTTTTTAATCAACTATAGTTTACCTCGTGGCCATTATCTTTTTTACAGCCACTACTTTGCTAGTTTTAATTATAAAGCATAAGCTAGCAGAACTTTTTTTATTCTATTTTGTTGTCCTCTCTTTTAGTCTCTTATTTTGTTTTACTATTAGTTATAAAAAGGCCTTCTATTTAAACACTGTTAATTATTGTGCATTTTACAGCATCCACTTTCAAAACCCTAATGATAAATTAAACTATTGTTTATTACTAAGTATTTTTTCCCCCAACTGTCATGGACCCCTTTGGTGTTGGGCCATTGAGCCACCATAAAAACACAGAATGCTTGGCTCCAGCCACAGGATTATCTGCATAACCACCTCCATTGTATTTTTAAATATTGTTTTGTCTTATTCTTTGCCAGATTAAGTTAATCACGTCTGATATGTGCTAGAGATGGCAGGATGTGTATTGGAGATTAAGCCTATTACTCTCAGAAAAACTACTGTTAGACCCCATGTGGAATGTATCTCTTGTGATTGTCTGCCACACCCTCTCATTGTTACATTGTGTACACCCCCTCTGTATCTAACTGCTATAAATATTGCTGTCATTTCAAAAATAAATCTGTTCACTCTGAGGCATATAGAAATTGTATGTTCTCTTATTTTGTCCTTGGTGACTGCGATACTGAACCTATCTCCACCCTCTAAGTAACCTGTCCTACTCACTACCACAGGAAGGTTACTGGGACTCCTGGAAGCATTGAACACTGATAGAGAGACTCTGACTGATACAGAGGCCAGATATCAGGATGCGGGTGCCGATTTTTCGAAGAACCCAATGGTCCTTGTGGGTAGATAACCTGTAGTCTATAGCAGGTGGCTCTGGGCTTGTATAGCCCCTACTCTTGGATCATCAAAACTGGTGGCAGTGGTGGGATCTTGATGGAAGAACTGGCAGCAAGAATGGGATATGGTGATCTAAGGAGTATTTAAGTCCAGATCTTTCTGCGACTTAGCGTGTATGCAGAAACCAATCAGTGATTTGGCCAAACCTTCAAATTCAGGTCCAAGTCCAAGAAAGGCAAGCCCTGGATAGATGGGGTCATAGACATCATGGAGGCCTGCAGAGAGGTGGTGAACAGGAAGAAAAGGAGTCTGATCACAAGTATGCTGGAGCGGCGATAGCAATGAATTGCCACAGAAGAGGATAGGTGGACAGCTATTCTAAATCAGCGAATGGCTTCCCCTTGGCTCCAGCCAGATGAAAAGCTAGCAGAACAGCCTGAGTACCAGGTGTGGATGGAGCTTGACTTGGAGCATAAGTATTTGGACCTAATGCTTCCAACTCCTGCATCCCAATGGCCCTCCTTCTACATGCTTGGATTGGTGGAAGGGCTTCCTGATGTGCTGTAGGGTGATCCAGAAAGTGGCCTGGGAACCACAGAGCAATAGTAAATCCTATTTGAACAGCATCAAAAGGATGTGGAAATTGAGCCAGGTACAAAAGAAGAAGTGATGCTCAGCCAGTTGGTCCATAAAGAAATGGATTCGGAAAAAGAGTATGAGGAACTGCTTGAAGAGGTGGGCCCAGGTGGGACCTGGATCAAGTACTTGGAGTTACCTCATGCTTCCCCAGCTGAGCTATCAGAGAATACACTGCAAGAAGAAATTGACTGTTGGCTACACCCCTATAAGGTGGAAGAAGGAAACCAGAAGGTAACTGGAGTTTTGACCGCTGCTAAACAGATGAGATCAGAGGGACTGCTGGGTACTCACCACAATAGGCAGGCCGGGAGAACAGTCCAGACCCTTGTAGATGCAAGATCAGGGAGCAGTGTTAAGCAGCACAAGCCAATGGGAGATGGCCATCAAACAGAGAAGTTCCAGCTGCTAACCAAGGATGAGGAGCTGGAGACTGAGCAGTTGGCAGAGGAGGATACTCACCCTAAAGAGCTACTGAACCCAACAAAGTCAGCTACCCTAGGAGAGCCTCCACCAGGAAAGGTCTTCATCCAGAGACCTAATGCTGAGTCCTGCTTTGTTTTTCCCCAACCCTGCATTGACAACTGACTCTAAGGAGATTGTGCTGATGGGGAAGTGTTTTTTTACCCCTGCATTAGCTGCTCCTTAGTTAGGATATACCAGAGCCACCTTTTGCCTGTGGCCAAGGGGGTAGCAGGATGCCCCTGGATAATATCGTAGTTTCTGAGACCCGGGATGTGTCCCCAAGATTCATGTCTGCAATATGGGATGGGTTATTGAAGGAAATGGAGATGGGGTTGAGCTGTGTTGCAACCTTTGACCCAGAGGACTGGGATCTCAGATGTTGTGAAGGAAAATGGGAGAGGGTGGCTGAGAAGTGGCTACTAGCTCAGACACCCCCTGGAAGGACTGTGCAATTGGATTATGTTCCCAATACACTACAGAAATTGAGGTTAGAGGCTGTGGACATTCTCCTGAAAGATGGACAAACACCCATGAACCGGGCCAACCTACTTCCTCCTCCAGGAGGAGGTCATGCACTGGGACTTATGCAGTGGCCACTTGGGCCAACAATTTTTTTTATTTGGATGCAGACTTGGGCTATGGGCTGAAGTTCAAGACTATCATCTGTTAAAGATCATAACCCCAGAACTGCTGTCTGGAAGAAGAGGGGAGTAATGTCACGGACCCCTTTTTATTTGCCTGGGTGTTGGGCCATTGGGCCACCAAACAAAAACAGACTGCTTAAATCCAGCCACTGGATTATCTGCATAAACACCTCCATTGTATTTAAATATTTTTACGTCCTATTGTTTTCCAGATTAAGTTAATCATGTCTGATATGTGGTAGAAACAGCAGGATGTGTATTGAAGATTAAGCCTATTACTCAGTAAATTACTGTTAGAGTTTATCTCTTGTGATTGTCTGCCACAGCCTCTCATTGTTACATTGTGTACACCCCCTCTGTATCTAACTGCTATAAATATTGCTGTCATATCAAAAATAAATCAATTCACTCTAAGGCATATAAAAATGATATGTTCTCTTATTTTGTTCCTGGTGGCTGCAATATTGAACCTATCTCCACCCTCTAAGTGACATGTCCTGATCACTAACACAGGAAGGTTACTGGGACTCCTGGAACCACTGATTACTGATAGAGAGACTCTGACTGATACAGAACCTAGATATCAGGGTGCTGGTGCCGAGATTTAAAAAAAAAAACAATGGTCCTTGTGGGTAGATAACCTGTAGTCTATAGCAGGTGGCTCTGGACTTGTATAGCCCCTACCCTCTAATCGTCTCACCAACTGTTGTATGTTGTTTTCTTTATAATAATATCCCCAGCAGTACCTGCTATTATGCTGCACAATTGAATAGTTGTTTGGCGCAAACACTGTCGTGCAATATCTCCCTAACCGTGCTGCACCTATAGAGCACGTCACTAAATGCCCGATGCTGTGTTTCGTGACATCTCTCGATCTCAGCTCATCAGGGGCAATGTGCTGCATGTCTAAGCATCTATTTATACTTTCAGTTGTATGATTCTTATTAACTCCTTATGGTAGTATTACATAAAACTGGATGAACTAAATACACGTATTGTGATCAATTACTTTTCATGTTTTATCCTGTTTTTATATTCTTCTTCTCTCCTTCCCGTTCTTTCTTTCATTCATATAACTTGCTTTGATACTTAACTGTACATTTTAAGTCAAACATTTTATTGACTACATAATTTTTTTTAGTATAAACAACCTGGATTATTTTTGTATATAAATACATTCTTTCATCATTTTAATTAATACTGTGTGTTATTCTTTATATTTATAACAACCTGCTATATCCCTATAATCTTTATTCTATATATTTATAACATCTTACTCTATCATATTATCCCTTATTATCTCTATATAAATAGGAATATTTCAGTAAGCTTCTTGTATTTATCTTAGATTTAATTAATTTATTATTCCATATATAATTAAATTGTTTTCCTATTTTTTCTTTTATATTTTGTTATTTTAAATATGTTCCTTGGGATAATAACATTCCTATTATTTTTTCCTTCTATATGTGGTTGTTTGGAAGGAATATAGAAAAAACAGAAAAAATAAATGTTTATACAAATATAAAAATAAAGAGATATTTAAGTTCATAGACCAAAGTAATTGATCACAAAACCACTGAGATTGTTTGATTAAAAACACTAAGACCATCAATTTAATATCAAAAATGTATTAGAGAATAATATTAAATACAACATATGTAGCAACAAAAATAATGGGAGTTAATTGAATAATAATGTATTTGTATGTCTTGATTATTTTACAAGAAAGTTCAGTTAATGATAGAAATCTATTCACATAGATATTCATAAAAAAATTGTGTGATTCAGGAACAGCACATATTGTTAAAGGAAAGTATGATAAAAAGAGCACAAGGTCTATGACAAAATAAGGATTAACATTATTCATTTTTATATACAAATTCATATTATACCATTAGTAGGGATGTTATAGGATCACTTGAAGATACAATAATTCAAGTAACCATACAGGGTTTGGTTTAATACTGTATAAGTGGTTAATTGATACAATAAGATAACAGTAGCTTTTGCAATTGAGTAATATAAAGTGTAATAATTCTGAAGTGTATATAGCAGACACTAATTATCAATACTTCAATCCCTGAGAGTCAACTACTGATATTGAATACATTTGTTGCAATTATACATCAAAATAATTAGATACTTTATATGAAAGCCGTGCAATATAAAATACTTTAACGAAGATACAATATAAGGAAAAATACAAAGTAAAAACAGAAAAAAGTCAAGGAGACCTCATAAGTTTTCTAGAGCAGAAAGCTAAAAAAAAACAAGTTTTAATCGACTGTATTTTAATTACTTTAAAATAATAAAAATCTTTTGTTTTAATAAAAAGCAAAATCAGTTTGTAGCATAAAAAAAAACAAGAGTATTAGCCACAAAAAGGTGTATTTTTTATTTTCTTTAGAACTTGACTTTTTTTAGCCCAGTTGATAAAGTTTCACTGAAACATTACAATACACCTTGGCTACAAATATATTGGGATATTAGACCAATAGTTGAAAGTCTTCAATAGCTAGGTAGTGATTTATGAGTCAGTATTGCATTGGAAGTTTTTAGTGTCACTAAAATCATAAAGGAGATCTGAAGCAGAGATTTCATTTTGAGATACACAAATCTAATTTATTGTAATCAATGGGCTAATAAGAGACCACAAAGAGATTTAACTTAAAGGCATATCTAAGTGAGCTGTATTATGAATGCATCTGATAGTGGAGAATTAGTAGTTCAAACATTTAAACACTTACATTGAAGTCAGCAAAATCTTTTATAATTTCTAAAAGTTACAAATCAGTGTTAACACCCTCCAAACCAAGGATAAATTAGCATTACATTTAAAATGATTTGTTTTTGCCAATCAGGTTAGCTGAAACTTTTGAATTTATTCTGGGTTCCTGTTTGTGGTGCAAAGTAGCCTGGGATATGTAGTGTGCTATACATTGTTACGGACATATAGGCAGGAAGCTGCAAGGAGATTGGCCGAGCAAACAACCACAGGTAAATAGTGGGTTAATATTGCTCATACCAAAATATTGTCCTTTGGATCCTATTTAGGAATCCTTGAACAACCAACCAAGGTTGTAAGAAACACCTTTTATGCAGCCTTTATTTTAATTATTATTGCCACATACTAATTTTAAAAATTCTATATTTATTTGTACATTTAAAATGTTGTTAAAAATGTAACGATTAAAAAATTTATGTTAAACCCAAGGGGCCTCATTCTATTATCGGCCGTAGGAGATGCGGGGCCGCAAGGACTGGCCGCAGGCTATTTGCCTATTCTATTCCCTTCCCGGAAGCTCCGGCAGGCTTGCGGCCGGCGCCTTATTATCCCTTGCGGCCGCAAGCGCCGGAGGAAAGCCTTTGATCTTAAACGGCCGCAAGATTTTCGGCTGCAAGAAAATCCCGGTTGCTATTCAAATGCTCCGGGAACCCTCTCGGCAAGGCTAAAACCGAGCCGCAACTTACTTGCAGCAAAAAGGTCCCCCAAGCATACAATTAAGCACATAATATAGCCATCCTGCACTCTGAGGAGACGATAAAGTGATTGGAGGTGTTAGCATTCATAGCACAACATTCCCCTACACTCAAATCTGAAAATAATTTTTATTTTAATTCATGTCAAATATACGTGGACAAAGTCCCGAGGGCTTGGAGCACCTCAGACCCGCCCATGCTGCGGGCCGGAAAATAAACAGTTAATTAAATATCGGATTTGGGCTGATGTGCAAGCTTGAGAGGGGGTTGCTATTAATCCTCATGTCCCCCATTATGATCCCTAGCATTTACAGAGCTTTACAGTGCCGACTTGAATTTACATTTACTTTTAAAGTTTTCAGACCTTACGGCCGGTCGCATGATTTGCGGCCGGCCGTAAGGGGGATATCCTTGCGGCGCCATCTATTTGAATTGCAAGGTAAAGAACCCCTGCAAGGAATCACAGCTTTGCGGCCGTTTTACGGACAATAATTGAATGAGGGCCAAGGTGTTTAATCCTTTGGGCTTTTTGACGTCCAGCAAATTATTAAAGGTTTATTTAAGTTTTATTTTTGTTGTTATTATATTCTTTGCTTTGATCACAGCTTTTTTATTTAATTACTTTATTATGCTCAAGTCAATAAAAGATTTGGTTTTTCAATTCAACTGTATTTGTGTATTTTTGGTTATGTTTTCTTAGTCAAATCCTTATCAGGTACCCTGGATTTTAATTTACATAGGATTAAGATTTGTACATAAGATTAAGATACGGTTTTATAATCCTTTTATCTGTTTATAGTTTTGTTTATTCATACAGCACTTCACTTGAGTATATGTTTTAAGTGCCTTTGTGTTTCTTTTGTGTTAATCTTTTATCCTGTTTATTTATGTTAATTCGTAATTCTATTAATCAAAGTGCATTATAATTCAAATTGTGTTATTCAAAACTTCTTATCTAAAAGCACTTGTGCTATTGTGACTTAGTTCTAATTTCTTCTTATATTACCCTTTTACCTCGTGACTGTTAGTCTGTCACATTCACTACTTTACCTTATTCATTTATAGTGCTAATGCTGTGTTATTTTTTTTAAATGTATACACTCCTGATTTGATGCTGTTTCTTAAACTATATGTTTCATTAATACTTCTGTCTATTGTTTTTTAGGAGGTTGTGTCCTACTTTTTCTTCCGCTTTTTTGCTTTAATTATGCTTTTACTCCTTTTTCCTTTTTCTTGCTTTTCTATTTCCTTATTCTTGTATATTACTCTATTGTTACTATATTGTGACTTTGTGGCGAAGGAATTGGCTTTCTATCTTGCTTTTAAGTTAGTAGTGGACCTGGAGTTTTAGAGCTGTATCTATCATGCTCCACTCTATGTTGGCGTGGTCTGAGCTGTGATCGCGCTTACTGATGATGTCAGACTCTATCAGTCTCTCACTCATCAGGGGCACAGTGCTGCCTTCTCTGTGGAGCTATTTATAGTTTCTATGGCAATTAGTTAACTCTTTGTGTTCCATAGTTTCTATGGCAATTAGTTAACTCTTTATGTTCCTGAATGTTTTTGTTCATACTTTATTTTCAAATGTTGCTTTTGACTTTCTTTTTTACTATATTATCTTTATATTATTTAAATAAGTGTAATAATTTTGAATAAGGAAATTACTTATCAAAGTTATACTTTTAACTTGCTAGCATTAGTATACCTTTGTATTATTTTATTGAAACTTTGTTTGCTAAACATATTTTTTTATTTTAAATTATAATTATTTTGCATACCATGTTAATTTATTTTTTATCTAATCCGGATACTTATGTTTATTTTTTATTTTTCTATATTCTGTATTGTTTATTTATATTTCATTTTTTGTTTGTATATATTATTTATTCACTTATTTATTTATATATATTTATTTTATTTATGTTTTTTTTATTTATTATTGACTTTTATAGATAAAGATTGTATTCTAATTACTTATTTTAATTTTTCATATCTTTGAATAAAAGTTTTTTTTTTTTTCTATTTTGTTTTATTAGTAATAATTTCAAATGAATAGTATATATATATATATATATATATATATATATATATATATATATATATATATATATATATATAGAATCTTCTGTTAAACTTTTGTATCCTTTTCATATATTAAATCTAGATATTTTTCATAAGAGGTTTTTTCAAATGAATGCTGTATATGTAAATTCTTCATTTAAACCCTGTGTTTTTTTTGCATCCAATTGAAATATCCATTTTGCCTCTTGACACAGTAAGGGTCGATAATATCGGCCATAGGAGATGCAGGGCCGCAAGTACCGGCCGCAGGCTATTTGCCTATTCTATTCCCTTCCGGCCGGGGACTCCGGCAGGCTTTGATCCTAAACGGCCGCAAGAGTTTTGTCCTCAAGCAAATCCCGGTTGCTATTCAATTGCTCCGGGAACCCTCTCTGCAAGGCTAAAACCGAGCCGCAGCTTACTTGCAGCAAAAAGGTCCCGCAAGCACACAATTAAGCACATAATAAAGCCATCCTGCACTCTGAGGAGACGATAAAGTGATTGGAGGTGTTAGCATTCATAGCACAACATTCCCCTACACTCAAATCCGTAAATATTTTTTATTTTAATTCATGTCAAATATCCGTGGACAAAGTCCCGAGGGCTTGGAGCACCTCAGACCCGCAAAGGCTGCGGGATTAGCCTCCGTCAAATCCGTAAATGGGTAAAACAGACCTACGGGTTGTAAAGGGCTTTCTTACAAGTCGTAGCATAGAAAAGCCATCCTGTACTTTTATTAGAAGTGAAAGTGATGTTTGGTTTTAGAATTAATAGCTCAACATTCCCCTACTCTCAAATCCGCAAATAAAGATATTTAACTTCATGTTCAATCTTTGTGTTTTATCTATGATGCAAGCCCGCACGGGTTTGAATAACGAGCAACGGGCTTGGGGGGCAGTCATCCGCCAAACCCGTACGTGCTTCACCAAGAAGATACGGTCGTGCGTTACGTCCAGAAGTCTCAAGCCCGTAATCCTGAAATCAATTAACCTGAAATCAATTAACCAATAGGAAGATGACAATCAAGGCCACAAATAGTTTAAAAGTGAGGGAAATTCGTAAATCTGTGACTGTGTTGTATGCTGTGCAAGTGGACACACAGGTCTTGGAGTTGGAGGGTTTTAAGAGCGAGCAAGAGAGAGTGAGGAGAGGAGGAGAGATGGAAGGAGAAGGCAGTGAAGGGAGAGGCCAGGGAGAGCAGGGCCCCCAGCCACAGGCTGGCCAGCAAGCTGCTGCTGCTGCCAGAAAAAGGGCAGCAAACTTTAATCAGGAGGAGATTGAAACTCTCATAAGAGGAGTTCAAGCCCACCACTCCATCTTAACCGGTGGGAGCGAGGTGAGGCCCAGGCAAAGGACAGATGCCTGGAGGGCAATAGCAGCTGAAGTTTCTTCGCTGGGGTATGCAAATAGGACCTGTCAGTCTGTCCAGCACCGGTACCAAGACTGCCGCATTGATGTAAAAAAGAAAATGGCGAATGAGGCCAATGCGGCACGTGGAACTGGTGGTGGGCCTCCAGAAACATTTACATACCCCGGTTGGGAGGCCACAGTGCGCGACATGATCCAGCCAGCGGCAGTCGTGGGCCTCCTTGGCCTGGTGGACACGGGTGGAGCAGAAAGCCTGCAATGTGAGTACCATGTACACCTTAACACCCTCATATGTACGCACATGTACCCCACACAGATAGATAACTGACGTTGAATTGCACTGTAAGATATCTGGTTGTGACTACAGATATATGAGGCAGCAAAAATCATGTAAATCCAGTGTAAAGAAATATACTTGTCAGAATTGTTAGCAATGAAATATATGTCCAATACCTCCTCCCACAACAATTTGGACATTTCAAATTATGGGTGTACTCACTTTGTTGCCAATGGTTTAGACATTAATGGCTGTGTATTGAGTTATTGATGGGTCAGCAAACTTACTTTACATTGTAGCAGAGTGTCATTTCTTCAGTGTTGTCACATGAAAAGATATACTAAAATATTAACAACAATGTGACGGGTGTACTCACTTCTGTTAGATACTGTGGCCCTCATTCAATTGCAATTTGGCCAATTGAATAGGGCTCTAAATAAGCACATAACATATATTTTTTAAATAATTTTTTAGTTAGTAAAAGTCTATCCAAAAGCAAGGTTTTTTACTAACTAAAAACTTTTTCAAAAAATATATGTTATGTGCTTATTTAGAGCCCTATTCAATTGACCAAATTGCAATTGAATGAGGCCCTGTATGTTCACTATTAGGATGTGAGCCACTTACGGACACCTGTCTCATTTGTCTGTTTCTGTGTCATATAGATTGTTAATACCAACCTTCCCTCATGGTTGAAATCAGTAATGCAAACACACTGTGAGAATTCTATTGACACCCCTAACTGATGGTGCAGAGCACAGATGTGGAGTCTGAAGGTCCTTTCATTGATGTTACAGAAATGCTATGGTATCAACATTGACGAGGCAGACACAAACAACATCTCGGATAAATCATATTTACTATTTACAGAAATTAACAAAGCAAGCTTGCCACAAAGCCACAGGTTGACTAATCATCACAGGTAAGCAAAGGATCATGGTGGAGGGGGGTAGGATACAAAATCCAAGTAACACAGGGAAATAGGGATATGAGAGCAGAATGCAGGCAAGGGAAATTACCTTGATATTGATGATCATGGGATTTACAGTGTATCACCCAACATTAGGAAATATAATAGATCTCATTATTGTTACTACATATATATAACAGTCAATAAGGAAAGACCACAATAATCCAGAATAAGGTGATATACATATGGGGAGAGCAAAATGCATGCTTGTGTGTTAAACGGACACTCTGATGCTACATCAGAAGTATAAGTGCTCAATCAGTGAATGCTATGAGCCCATGAGGTAAGTTCTCACGCAACAATAAGCAGCCCCTACATAGATAACCTTAGTCAAAAAGATGAGGACCTGACCAGGACCATATCAGTCAGATGTTACTTATTCCAGAGAACTCACAACAAACCAGGCAATATCAAGGGTGGTTTGTTCTCTTAGTGAGCATCTATACTCACTGTTGTTGCATATGCATAACTGAAGATTAAAGTAACCTCATTACCTGTTAAGTCCCAAGCCTGGATTTACTCTTCCCCATATGCACAGGGAGGGTCACATCAGCACTGAAGAAAAGATCTGGAAGGGTTTGTGCTGCAGGCTTCACAACAGTCCAAGTAGAGGAGAGGATAGAATGTCTAAACCAATAGGTACATATGAATCGAGGTAGACTATATGAGCATACATATGGATATACCAGGAACATCAGCTCACAGATGTCACATCACATCTGCATTGTATAGTGAAATTGTCTCGTGACACATATCGGCTATTCAGTCAAGGTAATCAGATATCAAACTGGATCCAACAAAGCAATGGAACGGACACATGCACATACATGAGAACATTGACATGGCCATGGAATGTCATGATGTTTATCGTCATGCCTTGTTCTGACCGTGATCTGGAATACAAACACACAAATAATATATTAGTGGAAACCTTACATATGCCATATGAGCAGCCACCAACAGATGCAGGTATGTCGGCACACATGTTATGCATTGGGATCTCGTACAAGCTAACCATCTGTCAGATGATAATGATGGCCCAGACTAATTTGTCCGGATGTGAGATTATTATTAGTCTAATTATCATTTATTTGTATTGTGCAAACATATTCCGTGGTGCTGTGCAGGGGAGAAGAACACGAAAATATACAGTATTTAATATTGCCAACGCCAGAAAATGGAGGGCCCTGTTTTGAGCGTAAAGTCTGTTGATAACTGATTTCTTCCCAAAGGCCCCAACAAGATTCGAAAATCACCACTTCCAAGCTAAAGGTAATGGACATGGGGAAGAGTAGATAAGGAATAGCAAGGTTAATAAGTAAGTGAGAGATACATAGGAAGGAAGTTGTGTCAAGTAGAAAGTTATGCATTAGTCGGAGAGGGAAGGGATCAGATGTAAAGTACGATGCACTATTATGTAATAAGGTATCTGCCCCATGTGGACAGATAATGTAATCTGCAGATGGGACAGTCAGGAGACACATAGTTTAACCACAGCTTGAGTAAGATTAGCTGATGGGCGAATAAAAGGAGAGAGGTGGGCATGAGAGTTGAAATGAAAATGTTGGAGACAAAAAGGGGAGAAGTAGAGTCTGAGGAAAAGGCAGGGGATGTGAGGAAGAAGACAATAAAAAACATAGTGTAAAGGGTTAATTGGGATAGTTAGCAGAAGTTGCTAATTGTTCAGGTGTCGAAGACTTGTGTGACTCAATAAATTAAGGGTAAACAGGGGTGGGTGGGATGAGGAGAGAGACAGACAGACAGACAAATAGAGAGACAGAGAGAGACAGAGAGACCAGTGCAGCCTGTAATAGAAATGGAAGATCCCAACTATCACACATTGATACATGTTCGGACATCCACATGTGGTTCTCTACCTTGGATAGATCAAGTGGAGTATTCAACGAAGAGATCTGTTCCCCCAGGATACGTCTGCATGGTCCGATAAACGTTTCTGACCGCTTCAGCAATAAATAGGGGATGTCTTGGGGAAAAGAAAGTTAGGCCTACATTAATGGAGTTATTAGTCATTTCCTCTCATGCATACATGCACATGTTTCCCGCAAATACTCACTTACAATGTAGACGACATTGATGTAGCTGATGTTCTGTTGCTGTACAGGTCGTTTCCCATGTCTGTGTGGGTAAACAATGTGTTGACACACGGCAGCAGTTCTGTAATGGCAATATGATGATATGAGTCACACAATCTATATGATATATTGCACAATGATTCCTAGTTAACACATCCTTGAGACTATTCCTGTTATCTGACTGAGAATGCTTTTACCAGCATTCGCTGACAAAGAACAGGAGGGATCCCCTCTTTGCATCCCATGAGGTACATTTATTATGGTTTACAATATGCTGGTATGTTCATATATTCAGATTGCTATGAATTGCATTGACCTCCATGGGATGTGGAATAGCATGATCAGACAATGGGAACATTACTGTTCTGTGAAGATGTTTTCAAATACGATTGTGAGGCCTATATCCATTGACATTGTGGAATACATAAGACCATCCATTTAGCTTAGCATCTGGAGGTTGGCAGATATCAATATATATGATGTGTATGGGAATGTGCGCATACTTACCAATAACGGATATCAGAGCAGGCTGTATTTGATCCAGTATTAAGAATGCGTCACGAGACATATGTTACATCACAAAGCTATCCTCTACTGTGGACTGTTGTATATTCTGTATGACAATGGGGAAGGAGAAAAGAGATGTATTAGTAACCATAATCAAGGTACATTATAGTTGGTTGTTATTAGTTTCAGACTTGCATGGGAAGTACTCCCGAATGACGTGGGCACGTAGTAGTGACCCCTGAATGTTATCCTCACCAGGGGGAGGTACTGGATGCTCAGCTGGTTCAAGCGGAACATCATCAATGTTCCCCAGACAGTTTGCCTGTACTGCTATATTGTGCAGACAACAGCAGGCCAGGATGATGTGACAAACCTTCACTGGTGTATACTGTAGCGCCCCGCCAGTGGAATGTAAACATCTGAAGCGCATCTTCAGGAGGTCAAAGGTGCGCTCTATTACATTCCGGGTTCTGGCATGCGCCGCATTGTACCTCTCCTCCCCCTCTGTGCATGGATTGTTCACAGGGGTCAACAACCACGGCAAACACCTATATCCTGCATCACCTGAAGGAAACAAAAATGGGAGATGTAGATATGAATGTGAGGTTGTGCTGCTCGTTAAAGCATCTGTAAATATACACAATGATTAATGTGACGTTAGTTTAGGGATCTCTGGGTTGGAACTTCCTACTCCTATGACCAGGTCACATCGGGTTAGGCACAGCAACAAGCTACGATGCAATGGCTCAGTCGGCACACCTTCTTTAGGGCACTCAGCAAATGAGCCAGGACAATACGGCGCTGACAGAAGCCGGCGACAGTAGCGCACTGTTGAAAATTGTGTGGCAAAATGTGCGTCGATCAAAGAGCGCAAGTTGTAGAATCTATTGCCTAATGGGCCAAAACCCTCTAACCCGAGCCCTCAGACCCCATACCTAACCCGAACCACTGAGACCCCATGCCTAACACTAACACTCAGAATCCGAAGCCTTAGCCCAAAGACCCCTAACCCTAAAACCCCTAAGTCCACCCTTAAGTCCTTATCTCAACTCCTGCGCGCAGATGTCGTGCGCGCTATTGAGGGACCCCATTTTGTCTTTTGGCGCATGCGTTGTTGCGCATTTTTCACGCAACAATGGAATAGCATTACAGTGGAACATGATGTTTATGTTAGGGGATCCTTTATGGGTACTCACCCAGTAGCCACCCAGGTGGAGCTTGTCCAGACTCAAAATAACGATGGGTGGATGACTGACGCAGGATATGGGCATCATGAGTACTTCCCGGGAAGCCTGCAACCACATTTTGTATGCGCATGCCTGCATCACAAACAACCTGTACATTGATGGAATGATAGTGTTTGCGATTTCTGAACAGCGCTTCTTGCTCTCTAGGAGGTTTCAATGCTACATGTGTACAATCCATAGCACCGAGCACATTGGGGATACTTCCCATTCGAAAGAAATCTGCTTTCACCTTCAAGATCTCTTCCCCAGTGTGGGGAAAACTGATGTATCTGGCAGCTTTCGGAACGATAGCATGGAGGAATGTGCTCAGGCACCTTGAAAGGCTTGCCTGAGACATTCCTCCTATTATGCTAGCAGTGTTCTGAAAACTACCAGATGATAGGATGTGTATGGCGGCTAACATCCGTGTCATGCCTAAGATGGCTCTATTGGTCCGTGAGGAAGGCTCCATGTCCTCCCTCAGGACCGCATAGAGCTCCTCCAGGCTGGCATGGGTTAGCCTAAAACGCTCATACACTTTCACATCAGTTAACCCCTCTAATGTGACTCTCTCCCTGTACACCCTGGGTGCACGAAGCCTCCTGGCAGGCTCCTGGGCCTGCTCACCCCCCTGTGGGGTCTCTCATCTGGCCCCCCAATAGCGGAATCACGCATCGCGCCACAGGTCTCACAGCCAATCACTTACGGGATAGACCATTTGATTGACAGTGGGAGTGAATAATTAGCAATGACACGCTCCCACCTCTCGACTGTGTTGCGATTTCGGCCGAAGTAGCACGCGGTTCCCGGAGCTTGGTGGGTGAGAGGAGGTAAGTTGCTTTATTATCAAGTCGCGTTTTATGTTCTTTTTACGGAAATACGTTACTACATTTACGGAGTACGATGTAAAGAAGTCCAATTGCGTTCTTTTTCTTGTTTATAGGTTTCTTGAGAGTTTGGTTATTTTGTTTGGAGGGAGGTAAGTTGCATTGTACATGCTTTTCATCCTATCAAGTTGTATTTTATTTTTATGTTTTGCCAATTTCTATATTTACTGAATACACTGGCGAGAAGTACAATTGTGTTTTTTTCTTGTTTATAGGTGTTGGGAGTGTTTTTGGATTTTGTCCGGCACAACGTAGTTTGGAGGGAGGTAAGTTGCATTGTACATGCTTTTCATCCTATCAAGCTGTATTTTATTTTTATGTTTTGACAATTTCTATATTTACTGAATACACTGGAGAGAAGTACAATTGTCTTTTTTTCTTGTTTATAGGTGTTTGGAGTGTTTTTGGATTTTGTCCGGCACAACGTAGTTTGGAGGGAGGTAAGTTGCATTGTACATGCTTTTCATCCTATCAAGCTGTATTTTATTTTTATGTTTTGACAATTTCTATATTTACTGAATACACTGGCGAGAAGTACAATTGTGTTTTTTTTGGGGTTGGCTTATAGGTTTGGAGAGTTTTTTTGTGTGGGGAGAGGAGTTTGGTGGAGGAAGGTAAGTTATTTTTTTTTTATGTTTCGTATTATATCTTGATATCTCTCTCTCTCTCTCTCTCTTTATATATATATATATATATATATATATATATATATATATATACAGCAATTATTTCACATATGGTGGGCTAAGAGTGATAGAAGCCCTCCACCGTACAAAGTACAGTAGTACAAATAAGGAATAGTACATTAGTGATTCCACTTGAATGTCTAAAAATAAGTTGATAAAAACTTATTTCCTGCTCAAAATACTCAGAAACACAGTATATGCACTGCAATCTGGGAAAACTGGGCAGGACATGCAAATGAGGCCACACAATGCACCATCACTCTGTCAATCCAAACCATTTTAAACATGGCTCCTTTAATGCATATGCTTACTGTATTTCACAGTTTTAGACACAGCAACGGATGGATTTTTCACAAACCAGGTCACTTAACCACATACAGTACTGTTTCACGGTTACTGCCGATCCTCAGTATGGTGTGAGTGCCTGGTTTGTGTGTTGATTGTTGTAAAGAGTATTTCTATACAGCAATTATTTCACATATGGTGGGCTAAGAGTGATAGAAGCCCTCCACCGTACAAAGTACAGTAGTACAAATAAGGAATAGTACATTAGTGATTCCACTTGAATGTCTAAAAATAAGTTGATAAAAACTTATTTCCTGCTCAAAATACTCAGAAACACAGTATATGCACTGCAATCTGGGAAAACTGGGCAGGACATGCAAATGAGGCCACACAATGCACCATCACTCTGTCAATCCAAACCATTTTAAACATGGCTCCTTTAATGCATATGCTTACTGTATTTCACAGTTTTAGACACAGCAACGGATGGATTTTTCACAAACCACGTCACTTAACCACATACAGTACTAAGCATATGCATTAAAGGAGCCATGTTTAAAATGGTTTGGATTGACAGAGTGATGGTGCATTGTGTGGCCTCATTTGCATGTCCTGCCCAGTTTTCCCAGATTGCAGTGCATATACTGTGTTTCTGAGTATTTTGAGCAGGAAATAAGTTTTTATCAACTTATTTTTAGACATTCAAGTGGAATCACTAATGTACTATTCCTTATTTGTACTACTGTACTTTGTACGGTGGAGGGCTTCTATCACTCTTAGCCCACCATATGTGAAATAATTGCTGTATAGAAATACTCTTTACAACAATCAACACACAAACCAGGCACTCACACCATACTGAGGATCGGCAGTAACCGTGAAACAGTACTGTATGTGGTTAAGTGACCTGGTTTGTGAAAAATCCATCCGTTGCTGTGTCTAAAACTGTGAAATACAGTAAGCATATGCATTAAAGGAGCCATGTTTAAAATGGTTTGGATTGACAGAGTGATGGTGCATTGTGTGGCCTCATTTGCATGTCCTGCCCAGTTTTCCCAGATTGCAGTGCATATACTGTGTTTCTGAGTATTTTGAGCAGGAAATAAGTTTTTATCAACTTATTTTTAGACATTCAAGTGGAATCACTAATGTACTATTCCTTATCTATATATATATATATATATATTGAGAGAGAGAGATTGAGAGCGAGAGAGAGAGAGAGATTGAGAACGAGAGAGAGATTGAGAGAGAGGGATTGAGAGAGAGGGATTGAAAGAGAGGGATTAAGAGAGAGGGATTGAGAGAGAGAGATTGAGAGAGAGAGATTGAGAGAGAGAGATTGAGAGAGAGGGATTGAGAGAGAGGGATTGAGAGGGAGGGATTAAAAGAGAGAGGGATTGAGAGAGAGGGATTGAGAGAGAGAGATTGAGAGAGAGAGATTGAGAGCGAGAGATTGAGTTTGATTGAGTTTGATTGAGTTTGATTGAGTTTGAATGAGTTTGATTGAGTTTGAATGAGTTTGATTGAGTTTGATTGAGTTTGAGTTTGATTGAGTTTGATTGAGTTTGAGTTTGATTGAGTTTGAGTTTGAGTTTGATTGAGTTTGAGTTTGATTGAGTTTGATTGAGTTTGAATGAGTTTGATTGAGTTTGATTGAGTTTGATTGAGTTTGATTGAGTTTGAGTTTGATTGAGTTTGATTGAGTTTGAGTTTGATTGAGTTTGATTGAGTTTGATTGAGTTTGAATGAGTTTGATTGAGTTTGATTGAGTTTGATTGAGTTTGAGTTTGATTGAGTTTGATTAAATTTGATTGAGTTTGAGTTTGATTGAGTTTGATTGAGTTTGAGTTTGATTGAGTTTGATTGAGTTTGATTGACTTTCATTGAGTTTGAATGAGTTTGATTGAGTTTGATTGAGTTTGATTGAGATTTCTACACATATTTGCAATACACATAGGTGTTCCAAACTGCTTCTTCAATGGGGCTTGACAAGAACTTATTTTCAGCCTAGCCCAGCAGGACCATGTAGTTCCTACTACCTCTGGTACAGAAGATGGCTTCAGGATAGGTACCACGCCCAGGAATATGTGCAGAGTATAATGCAGATAGTATATTAGTGGCCTCAGACATGGGCCACTCCCCACACATGATAGAAGCACACAGTAAATAGCTGCATACCTTGTATATATGCAAACTGTAACTGACCCTTCCACATTGTTTAGGAAAGTATTGATCTAGCGGGTTTCATCAGCGCCACTCAGGTCCAGAGTGAGAGGTGCTGTACACCCCTCCCACTGCTGTCACAGGCTCTGTCCACTTAAGGTTGATTACTGCAGTTAGTTACAACATTGATATCCAAGCAGAAATAGTGATATAGGCGATCAGAATGGGGGACGAGGGGGGAGCAGGCAAACCCACTAAAACATTTCTTAATTTCTCTTTCTTTTCTTTTCAGGTGGTGATGGAGGGAGAGGAGCAGAGGGGAGAGGAGTGGCAGGGAGTCCCGGGGCGTGGAGGTGGGGAGGAGTGAGGAGGAGGAGGTAGTAGTTGAGGAGGGGGAGGTAGTTGAGGAGGGGGAGGTAGTTGAGGAGGAGGGAGGAGAGGAGGAGGGAGGAGAGGAGGAGGAGGGAGGAGAGGAGGAGGAGAGGAGGGAGGAGAGGAGGAGGAGGAAGGGAGAGGAGGAAGGAGGGAGGAGAGGAGGAGAAGGAGGGAGGAGAGGAGAGTAAGGAGGGAGGAGAGGAGGGAAGGAGGGAGGAGGGAGGAGAGTAAGGAGGGAGGAGGTGAGAGGAAGGAGAGAAGAGAGGAGAGTAGGAGGGAGGAGGGAGGAGAGTAGAGGAAGGAGGGAGGAGAGTAGAGGAAGGAGGGAGGAGAGGAGGGAGGAGGAGAGTGGAGAGGGTCCTCAACCCCATTCTCTAGAGCAAGAGGCTGGCGGCAGGTCCAGGGCCCACAATTATAGCCGGGAGGAGAACATGGTCCTCCTGGAGGCCATCCGTGCCCGCCCCATCATCACCTCGGGGGGTAAGGAAGTCAAGGCTGGGCCCAGGGCTAATGCTTGGCAGCAGGTGGTCGATCTGGTCAATGGTGTGGCGGGCCGTGGACGGAGTCTGCGGTCCATTAAGCACCGGTTTGACGACATCAGGGCCGCGGTGAGGAAGAATATGGCGCAGGAGGCCGAGGGGCGGAGGGTCAAGTACCTGGGACATGAAGTCATTGCAAGGGCCCGGTGGAGGACAGGACCCAGCCTCCATGGCAGGTGAATATGACATACAGCAACGTGCCACCACATGTGTATCACACACACTACACATGGACATGACACTGACATGTCAGCTCCATGAAATTAACAAGGGATAGATGGATGCATCATTAAATTCATGAAGCTGACAAATTCAACAGTAATCAAGCAATAGAGCAGGTGTGCCCAAACTCGGTCCTGGTGGGCCACACACATGCCTGGATTTGATAACCCTGCTGCGCACAGGTGAGTCAATCACTTCTTCAGTCATCCTGATTGACTCACCTGTGCACAGAAAGGATATCTTCCAATCCAGGAAAGAGTTTGGACACCCCTGTAATAGAGAGTCCATGTATTGGTGTGCCCGTTCAGCCTATGAAGTTACAGACAGCAGCTGTAATACAGATAGCGTTGTGAGCCGAGAACCTTCAAGAACAGAAACCTAAGAATAAATAACAGCTAGTATAAGATAGCTAATCAGAGTTGCAAAGAGGAGAATCATCCATATTCAAGGCTAGATGTCAGATAATTAGAAATGAACACATATCAATGCGCTAATCAACATACTAATGACATGTACCTTTCTTCTCTATCTCTCAGCATCCAGGAGGAGCTCTGGGTCCTGTGACCAGGCAGAGGAGGCGGGGCCATCGGCCCCGTACCAGGATCTTCCAGCACAGGGGGAGGAGGAAGGAAGATCGCAGGGCCCTGGGTCAGAGGATGGGCTGGTCATCGCAAGCTCAACTGCTACAAGCCCTGGGACTATGCCCATCCTCCAAAGACTTGCTCTGGGGCCCTCCCACGCCCTTGGGACAGCACCCACTTCCCCACACAGTGTGCTGGCCTGGTCACCACCGGGCGCATTGTCACCCCAGGCTCCAGCTGTGGACCTCCCCACTACACCTCACCAGGCCTACCCAGGGGTGTCGTCGCCTCAGAGCCAGGCTGTGCAGGTGGAGATGCTGGCCGTCATGAAGGCCAGCATGCAGGAGTTGACGGCCAGCCAGCTCCGGATGGAGGCCAGCATCTCTGGCCTCCGGTCGCATATGACCCACAGCCTGGCCAGGCTGTCCAGGGAGGTGAGGAGGCACCACATGACAGCAGAACACCTTCAGGTCAGGCTGCTCAGACAGGAGATGGTCCCCAGCCCGACATCAACGGGGATCTCCCAATCCCCCAGTCAAGATCAGCCTGGCCCCTCCTCTCCTCCGATGTGTCCGCCAACGGCCAGACCACCGCTGCCTGGCACCGCCCGCCCCCCCACCATCACCACCAGAGGGGAGACGGAGGATGGGCACAGGTGATGTGGGTCCTGGGCCCAAGCGGAGGAGGACATAGGGCCTCATTCAATTGCAATGTGGCCGATTGCTAAGGGCTCAATTTTAGTTGGTTTCTTCAGTTAAATGGAGAGATTTCTGGTTCCGGTTGCAGCGGTGTAGTGCCCGCATGTGACCCTGGTAGGTGCTATGCATCATGCTTATTCTAGACTATTAGATTGACCCCTGTAGGTTTCCCCTTTTTTCCAGCCTCTTGCTCTTCAAGGACCCGCCCATACCGCACCCATGATATTAATGCAGTTTTGACCACTGCTGATTGTGGTCTGTATAGCAAATAAAGCTTTGTTATACTGTTATGTAAATGCACAATCTTGACCACTGCTGATTGTGGTCTGTCTAGCAAATAAAGATTTGTTATACTGTTATGTGAATGCACACTCTTGACCACTGCTGATTGTGGTCTGTGTAAAAAATAAAGCTTTGTTAGACCTTTCTGACTGCGTCCGTGTGTTATGAATATGTTTGGTTCTGTGAAATCCACATGCATTACATTAGTGTCACATTCCTATAAATGTAAACTGATGAGCCATAGTTAACATGCAATAGATCAATACATATAAAACTGTTGAGGAGTCAGAATAGCTTTAGATATCATATGATCCAAAATATTATATCTACTACTAATAAAGGGTTAATACCCATGACAAGTCTGATTAGCGATACAGTGGAGTAGGAACATTCCCCTGAGGGCCTACAATGAATAGGATAGGTGACACTGGAGTGGTTTTCCAGTTCCTTCTCTAGTTGATTGGGATTAGTCTGACCTCTCTGATAAGACGTACCCCCCTACACTGGCCCTATGTAGTATAGCTCACAGCTTCATTGAAGTACAGAAACCCCTTCACCAATATCACTTAGCATATGTATGAATACAGTTAGTTGCCCAATAATGAACATACATTGGCTAAATATACTTTGGTTATCATATGTTGTAATGGTCATGCACATGCCAATATGACAAACCATGCTGCAACATGCATAATATGATTAAAGCCACACTACCCAATTCAATAGCAAGAGTAAAACATGAGTCAGGTCATATGAACCCTTTGCCACACACATGAGCTCTATTGTGATCCCTTAAATCTCTATCTAATTGCATATACATCTCTCTCATCACATCTACATTTGGTAACACAATAATTTTGCTAATTACACCGCCACATGGCATAAATCAAGTAGCAGGGAAACATTGTTTGTATGTTGTTTAGTTCTTCAGTTGTGTCTGACTCTCTGTGACCCTAGGAGCTGCAGCACATTCAGCTAGGTCTCTGCCTGTGCTGTTATCCACAGTTTGCATGCTAAATATACTGGTGTGGTTTGTCAGTTCCTTCTCAAGTGGATTGGACCTTGTCTGATCTCTCTGCTATGATGTGCCCACCGACAGTGGCCCCACATGTTATAGCTCACTGCTTCATTCAGGTACACAAGCCCCTTCACACCACTTAGCAACGCTGAAGGGGACCAGGGGAACATACACCACACAAATCTACTCTGACCCATCAGGAAGGGCCGCAAGCACAAAGGGAGACAGTCCAGAGGCTCTGGGATCGACAGCAAACTCACTGCCATCAGGCATAATCTCTGCTACGCCCATCCTGGTGGGAGCCATGTGCCAGGTGTCTAGTTATTCCAATTTGGTGAACTTCCAAACTGTTCTGCTATTTATCAATTTACATGGGTGAGGGTTGCTAAGTGGTGGTGGTGGTGAAGCAGCTTGTGTACCTGAATGAAGCTGTGAGCTACTGTAGGTGGGCAGGTCATAGCAGGGAGATCAAACAAATCGAAAATCCACTAGAGGAGGAACTGACAACCCACTCCAATCTCTTTGGCCTTCAAACTTTGGAGAACAGCACAGGCAGAGACCTAGCTGAATGTGCTGCAGTCCATAGGGTCACAGAGAGTCGGACACAACTGAAGAACTTAACCACATATATTGAAATATTCCCCTGGTACTTGATATATGCCAAGTGGCGGTCTGATTTGGCCACTATTTGTATTCTCTAATGTGGATGTGATGAGCGAGATGTGTATTCTATCGTTGATCAACTATATAGCGTGCATCGAATGTGCGCTGTCATCTGCGCGCCGACACATGCGCGCATCAACAACAGCAGGCCCGACAGGAGGCTAGCGGATCTCATGATTAGGATTAGGCTGTGGGGTGTAAGGGTTAGGATTAGGCTGCGGCTACAAGGGTTAGAAGGGTTTATGGCATTAGGTCATATCACTTGCGCCCTTTCATCGACGCGCAGTAGTAAAAAACATTAGAACTGCGCAATGATGTGGGACCGCTCATGTCAGCTACATGTTGTCAAAACACATTTGCTGTGCGTGCCAATGTTGGGGTGACATATTCTATTATAGGGCCGTTTTAGAGGCTACAATGGAACCTGTATGTGTGTTGACCAATCAAACATATGAGGAATATTAAACTAATTTGAACAATTGTTAATTTGGAGGCTGTAATGCTTGGGCCTCCATTTTAGGGTTACAGGCTTAAACCATGCAGACTGCAAAAAACGCAACAAAATAGATACCTTCAACCTCCAAGCACGTACGGGCTTTAAGAACGAGCTACGGGCTTGGAGGACATGCGCCCTCCAAGCCTGCACGGGCTTGAATAAGGAGCTACTGGCTTGATCATTGAAGTCCGTGGGACTTGGACGGATTTTAAAATCAAAGTACAATTTGGCGATGTGCAAGCTTGTGAATGTTTTGCTATTAATCCTCATGCCCCCCCATTATGTTCCCCATCATTTACAGTGCTTTGCAGTGCTGGATTGAATATATATTGGCTTCTACAATGCTTTGTTTGCGGCCCTCCACCTCCGAACCCGTACGGGTTTTAACAAGGACGAGCCCCGGGACTACGGGACGGAAAGTAAACCGTAAATGATATATCGGATTTGGGCTGATGTGCAAGCTTGAGAGGGTGTTGCTATTAATCCACATGTCCCCCATTATGATGCCTAGCATTTACGGAGCTTTACAGTGCTATCTTGAATTTATATTTGCATTTACAGTTTTCTGACTTTGCGGACGGAAAACAAGATTTACGCGCGCTGGAAAAACGCTTCCGGCCGTTTGCATGATATGCGGCCGGCCGGAAGGGGGATATCCTTGCGGCGCCGTCTATTTGAATTGCAAGGTAAAGGTAGCTCTACATGGGGCCGTAAGATGGCCGCAAGGAATCGCAGCTTTACGGCCGTTTTAAGGCCGATAATTGAATGAGGCCCTAGGTGTTTATCCCAATCTCCTCTTCTTGCTGTTTTTGGTATATGATCAATACCTTTGAATTTCAAACAGTATGGATTATTGTTGTGATGATGACGTACTTGTTTTGCTATTGGTGTATCTTTTACATTTAAAACATCATTACATGAGCAAATTATTTGGTAGATAACACCTTCAGTTAGACAATTTATATTGTGTCTTATCTTATAATTGTTATCCAAAACAAAGCCTAACAAATCCCCCCGAAAGACCCATTGTGTCAGGGATAAACAGCATAACCCAAAATCCAAGTGTATATATAGATGAAATTCTAAAGCAATATGTAACAACTCTGCCATCATTTGTCAAAGACACAAAAGACACATTGAGATGGAATAACAATACAAAACAATTCCCTATTGGTAACAATGGAGGTAGAATCACTCTACACAAGCATTAAACATGAACATGGATTACAAGCGGTGAAAGCATACCTAGATTCTAAAGGAGTGGATTATGAAAACCAAAATATATTTACCAGAAAATTATTGGAATTTGTTTTGGATAACAATTATTTTATCTTCAACAAACAATGGTATAAACAGATTAGGGGCACGGCAATGGGTAACGCCGTGTGCCCCTAACTACGCAAATTTATATTTAGGCCACTGGGGAAATAATTTAGTATTCTCAGAAAACAATTAATCTTATACACAAAAAAAAGAACTATGGATAAGATTCTTTGACGATATACTGGTCATATGGTCAGGCTCTGAAGAAGAACTCAAAGAGCTCATCAAAAAATTTAATAATTAACAAAATTTAAAATTAACATATGAGTTCAATAAATAAATAGTGACATTCCTTGATTTAAGCATCTATGTAAATTCCAAAAAAAAACTAGCAACAAGAACTTATAGAAAAACAACAGCAACAAACTCGTTGTTACATTGGAAGAGTCACCATCCAATTTCAACAAAGAAAGCCATACCAATAGGACAGTATTTACGTATAAAAAGAAACTGTAGCAGTCAACAAGAATTCAAAATACAAGCTACTACAAGAACTACAGGAAGGATTCATTCAAAGAGGATACACAAACAAATTGTTGAAGAAAGCATACCATAGGACCTTAACACAGGATAGAAATCAACTATTGGTTGAAAATAAAAGAGACAAAAAACAACAACCTATAAGATTCATCACAAACTTCTCAAGTCAATCCCAACAAATAAGATCGATATTGCAAAAACACTAGAACATCTTGAAATTAGACAGAGATCTGGATGAAGTACTTACAGAACAAAGCACAATTACATACAGAAGAGCAAAAAACCTAAAAGATCTCCTGGTACATAGCCACTATGAAGAAAAGAAAAATAAGAGGAACTGGCTAATAGAAGGCCAAAAAGGCTGTAAAGCATGCAGTAAATGTAAAGCATGTCCATTTTTATTAAAAACCACAGAATTTCAAGATGCAACAGCATTAAAGAATTATAAGATAAGACACAATATAAATTGTCTAACTGAAGGTGTTATCTACCAAATAATTTGCTCATGTAATAAAAAATACACAGGCAAAACCAAAAGACAGTTAAGACGCCGTGTATTAGAACATGTAAATGATGTTTTCAATTTAAAAGATACCCTAATAGCAAAACATGTGGGGGGGAGGAGGAGGGGAAAGAGACGCAGAGGAGGGAGAGGGGGGAGAGAAGGGGAAAGAGACGCAGATGAGGGAGAGGGGAGAGGAGGGGAAAGAGACGCAGAGGAGGGAGAGGGGGAGAGGAGGGGAAAGAGACACAGGGGGGGAGAAGAGGGGAAAGAGACACAGGGGGGGAGAAGAGGGGAAAGAGACACGGGGGAGAAGAGGGGAAAGAGACACAGGGGGGAGAGGAGGGGAAAGAGACACAGGGGGGAGAGGAGGGGAAAGAGACACAGAGGAGGGAGAGGGGGAGAGGAGGGGAAAGAGACGCAGAGGAGGTAGAGGGGGAGAGGAGGGGAAAGAGACGCAGAGGAGGGAGAGGGGGAGAGGAGGGGAAAGAGACACAGAGGAGGGAGAGGGGGAAAGGAGGGGAAAGAGACACAGGGGGGGAGAGGAGGGGAAAGAGACGCAGAGGAGGAAGAGGGGGAGAGGAGGGGAAAGAGACACAGAGGAAGAGAGAGGGGGAGAGGAGGGGAAAGAGACACAGGGGGGAGAGAAGAGGGGAAAGAGACACAGGGGGGAGAGGAGGGGAAAGAGACACAGGGGGAAAGGAGGGGAAAGAGACACAGGGGGGAGAGGAGGGGAAAGAGACGCAGAGGAGGGAGAGGGGGAGAGGAGCAAAACACCACCAAACAGCTACGGATATTCCCGAAAAAGTTGCACGACATAGAAAACGAAGGACGCTAAATCAGCCACATTATATACACCAAACACCATTAACTCACTTACAATTTCATTGCCGTCATTTTTTGACGGGTAATTCGCTAGTAAAAAATAATCATAAGTATCCGGATTAGATAAAAAATAAACATGGTATGCAAAATAATTATAATTTAAAATAAAGATATTTGTTTAGCAAACAAAGTTTTAATAAAATAATACAAAGGAATACTAATGCTAGCAAGTTAAAAGTATAACTTTGATAAGTAATTTCCTTATTCAAAAACATTACACCTATTTAAATAATATAAAGATAATATAGTAAAAAAGAAAGTCAAAAGCAACATTTGAAAATAAAGTATGAACAAAAACATTCAGGAACATAAAGAGTTAACTAATTGCCATAGAAACTATGGAACACAAAGAGTTAACTAATTGCCATAGAAACTATAAATAGCTCCACAGAGAAGGCAGCACTGTGCCCCTGATGAGTGAGAGACTGATAGAGCCTCACGAAACGCGCGTCTGACGTCATCAGTAAGCGCGATCACAGCTCAGACCACACCAACATAGCGTGGAGCATGATAGATACAGCTCTAAAGCTCCAGGTCCACTACTAACTTAAAAGCAAGATAGAAAGCCAATTCCTTCACCACAAAGTCACAATATAGTAACAATAGAGTAATATACAAGAATAAGGAAATAGAAAAGCAAGAAAAAGGAAAAAGGAGTAAAAGCATAATTAAAGCAAAAAAACGGAAGAAAAAGGAGGACACAACCTCCTAAAAAACAATAGACAGAAGCATTAATGAAACATATAGTTTAAGAAACAGCATCAAATCAGGAGTGTATACATTTTTAAAAGATAGCACAGCATTAGCACTATAAATGAATAAGGTAAAGTAGTGAATGTGACAGACTAACAGTCACGAGGTAAAAGGGTAATATAAGAAGAAATTAGAACTAAGTCACAATAGCACAAGTGCTTTTAGATAAGAAGTTTTGAATAACACAATTTGAATTATAATGCACTTTGATTAATAGAATTACGAATTAACATAAATAAACAGGATAAAAGATTAACACAAAAGAAACACAAAGGCACTTAAAACATATACTCAAGTGAAGTGCTGTATGAATAAACAAAACTATAAACAGATAAAAGGATTATAAAACCGTATCTTAATCTTATGTACAAATCTTAATCCTATGTAAATTAAAATCCAGGGTACCTGATAAGGATTTGACTAAGAAAACATAACCAAAAATACACAAATACAGTTGAATTGAAAAACCAAATCTTTTATTGACTTGAGCATAATAAAGTAATTAAATAAAAAAGCTGTGATCAAAGCAAAGAATATAATAACAACAAAAATAAAACTTAAATAAACCTTTAATAATTTGCTGGACGTCAAAAAGCCCAAAGGATTAAACACCTTGGGCCTCATTCTATTAATGGCCGTAGGAGATGCGTGGCCGCAGGCTCTTTGCCTATTCTATTCCCTTGCGGCCGAGGGCTCCGTCAGGCTTGCGGCCGGCGCCCTGTTATCCCTTGCGGCCGCACGCGCAGCAGGAAAGCCTTTGATCTTACATGGCCGCAAGAGTTTCGGCCGTAAGAAAGCCACGGTTGCTATTCAAATGATATGTAAACCCTTTCGTCATGGCCGTAATTATCTAAAACCGAGCCGCAGCTTACTTGCACCAAAAAGGTCCTGCTAGCACCCAATTAAGCACATAATAAAGCCATCCTGCACTTTGATGAGACGATAAAGTGATTGGAGGTGTTAGCATTCATAGCACAACATTCCCCTACACTCAAATCTGAAAATCATTTTTAGTTTAATTCATTTCAAATGTCCGTGGACAAAGTCCCAAGGGCTTGGAGCACCTCAGACCCGCAAAGGCTGCGGGATTAGCCTCCGTCAAGTCTGTAAATGGGTAAAATAGACCCACGGGTCGTAACGGGCTTACTTACAAGTCGTAGCATAGAAAAGCCATCCTGTACTTTTATTAAAAGTGAAAGTGATGTTTGTTTTTAGAATTAATAGCTCAACATTCCCCTACTCTCAAATCCGCAAATAAAGATATTTAACTTCATGTTCAATCTTCGTGTTTTATCTATCAGGCAAGCCCGCACAGGCTTGAATAAGGAGCTACGGGCTTGATCGGACGGATTTTAAAATCAAAGTACAATTTGGTGATGTGCAAGCTTGAGAATGTTTTGCTATTAATCCTCATTCCCCCCCCCCATTATGTTCCCCATCATTTACAGTGCTTTGCAGTGCTGGATTGAATATATATTGGCTTCTACAATGCAATGTTTGTGGCCCTCAACCTCAGAACCCGTACAGGTTTTAACAAGGACGAGCCCGCGGGACGGAAAGTAAACCGTAAATGATATATCGGATTTGGGCGATGTGCAAGCTTGAGAGGGTGTTGCTATTAATCCTCATGTCCCTCATTATGATGCCTAGCATTTACGGAGCTTTACAGTGCCATCTTGAATTTATATTTGCATTTACAGTTTTCTGACTTTAAATCTTGTTTTCCGGCCGCAGGAAAAACGCTTGCGGACGTTTGCATGATGTGCGGCCGGCCGTAAGGGGTATATCCTTGCGGAGCCGTCCATTTGAATAGCAAGGTAGCAGTAGCTCTACACGGGGCCGGAAGATGGCCGCAAGGAATCGCAGCTTTGCGGCCATTTTACGGCCATTATCAGAATGAGGCCCCTTGGGTTTAACATGATTTTTTTAATCGTTGCATTTTTAATAACATTTTAAATGTACAACTAAAGATTGAATTTTTAAAATTAGTATGTGGCAATAATAATTAAAATAAAGGCTGCATAAAAGGTGTTTCTGTACAACCTTGGTTGGTTGTTCAAGGATTCCTAAATAGGATCCACAGGACAATATTTTGGTACGCATTTAAGTAATAACACCTAGGCCTAAAAAATAAACTAAGATCATTTTTTAAGTATTATGGTTAATATTGCTCCCCTGATGCTGCATGCTGATTGGGTGGGGACCAGATGCCCGTGTAGACACCTCCTGAGATGTGCTGCATACACATAAGCTACCTTTTTGCCTATAGAGTGCAGAAATGTATTGATCCAGCTCACTTAGATATGCCTTTAACACAATGAAGATATATGTGAGAAATAGAAAAAAATATTTTTGCGTTAAAACCTCTTGACCTATTTTCATAGTTTATAATAATATGCTCATGGTCTAAATTGCAACAAAACATCCTCTTTTTATATGGACATGCAGTATAAAAATAAACATATCTGGAAAGGTCACATAACCTATATGGTATGGGTAGTCAATTACTTTTTTACAAAGTCCACCAAGGTCCAAATGTTTTTTGGGGAAAATGAAGTCAAGATCTGGAGTCCATCATTTTTTAAATATACATATGCAAATATTTTAATTAATGGCAATAAAAAGGGCACAGAAAGGAAGATTATAAAGGTAATGATACATATGGAAATTGTACCATTTAACTAGAAGCTTATATAAAGATAGGGAGGCTCTAGGAGCATACGCAGGAAGAGTATAGAATGATATAGAATGGTTTGGAAACAGGTCTGCCTACTGATTACCATGCTGTATGGTGTTTTTAAAGTTAAGATGAAGGGAAAGAGCATGCTATAGCCCCATCAAGATTATTTTGTTCATACATAACATTTGAGGTTATTAGTGCTTGGTAGAAAAAGAATCCAAACATAGGGCCCTATTAAATTCGAGCTGCGTAAATAATAGGTGAAAACGCAAGTCCTACGTAGTTTAAAAATGAAACCATTTCCGACGCTATTAAATTCCAAGTGCTGCGAGATACGAGCGATGGATGCGAATGCATAAACGTTAGGATTTGCGCATGAGTTACGATATCTCGGATCCCTTTGCGTAGGAAAAGAGCGCGAAATACGTGATACGTACCACTTAACCTGACGGCAGTATGCCTTTAAAAGGGAGCCAAAAACAGAACATAATTGACTGTGCTGGAGCTTTTGCAAGTAGACACACAGGTCTAGGCGTTGGTGGGTTTTTGGAGAGCAAGGAGAGAGAGAAGAGAGAGGAGAGAGGAGAGAATTTCAATTTTGAACTAGCAGATAATTTAACCCTTTGTTTACAAAACACATAATTACTGATATCACATAATTCACACACATAGATTAATACGTACACATAGCAACACCTAGTGGTAGGCCACTGCACACCTACACCCCCCCCCCCCCCAAGACCACCCCCCCCCCCCCCCCCCCACACATAATACTACACATAATACTTGCATCTTTTTTTACCTCCTAAACCAACACAAAGATCATCTTGCTTTATTGTTAATTTTGTTTTGGAGGAGTTTAGAGGAGAGGAGGTGGTAAGGCAAGAGAGGCGCGGAGGAGAGTGAGGAGAACATCTGAGGAGAGGAGGAGGATGAGGAGGAGAGGAGGAGGAGGAGGAGGGAGAGGAGGAGGAGGGAGAGGAGGAGGAGGGAGAGGAGGGAGAGGAGGAGGAGGTCGAGGGAGAGGAGGAGGAGAGCAAGGAGGAGAGCAGGGGGGGAGGGAAGTGCCCCCAGAGCTAGGAATTCTAGTGGAAGGGGCAGAGGGTCAGGGGCCTGATCCCTTGGTGGGAAGTAGTGGGGATGAGGGAGCGGCCCCAGGGATAGAAGAGGAAGACCAGGCACCGTCTGTAAGGCAACGGGTTGTGGCAAGGCCCAGGGCCCCCAATTACAGCCCAGAGGAGATCCAGGTTCTCCTCAGGGAAATCTGTGCCCGCCAGGGAATTATATGTGGTGGCAGAGACATTAATGCCAGCCAGAGGCAGCAGGCCTGGTCCCAAATTGCCAGAGCTGTGTCGGCAGTAGGGGTTACTAATAGGGACTGGAGGTTAGTGCGGCACAAATTTGATGATTTAAAAATGGCGGTGAAAAGAAGGATGTCCGATGAGGCAGCAGCAGCACGTCAGACTGGTGGTGGGCCCGCGGTCCCTTTTGTTTACAAGGAATGGGAGAGGACAGTGATGCGCTTCATCCCTTCTGAATCTGTGGTGGGAATACCAGGGCAGATGGACACAGATTGTGCTAACACCCTGCAACGTGAGTATCATATCACACACATGGTTGGCTGAGATTGTGGGGGGATGGGCTGGCTAAAAGCCTGCAGATAACATGCTGTATGTATGTATGTATGTATAAATAGGCTTGTGTTCTGGCTGTTGTATATAATGAGCTGTATCCCTCTAGAACAGGGGTGGGTAAGGAGGGCCACATACATGCCGGACTTTCAGGATATCATGCTGTATGTATGTATGTATGTATAAATAGGCTTGTGTTCTGGCTGTTGTATATAATGAGCTGTATCCCTCTAGAACAGGGGTGGGTAAGGAGGGCCACATACATGCCGGACTTTCAGGATATCATGCTGTATGTATGTATGTATGTATAAATAGGCTTGTGTTCTGGCTGTTGTATATAATGAGCTGTATCCCTCTAGAACAGGGGTGGGTAAGGAGGGCCACATACATGCCGGACTTTCAGGATATCATGCTGTATGTATGTATGTATGTATAAATAGGCTTGTGTTCTGGCTGTTGTATATAATGAGCTGTATCCCTCTAGAACAGGGGTGGGTAAGGAGGGCCACATACATGCCGGACTTTCAGGATATCATGCTGTATGTATGTATGTATGTATAAATAGGCTTGTGTTCTGGCTGTTGTATATAATGAGCTGTATCCCTCTAGAACAGGGGTGGGTAAGGAGGGCCACATACATGCCGGACTTTCAGGATATCCTTTTTGGGCACAGGTGAGACAATCAGGATGACTGAAAAGGCGATTGGCTCACCTGTGTGGCCCTCCAGGCCCGAACCTGCCCACCCTTGCTCAAGAATTATATGGCCTCCTACACCCCTGCCCACACACTGGGATAATTCACATCCAATAGCACTGTAAGCCCTATGGTTGACTAAAAATTTATGGGGCGACAATAACCATTTCAGACCTGGTAGCAAACCTATCATGTTCATAATTTGTCTCCCTGATATGTCAATTTCTAATTATATCCAGATTAATTGCAATAGAGCAGGGTGTCCAAAGTCAAACTTGCTGTGCTGCGCACAGGCCTGTATATGTGGATTTCCTTTATGTGAACAGATGAGTCAATTAGACTTAATGACTTGGAGAATGATATTCTCAGCTGGGTGCAGCATGGCTATCCACAACTGCAGGCCTGACTTTGGCCTCCACTGCGATCAAGAAAAAAAATTTGCCTGTGTGGCATATGTGGATACAGACTCTGTAGCACTGCATGTGTGTCATATACTGTCCTAACCTGGCCCATGTCTCAGCTGCATATTAACAACCATTGCTGGAAACTGGTCAGATTGGTCAGTCTCACACACTGCACAGCAGATGCAGCAGAGCACGTGTCTGAGGCACATGCAGTACACATTCATATGAGCCATGATCCACAATGCTCATTATGCAGCCCGTGGCTCATCTGTGTAACACAAGCACCACAGTCGCTCACAGGTGACCATGATGTCAATGATATGTAAATGCATAGCTGGCAATTGTGTATGGCAACCAACTGAAATATATGTTTATTCCATTGCAGTATCCACAGATTCAGAAGAGGAGGAGGCAGGAAGAGCTGAAGTGGCCCAGGACATTCAGGAGGGCCCGGGACCATCCACATCACTTGCTCATACGGAGCGGGAAGTGATGCCCGGGCCCTCTTCGGCGTGGCCACCTCAGGGCCTGCACCAGCCACACCATCCTGTGCCTCTCTCAGCGGCTCCACCCTCAGCGGCTCCACCCTCAGCGGCTCCTCCCTCATCCTGGGCTCCTCCCTCATCCTGGGCTCCTCCCTCATCCTGGGCTCCTCCCTCATCTGGTGCTCCACCCTCACCCTGGGCACAGCCCTCACCCTGGGCACAGCCCTCACCCTGGGCACAGCCCTCACCCTGGGCACAGCCCTCATACTGTGCTCCCCCGACATACGGGGCACCGCACTCAGCCTGGGCTCAACCATGGGCCCCAGGAGGAGGTGCCCCGGCAGGAGGTGCCCCGGGAGGAAGTGCCCCGGGAGGAAGTGCCCCGGGAGGAGGTGCACCGGCCACAAGTGCACCGGCCACAAGTGCACCGGCCCCAAGTGCCCCGGGAGGAGGTGCACCGGCCACAAGTGCACCGGCCCCAAGTGCCCCGGGAGGAGGTACCCCGGGAGGAGGTGCCCCGGGAGGAAGTGCCCCGGGAGGAGGTGCACCGGCCACAAGTGCACCGGCCCCAAGTGCCCCGGGAGGAAGTGCACCGGCCCCAAGTGCCCCGGGAGGAGGTACCCCGGGAGGAGGTGCCCCGGGAGGAAGTGCCCCGGGAGGAAGTGCCCCGGGAGGAAGTGCCCCGGCCACAAGTGCACCGGCCCCAAGTGCCCCGGGAGGAGGTGCACCGGCCACAAGTGCACCGGCCCCAAGTGCCCCGGGAGGAGGTGCACCGGCCACAAGTGCACCGGCCCCAAGTGCCCCGGGAGGAGGTGCACCGGCCACAAGTGCACCGGCCCCAAGTGCCCCGGGAGGAGGTACCCCGGGAGGAGGTGCCCCGGGAGGAAGTGCCCCGGGAGGAGGTGCACCGGCCACAAGTGCACCGGCCCCAAGTGCCCCGGGAGGAAGTGCACCGGCCCCAAGTGCCCCGGGAGGAGGTACCCCGGGAGGAGGTGCCCCGGGAGGAGGTGCCCCGGGAGGAAGTGCCCCGGGAGGAAGTGCCCCGGCCACAAGTGCACCGGCCCCAAGTGCCCCGGGAGGAGGTGCACCGGCCACAAGTGCACCGGCCCCAAGTGCCCCGGGAGGAGGTGCACCGGCCACAAGTGCACCGGCCCCAAGTGCCCCGGGAGGAGGTGCACCGGCCACAAGTGCACCGGCCCCAAGTGCCCCGGGAGGAAGTGCCGCGGAGTCGCCGGCCGCGGAGTCGCCGGCCGCGGAGTCGCCGGCCGCGGAGTCGCCGGCCGCGGAGTCGCCGGCCGCCCAGCCGCCAGCCGCCAGACCTCCAGGTCCTCTGCCACATCTCCCTGCCCAATTACGGAACATCATGTCCCACATTGATGAAGAGGACCAGGCCCAAAGCCAGCTCTCAAGTCAAATGCTGGCCATCAGTGCTAATCAATTGGCAGTTAGCAGGGCCATCCTGGCTGGAAATCGGGTCATCTCAGCCACCACACGGGCCATATATGCTGAGATGAGGAGGCACAACCGAAGGATGGAGAGATATGAGGAACGCGCAAGCCGGGAGAGACGCGCATTATTGCGTAATCTCCGTCGGCAGCCCATACCTCTCCAGCCTTCGGTGGTCCAATCTCAACCTGAAATGTCTGCCTCCTCATCTCAGACATCGCCCACCCATGAACCCCAGCCACCTGCTGTAGTGGCACCCCCTGATCCCACACCAAGGCGTGGAAGAGGGAGACGGGCCGCGGGCACAGACGGTGGGGGGCCGCTAACTCGGAGTAGGAGGTGTTAGGACCATCCGAGAGGGCCTCCTGACCACTCCTCACAGAATACAGATTGTTATACATGTTGACATAATATTGGCTACAGAGTGTGTACATGTCTGGTTATGTTGAACATTTTAACAATTGATGTTCAATGTGGATTGACCTTGAGCTTAAATGCTGTATTTAATCATAATATTGTTCGGAATGAGACATTGTTTTTGTCTTTGTAGGTGTTAATAGCCAAATCACACAACTATGAAGACATTTTCTTCATCTTCGAGCAGTACAATACCATCATGTGAGTAAACGCTCAACCCAGTTCCCAACGGGCATTCTATCAGGATTATTCCCCACTGCAGATGGCTCTGAAATTAAATATATGACTCCATATCTTTTCACTAAGAAACATGACTGTGTGATCTTCCATTATAATGATCAGTGTCCAGGCTATCGAGTTGCACAGTCCCATTACTATCTGCTAATCCAAACCAGCAATTCCACATAAGTTTATAGCATTCCATCCCGTTAACATTATGAAATTGGCTTCAGTTTTTTCATGTCATCCAAACCAAAGTGGCAATTTCAAGGGTTTGACTTCATGATCAATGTGCATGTGTTTAGGGGTAATGTGAACAGTGTAATCTGTCTGGCCTTGGTACCACCCATTTAGAAGTGAGATGTGATATCAGCATGGCACAACTATTCCACATAGATAGTGATAGTACATTTTGCTGAAGGATTGTGTTCACAGTGAAGCATGCCTTGTCGTATTCCACATCCTAAGCATCTTCCTGGAAGGCTGACTGAACAGGATAGAATACATATGGTTCTTACTGCTCGGAGATGATGTTCATGTTAGTTGGTTTAGAGTAGTGTCAAAAGCAAAAACAATGTACTCTAATAACAGCTTATGATTGTTCTAACACCTCCTACCTCTGTTTTCCAGATTCATATCATCTATTGACCAATTCACACTGTGTGTGAAATCGCTTAGTATGACATGATCCCTGTTTTATAGTGTCTGTTTATTCTGGCAACCATATGGTTGTTGTATGCGCATTAATGGTTATGTTGATTAGATGTCGTGTTATATGCTGTTGGTTACTGTGGGGTCCTGACCACATGTGACCCTAGGAGATGCTATGCATTACCCTGATGATGTTGTCTGTTTCCTCTTCAGATGTCCTCAGATTTGCCACAGCCCCTTGCCATACTAGGATCTCTTCACAACACACACATGATATTAATGCACATTCCTGTCTATTTCTGTTTGTACTCTGTGTATGCAATAAAGTATGATTGTTATACTGTTATCACTGTTTCTGTGTGTTTGTACCATATCATGCTTTCTAGTTGCGACAATACAGAGAGAATGAAGTGTCATTGTTAAATACATATATCTGTGTGTGTTTACATAGATACATATGCTACATTAATCTGGCCCTTGTTAATATACATGTAGGTGCAAGTTGGAGGGGTGTGAATTCTGAAATCAGGTCTAGAGACCTGCAGGGTTGTATATAGTGACTTGAAGGGCTCAACTTGAATGATATGAATCGACATTCATGATTATGTAGTAATGTCAACGCAGATTGCCCCGAATAGTTACACCACTAACTGATGGTGATGAGCACATCTGACTTTCAGGGGAATTGAATTGTTACATGGTAAATATACAGGATTACACAAACATTGAGTGAAAAAAAAACGGTTTAATTGTTCACAAAGCCACACAGTGACAAATTACCACAGGCATGCTCAGTATCATGGTGGAGGTGGGTAGGATACAGAGTTCCAGTAACACACGGAAATAGGGACATGGGGCCAGAATGCACGCGGGGGGGTGACATTGGTATAGATGATCAGTTGAGGGGGGGAGATACAGTGCATCAGCCAACGTGAGGCAATATCAGTTATATTCTTAAATATATCAGGCTAACATTCAATATTCAAAACCAACAATACAGAAGGAGATATGCTCATGGGGAGAAGTAATCTGTAGTCTTGTGTGTGCGCGCAACACACACTCCGATGCAACTGCAGAGGTAGAAGTGCTCAATCAGTCAATGTTAGAACCCCCGTAGGTCATGTCACTGGAAATGGCACTATGAGAGAAGACTCTACATACATAAGTTTGGACACTCAGATGGGAACATGACCAGGACCATATCAGTGTGTTCCAAATAATTTCAGGTGTTAGCAGAACTACCAACCAACTGGCCAGTTCGAGGTGTATTCTGTTCTGTGAATGAGCATCTCTATTATCTGCTGTTGCATATTCATAACTGAAGGTAAATGGAACCTCATTAACAGTTATGTTCCAAGGCTAGAGTTACTGTTCCCCATATGTACAGGGAGGATCACATCAGCACTGAGGAAGAGATCTGGAAGGAAGTATGATACAGGCTTCACAATAGTCCAAGTAGAGGAGAGAATGGCAGATCTAAAGCAATAGGTACATATAAAGCGATGTAGAGGATGTGATATCACACCCGATGCAACACATGATGACTGACATCTGAACATACATGATGCAATGTGACAATAGCATAGTCCTGGAACGTGGGAATGCTCATCATTCCTTGTTCTGACTGTGGAAAGGGACTAATCTTTGCGATCTGAAACATAAAAGGAACATGTCAAGATTTACATTGCACATGCTCCCAGAGCGCTTACTTCGTCACTTACAGTGGTTATAAAAAGTCTACACACTCCTGTAAACAAATTAGCCAATGAAAAATCATTTCAGAACTATATCCACCTTTAATGTGACAAAAACTGGACAACTCAATTGTCAAACAAACTGAAATCTGTAAGGTGGAGGGAAGAAAATATGAAAGAAAACTAATGTGGTTGCATAAGTCTGCACACCCTCTTATAACTGGGGATGTAGCTGTGTTCAGAATGAAGCAATCACATTCCAAATCATGTTAAATAGGAGTCAGCATACACCTGCCATCATTTAAAGTGCCTCTGATTAACCCAAAATTAAGTTAAGCTGCTCTAGTTGGTCTTTCCTGAAATGTTCTTAGTCGCATCCCACAGCAAAAGCCATGGTTCACAGAGAGCTTCCAAAGCATCAGAGGGATCTCATTGTTAAAAGGTATCAGTTAGGAGAAGGGTACAAAAGAATTTCCAAGGCATTAGATATACCATGGAAGACAGCGTAAAAAATATGGCACAACAGTGACATTACCAAGAACTGGAGCTCCCTCCAAAATGGAGGAAAAGACCTAAAGAAAACTGGTCTGGGAGGCTACCAAGAGGGCCGACAGTAACATTAAAGGAACTGCAGGAATATCTGGCAAGTACTGGCTGTGTGGTACATGTGACAACAATCTCCCGTATTCTTCATATGTCTGGCGTATGGGGTAGAGTGGCAAGATGAAAGCCTTTTCTTACAAAGCAAAACATCAAAGCCAGGCTGCATTTTTCCAAAAAAAAAAAAACATCTGAAGTCTCCCAAAAGCATGTGGGAAAAGGTGTTCTGGTCTGATGAAACCAAGGTTGAACATTTTGCCCATAATTCCAAAAGATATGTTTGGCGCAAAAACAACACTGCACATCACCAAAAGAACACCATACCCACAGTGACGCATGGTGGTGGCAGCATCATGCTTTGGGGCTGTTTTTCTGCAGCTGGAACCTTAGTTAAGATAGAGGGAATTAGGACCAGTTCCAAATACCAGTCAATATTGGCACAAAACCTTTAGGCTTCTGCTAGAAAGCTGAACATGAAGAGGAACTTCATCTTTCAGCTTGACAACGACCCAAAGCATACATCCAAATTAACAAAGGAATAGCTTCACCAGAAGTAGATTAAAGTTTGGGAATGGCACAGCCAGTGCCCAGACCAAAATCCCTGTGGGGTGATCTGAAGAGGGCTGTGCACAGGAGATGGACTCGCAATCTGACAGATCTGAAGTGTTTTTGCAAAGAAGAGTGGGCAAATCTTGCAAAGTCACAATGTGCGATGCGGATAGACTCATACCCAAAAAGACTGAGTGCTGTAATAAAATCACAAGGTGCTTCAACAAAGTATTAGTTTAGGGGTGTGCATACTTATGCAACCTTGTGATTTTCTTTTTTGATTTTTTATTCACTCTACTTAACTGATTATAGTTTGTTTTTCAAATGAGTTGTCCAGTTTATAGGTCACATTAAAGGTGGAGAAAGTTCTGAAATGATTTATCTTGGTCTCATTTTTTGACAGCACAGAAACATGACATTTTAACAGGGGTGTGTAGACTTTAGACCTTTTCGATCCACTGTACCGATATATGTTGCTCATTTCATACAAACGTCTTCACTGTTCTTTCCCTACAAAGGAAACGAGCTACTCATCTGGCTAATGATGTAGGAATATCACATAGATTACACATTAATGCATCTGTGGAGAGCCAAATGTGGTGTTTTACCTTGGACGCAGTCCCAAGCTCATCCACGAGGTGATTTGTTCCACCAGGACACGTGCGCTGTGGATCGTAATTAGTTATCACCGCTTACCTATCTGCTGTATCCTGGAAAGAGATAGGCTGATATTAATAAAGTGATTGATGTGTTATTTGTGTCCTTCAGCATACGTGGCCATATTATTACACAAATACTCGCTATGTAGCTTACATTGATGTAGCAGTTCTGTTGCTGGTCATGTTTTTCCATGTCTAGGTTGTTTAAAGAAGAGTTGACACACGACAGCAGCTCTGTAAGGTTAATATGATGTTAGGATTACAGTCACAAATTAGACTAAAGTATGTGTGTATGGTATTTTTCAACCACATTTGGATCCCATTTCATGTGGTTTTGCAGGATCAGACAATGTGAGCAATCCTGGTCCGTAGAGGTTGTAGGTGACTTTAAAAAGGGATTGGGTATCTTTTTACATTACAAAACCAAACAGGCATTAGGGGCTATCCTGGATAAAGAGATAGGGAGTATTGATCCAGGGATGAATATGATCACCAGTATCTGGGGTCAGGAAGGAATGTTATATTTTTCGTCCCTGTGTAGACAATTGGCAAAGCTTCACTTTTTGTTTTTCGGTGACTTCCTCTGGATCATTTAACAATAATTCTGCGTATTGCAGATCATAGATCTATAGAGGTTGAACCTGATGGACTAAAGTCTTTTTTCAATATAAATTACTAGATAACAATGTAACGTGGGGCATATATACATTGACATAGTGGGATATATAATCCACTCAAATTATCTATGCCATTGATGTTTCTAACCGTCAGTACTTAAGATGTGTATGGGAATGTGTGCTTACTTACCTGTAACTGATCATGTGGCTTGTTCCAGTGTACAAACATTGACAACGTCAGTGAACTCTCCTCTACTGTGGACTGGTTGGAATTCTGTATGACAAGGGCGATGGATAAAGGTGGATTTGGGAGTTAGGCATAATCCAGATACATTAGACTGTGTTCCATGCATATTGGGTATGTACTTACATGTGAAGTACTCACGAATTAGGCGGGCACGTTGTTGTGACCCCTGCAGATTATCCACTTCAGGGTGAAATAAAGGCTCTTCCTCCACAGGTAGCGGAGCCGCATCAATGTCCCCCAGACAGTTGGCCTGTAGTGCTATATTGTGCAGACAGCAGCAGGCAACGATGATGCGACAAACTTTCTGGGGCTTGTATTGTAGAGCCCCCCCAGTGGAATGTAAACATCTGAAGCGCATCTTTAGTACACCAAAGGTACGCTCAATTACATTCCGGCAGGTTTTATGCGCAGCATTATACCGCGCCTCTGCCCGAGTCTGGGGATTGCTCACAGGGGTCAACAACCACGGCAAACACCCATATCCTGCATCACCTGGTGTAAATAAAATATGATGTTGATATGAATAGGATGTTGTGATGTTTGACAAAGCATATGGCCAAATATCGTCATCATGACCTATCAACACATCCCTGTGGCTAATACACAGTTACAGATATATGTAAGAGAGATGGATCATGGATGCATCTGATAGGATAATTAGTAGGGTATTAACACATGGATTCTATCTGAAGCTTCAGATCAATTATAATGTAATTTCAACAAATGGAAAATCCAGATGTTCACACCCACAGGACACTTACATGAGGCGGAGATACAAGGGAAATACAACAGGGTACATATTGCGACCCTTCTGGTAGAGAGCAGGAAGTCACTGTTGCAGTTCTTGTAACGAGCACATGCCAGAGGTCTGAGGTGAAGAGTGATCGTGTATTCTTGTGAACGTAAATGTGATGCTAATTCAGGTGGAATTTCCCAGGGGCGTACACGATCAAACGCAAATGCCAAAAGACCTTGGAGATTTTGATAACTTCAAGGTAAGCTAATTCATGTTTATTCCGGGATATATTCAGGCAAGAAAAAGTTGGCCAAACAATATTAATTCTCCTCTATCAGATGAATTCTGAAGACATCTCACTTACATAGGCCGTACAAGAACACACAACACGTTATGTAGACTAGAGATGTCCATGTCACAGGATACAATGGAATGCATCAGAACATATACCTAATGATTAATCAATTGTGGTTTTTGGCATATGTTGTTGTGAACTGCATACTGTTTGGCCAAGCTAACACAGGGTTCTGGCCAGCAATGAGCTATTATGTTCTGGCTTTGGTCGTATTACTCCGTAATGCACATGTGAACATCAGATCAATAGAGGGAAACATGATGTACCGTATGTGTTATTGTATCCAGTCATAGTAAGATATGGTTGACTGCCATTACTAATGTGTACTCACCCAGTAGCCATCCGGATGGAAATCTGCCGGACTCAAAGATGTGATATATTCCGGATGCTCGCAGGATATAGGCGTCGTGAGCACTTCCCGGGAAGCCTGCAAACACACCTTGTATGCGCATGTTCGCATCGCAAACAACCTGTACATTGATTGAATGATAATGCTTACGATTTCTGTACAGCGCTTCTTGCTCTCTAGGAGGTATCAGTGCCACGTGTGTACAGTCAATAGCACCAAGCACATTGGGGATACCTCCTAATTGGAAGAAATCGAACTTCACCTTCGAGATCTCTTCAGCAGTGTTAGGGTAACTGATGTATCTGGCAGCTCTACGACCAATAGCACGGAGGAATGCACTCAGACAATTCGAGAGGCTTGGCTGAGACATTCCTCCGGCTATGCTCAGGGTGGTCTGAAAGCTCCCAGAAGCAAGGAGGTGTATTGCAACTAACATCCGTGTCATTCCTGGGATGGCTCTATTTGCCCGTGAGCGAGGCTCAAGGTCCGCTCTGAGAACCTCATAGAGCTCCCCAAGACTGGCACGGGTCAGCCGAAAACGCTCATACACCTCCCCATCAGTTAACCCCTCTAATGTGAGTCTCTCCCTGTACACATTGGGTGCCCGCCTCCTCACAGGCTCCTGGTCAGGCTCCTGGTCAGGCTCCTGGTCAGGCTCCTGGTCAGGCTCCCCCCCTTCTGCCTGAGCCAACACATCCTGTACTCCCCCCAGCAGCTGATCACCGACAACATTGTCAGCCTCCCTGGGTGCAGGTGGCCCTATATCCATCTGTCCCTGTGCTACTGGAGCTCTCTCTCCTCCCTGATCCACCCCCACGATACTAGGCATGGCCTGTGGTAATTCCCTTGCCTGGCTTGGTTCTGCCCCAGCATGGATCACATCACCACTCACACCCTCATTCACTCCCAGACATTCCTCTCTGCCACTCCCCATCACCCCCTCAATCACACACCTTGCTTCCTGGTCTTCATACTGTGCTAGTTGAGCTGCACAAAAGCGTCTCAACCTCATACGCCCACTCATCCTAGCCCTCATCCCTCTCTCATGATCATCCATGCTGTTTCAGACATGCTGATGACTTGTTGGGGATGGGGTTATATAGCTTGTTGATTGCATGATCTGGTATTAGGCACGTTAATTTCTGCTTTGCCATTGGTCACCTGTGGATCTTTACATGGCATTCCAGCTGATGATTTTAGGTCAAGAAGCCTCTCAACCTATTACATACGCACTTGGCCGCATGTAATTGGCTGTCCCAACGCGGGACGCCAAGTGCGTATGTAATTGGCTGAGAAGCCCAACGCGGGACGCCAAGTGCGTATGTAATTGGCTGAGAAGCCCAACGCGGGACGCCAAGTGCGTATGTAATTGGCTGAGAAGCCCAACGCGGGACGCCAAGTGCGTATGTAATTGGCTGAGAAGCCCAACGCGGGACGCCAAGTGCGTATGTAATTGGCTGAGAAGCTTAACGCGGGACGCCAAGTGCGTATGTATTGGGACTCTCAGCCAATTACATACGCACTTGGCGGCCTGACACTATACGTGCGTATGTAATTGGCTGAGTCTGTTGGCGCGCTCGCAAGCTGATAAGGGGACGTCCTAGCGAGACACGCCTCTTAGCCAATCACGTACGAGCTAAGAATTAGATTGACAGTATGAGCTTATAAATGTGAGTGATACAAACCCATGCGCTGACTGTGTTGTAAGAGCCATTGGAGTTAGCACGCAGTTTCAGGAGCAGGTGGGAGAGAGTCTTTGTGATTACTACTTTGGAGAGAGGGAGATTAGTTATTTTTTTCTTTTTGCATTGTCTATTTCATAAGTCCTTCCATTTAAGCATTACACATATTTACAGATTTCACATATTTGCAAGACACATAGATTAAATAACACACATAGAGACATATATATAGTTAGGACACACACCCCACACACCCATTCCCCCCACCACACCCCATCCCCCAACACACCCCATCCCCCACCACTTATTAAATACACATAGCACACACATCTTTTCTTTCCAACAGACATTCCAGTAATACTTTTATTTCTTTATCGTTCTTTTGATTTGTAGGCGCACTCTTTTTGATTTCTTTGTATTTTATTACTAGCATATTTACACGTAAGAGTTACACATATTTACACATAACACATATTTGCCTGACACATAGATTAAAGACACATAGAGACATACATAGCGTTAGGACACACAACACACACCTCCCCCCCCCCCCCAACCTTTGCACCGCATCCCCCAACAGTTAGTAAAAACACATAGAACATACACTTTTGTTTCCTTCACATATATAACAGTTACACTTATTTTGAGTTATCCTTATTTTTGTATTATTTGAGCATGGAGGGAGGAGATAGGTGGAGAGAGGAGGAGAGGAGAGGAGCGGAGAGTGAGGAGAGTGAGGAGAGTGTAGTGGAGGGTGGAGGAGAGGTGGAGGAGGTGTCCCCGGAGGAGGAGGTGTCCCCAGAGGAGGAGGTGTCCCCGGAGGGGGTGGAGGAGGTGTCCCCAGAGGAGGAGGTGTCCCCAGAGGAGGAGGTGTCCCTGGAGGAGGAGGAGTGGTCCCCAGAGGGGGGGGGGGGAGGAGGAGGAGGAGGAGGAGGGAGACAGAGGCACTTGTAGAGGAGGGACAGAGGGGAAGGGGCCTGTTCCCAGGGGGCGGGGTAGTTTGGGGAAGGGACAGGCCTCAGGAAGAGTGCAGGGAGGCCAGGGTCCCCCAGCACAGTCGAGAGAGCAAGGGGCTATTGGCAAGGGCAGGCGCAGGGCCCGTAATTATACGCCCCAGGAGAATATGGTCCTCCTGGGTGCGATCCGTGACCGGCCCGTCATCCTTGTGGCAAGGGAAGCGAAGCCTGGGCCTAAGGCTCAGGCTTGGAAGGAGGTAGTGGAAGTGATGAAGGAGGTGTCCACGGTTCCTAGGGGCTTGAGGTCCTTGAAGCACAGATATGTGGATATCAGGGCCACGGTGAAAAGGAAGATGGCCAGAGAAGCGGAGGGACACAGTGTCGCCTATAAGGAGTGGGAGAGGATCGCAAGGGACTTTCTAGGACCATCGCCCGCAGCTGGAGCTTCATCCCCGGTGGCCCAGCACGACCCAGCCTCCAGTTCAGGTGAATATCACATACACCAACATGCCACCACATGTGCATCACACACACTACACATGGTGACCAACAAGGACACTGACATGTCAGCTCCATGGAATTAACAAGGGATGGATGGATGTATCATTAAATCCATGAAGCTGACAAATCACTGTCATTCCTGGCCACCCCAAGAGTAATTAAGCAATAGAGTCCATGTACTGGTGCGCCCAATGCAGCCTATGCAGTTACAGACCGCAGGCAAAATCCAGACAGTGTTAGGAGCCAGGAGAGGTCAAGACAAGAAACCAAAGAATAGATCCAATCTAGCAAATGAGAGCTATTGGGAGTTGCAATTAGGAGAATCATCCATGTTCAGGCCTAGATGTCAGATAGTTAGGAGTGAAACCGCAGGCAAAATCCAGACAGTGTTAGGAGCCAGGAGAGGTCAAGACAAGAAACCAAAGAATAGATCCAATCTAGCAAATTAGAGCTAATGGGAGTTGCAATTAGGAGAATCATCCATGTTCAGGCCTAGATGTCAGATAGTTAGGAGTGAAACCGCAGGCAAAATCCAGACAGTGTTAGGAGCCAGGAGAGGTCAAGACAAGAAACCAAAGAATAGATCCAATCTAGCAAATGAGAGCTAATGGGAGTTGCAATTAGGAGAATCATCCATGTTCAGGCCTAGATGTCAGATAGTTAGGAGTGAAACCGCAGGCAAAATCCAGACAGTGTTAGGAGCCAGGAGAGGTCAAGACAAGAAACCAAAGAATAGATCCAATCTAGCAAATGAGAGCTAATGGGAGTTGCAATTAGGAGAATCATCCATGTTCAGGCCTAGATGTCAGATAGTTAGGAGTGAAACCGCAGGCAAAATCCAGACAGTGTTAGGAGCCAGGAGAGGTCAAGACAAGAAACCAAAGAATAGATCCAATCTAGCAAATGAGAGCTAATGGGAGTTGCAATTAGGAGAATCATCCATGTTCAGGCCTAGATGTCAGATAGTTAGGAGTGAAAACATATCAATGTATTGATCAGCATACTAATGACATGTACCTTTCTTTTCTCTATTTCAGCATCCAGTAGGAGGTCTGGGTCCAGTGATGAGCCACGAGCGGGGCCGTCAGCCCCCGCCCCGCAGGAGACCGCTCAGGGGGAGGAGGCTACAGGCTCATCCGAGGGCCCTGGCTCTTCGGAGGGGGAGGTCGTGGTCGTTGACAGCCCCCCTGTCCAGAGCCCGACTGTCCCCCTGCTCCAAAGACTTGCCATCTCGCCGGGGCCCTCAGAAGGAGTGGAATATGCCACAGCTCCTCCTTCCCCACACTCTGAGCCACCGGGGACAACAACATCAGAGCCCCTGTCTCCAGCCGGGTCCCAGATCCTCCCCACTCTGTCCCCGCCATCTTCCCACCCGGCCCTGCCAGCAGGACCCGAGCCCCCACCACCAACGACCGAGGCTGCGCTGCTGGAGTTGTTGGCCGCCGTGAATAGGATTGATGCCAACATCTCTGGCATGAGGCGCAGCCTGGACAGGCGCTTTAGGGAGGAGAGGAGGCATCATCGGAGGCTGGAGCAGCATATGGTCAGGCTGCTGGGAACGGGGCAGGTCACCAGCCAACAGCAGCCTGGCCCCTCCTCTCCTTCCACCATGCCTCCGCCGCCACCACCACCCGTGGTGCCACTACCTCCTCCTGCTCCCCCACCACCAAGGAGACGGCGTCCGGCCGCGGACGATGCAGGTCCTGTGCCCAGGCGGAGGAGGACCTAGGGGCTGTGAACATAATTGTGCCTTCTCAACAGCACTCCTCAGTGACAATCTATTGGTCACAATGCTGACCTCATCTAGCCTGGCTACAGAGTTTTGGATCTTTGCCTATGTGATGGTGACATTTTGTATGCAGATGGCTACCTCCCATCACATGGTCCATGATCCTCTTCTCTGTGGACACGTAGGGTTCGGTTGAGCATGTCACCAATTGATGGTCACTTGGGAATGCTGTTGGGAAGGGATGCTGCAGTCCCCTTTTTTTTTAGGCCCTTCGATTTTATGTTTTCTCTTTATGTTTTTCTTTCCATTTGTTTTGTTTTAGGTACAATTCAGGCCCATGAAGGCATCTCCTGCATCTGCAAGCATAGTGGAGGAATTATATGAGGCGTAAGGATTTCCCAGTGCCTCTCAGGTAGACATTACTCCAATGACAGCCCCCTCCTTAACATGTAGCTCCCACAATCTTAAAGCTATCATATTGCCAGATATCTCAGACATGATTGTTGTTAGCTGAAATGTAGACTAATACCGCTATGGCGGTGGACTTGCAAAGTCTCACAATGGCATGTTAATGACAGCCAGCATTAATATATGCACTAATAAAGCATGTGATCCTGACCTCAATATCGGTCTGAGAACAGATCCTTGGGTCTGATGTAAGAAACAGTCAATGTGGCTGCTGACCTTTGTGTCCTGTCCATATTAATGGCTATTTGCCCATATTACTCATTATCCATAGACCTAGCTAATAGTTATTAAAGCTTGCAGATGGGAATCAGGTGAGTTGGTATATTGGTACAGTATTTAGCACTTTACTGTACATGCATTGTCATTATTTTTTTTTAGCCTCCTCCGCCTTTTTTGTATTTTGTTGACCATTCATTTTTGTGGGCAATTTCACACACCATACTGTATGTGTGAAACTGGATTGGATTACACAGTCCAGAGGTTGAATCATTTGTTCAATTGAACAGATCCAGACAAGTTGTAAGTGCCGTGCACTCTAATGGTTTCTTCAGTTAAATGGAGAGATTTCTGGTTCCGGTTGCAGCATGTGACCCTGGTAGGTGCTATGCATCATGCTTATTCTAGACTATTAGATTGACCCCTGTAGGTATCCCCTTTTTTTTATTTAGCCCCTTGCTCTCTCGGGACCCGCCCACACCACACCCATGATATTAATGCACAGTCTTGACCACTGCTGATTGTGGTCTGTGTCCACAAATAAAGTTTTGTTATACCGTTCTGTGAATGCACAGTCTTGACCACTGCTGATTGTGGTCTGTGTCCACAAATAAAGTTTTGTTATACCGTTCTGTGAATGCACAGTCTTGACCACTGCTGATTGTGGTCTGTGTCCAAAAATAAAGCTGTGTTATCCTGTTCTCCCCATGTCGGTGTGTTTTCAATGGTTGGGGTTAGGGGACATCCACATGCATCACATTAGTGTCACATTACTATAGCTGTAAACTAATGAGCACTAGTTAACCTGCAATAGATCCATACATACTAAGAGGAATAATAGTCCTAATAGCATTAGATATCATATAATGCATCTAAGTGATCTACAATCTATGCATAATAAAGGGTTAATGCACAGGCCAAGTACAATTTGCGGGAATGGGGAGTAGGAACATTCCCCTGTGGGCCTAAAAGGGTGATGATAGGTGATACTGCAGTGGGTTGTCAGTTCCTTCTCCAGTGATTATTGATTTGTCTGTCAATTCTGCTCTCACACGCACTTCCCCAACATCACTTAGCAATCGAAACTAATGTAAATTGATGAATAGCAGAACATAATGGGAGGTCACCAAATGGGAATGAATGGTCATCTTGGCACATGGCCACCAGCAATGTCGTGGGACTTCCTTGGATAAGAGAAGTGGCAATTACCCCTGATGGAGGTGAGTTGGCTGGTGCTCATTGTGCCTCTGCAAACCTTCTGTGTGTGTTTGCTGCGCTTGTGGGTGGGAGAGTGACAGCAGAACTGACAATCCACTCCGGTCTCACCGGCATAGGAACCTTGTAAGAAAGCAGTGACAGAGGGTCAGAGTGGGACCCGACCGAAAGACCAAACAAGAGGTATTGTGTATTTCAATGAAGCTGTGAGCTATCTTATTAAGGGTCATTGTGGGGGTGAGAGGGAAAGCTGAATGCAGGGCCAAATCCCAAACCACTGGGGAAGGAACTGACAACCCACTCCGGTCTCACCGGCATAGGAACCTTGTAAGAAAGCAGTGACAGAGGGTCAGAGTGGGACCCGACCGAAAGACCAAACAAGAGGTATTGTGTATTTCAATGAAGCTGTGAGCTATCTTATTAAGGGTCATTGTGGGGGTGAGAGGGAAAGCTGAATGCAGGGCCAAATCCCAAACCACTGGGGAAGGAACTGACAACCCACTCCGGTCTCACCGGCATAGGAACCTTGTAAGAAAGCAGTGCCAGAGGGTCAGAGTGGGACCCGACCGAAAGACCAAACAAGAGGTATTGTGTATTTCAATGAAGCTGTGAGCTATCTTATTAAGGGTCATTGTGGGGGTGAGAGGGAAAGCTGAATGCAGGGCCAAATCCCAAACCACTGGGGAAGGAACTGACAACCCACTCCGGTCTCACCGGCATAGGAACCTTGTAAGAAAGCAGTGACAGAGGGTCAGAGTCGGACCCGACCGAAAGACTGAACAGGACATATTCACATTCTCCATGTGCCCCATATTTGTGTTCCCAAATGTAGATGTGATGAGCAACATGTATACAAAATAACAGGGTTAATATTGCATTTTCTTGATGTTTTAGTGTTTTTATGTAATCAGGTAGTGTGTCTTTAATTTTGGTTTATGTAAGCTGCAGCATGGCTTTTCATTCAAAATGTAACAACTAATTGGTTGTATAATGCCTTGGCTTTGGTGGGGGGAGGGGATGGTTAAATCAATTGTAATGGCCTTCCATGCTTTTCCTCTGTTAAACTCACTTTTAGATTTTTAAGTTGTCTGTATGTAATGCGTAAACCATTTTACGTGGGTTTTTTGTGCACTTAGCGAATTTGCGAGATACGAGCGTCTACGCAAGGAATTCTTGTCCGCTACTTACTACGTAGCGCTTATCGGAGGCAAATCTCGGCAAAGTAGTCCGAAATTACGCAAGTCAATCGCAAGTCAATCGCAAGTCGACTCGGATATCGTAAATCGACTTACGATGGGCCTTTGCGAGATACGAATTCATCCGCAGCTCGAATTTAATAGGGCCCATAGTTAATAGATAAAAACGAACAGGTGCAGCACTAAAATCTTAATCAGAGAAAGGCTGCCCTGGTGAAAAATAATTACACCTAATCACTATTATACACCAAAATACACCAAACGTTCCATACATGACTCTTCACTAGAGATGTCGCGGACTGTTCGCCCACGGACTATTCGCTGCGATTTTGGCATGTTCGCATGCGCTTTTCGGTTCGCCCCCTATACTTTATCATTGAGGAAACTTTGACCCTGCACCTCACAGTCAGCAGACACATTCCAGCCAATCAGCAGCATACACTCCCTTCCAGAGCCTTCCATCTGAAGGACAGCATACATTTTAGAATCATTCTGAAGCTGCATTCGTTGTGAGAGGACAGATAGTGTAGCTGCTGGGGATTTAATAGGGAAATAGATAGCCAGGCTGTGTATTTAGCTTCCATTACAGACCTGAAGGACTCATCTGATATCTGCTGCAAGGACAGCAACCCAAAAAGCCCTTTTTAGGGCTAGAACATCATTTATTTTATTTCAGATTTTTTTTCTGTGTAATCTAATTGCATATGCCTGCCTGCCAGTGTGTGTGTGTGACAGGCTAACACCAACACCAACAGCTTATATTGTGCTTATTTTCACTACTCATACCTGGTGGTGTACCATACATTAAAAACAACCATTTTTTTCCTGTAATCTAATTTAAGTTGCCTGCCTGTGTCAGGCTTCCAGCTTATATTGTGCTCAGTGAAATAAAACAACACTTTTTTGACTGTAATAGATTGAATAGCAATTGCCTGCCTACAGGCGTGTGTGTGAAGCCTATTGCCAACTTTTGCCAGTGCACAGTGATACGTCATATCTGATGCAACCATAGTGTACAGTGACATAAAACAACACTTTTTTGACTGTAATCGATTGAATATCAGTTGCTTTCCTACAGGCATGTGTGTGAGGCCAACAGCGCCTACTCTGTCAACTTTTGCCAGTGCAAAGTGACACTCATATCTGGTGGCACCTTAGATTGCACGCACAAGGCCCCAAATTTGAAGTGGGAGGACCGACCAAGCATCTTTTTCCATGTTTCGCTTCCAAAAATCCATGCCGTATACACGTCCCCTGATAGGTGACGTAACAGGTAACAAACTGATAGGAATAAATAGTACAACTTAATACACCACTCCTATCTGGTGGCACATTACATTGCACGTGCAGTGCCCCAAATTCGAAGTAGGAGGTCCGACCAAGCATCTTTTTCCATCTCCCTGTTCCAAAAATCAATGCCATATACACGTCCCCTAATAGTGGACGTAACAGGGATTAAACCGATAGGAATAGTACTACTTAACAGTACACACCTTATAATAATGCAGACAGAGGCAACGCAGAGAGAGGAGTCTGAAGAAGAGGAGTCAGAGGAGGAAGGTGGCTTTGAGAAGGTGGAAGACCAAACACAGCAGGCGTCCCAGGGGGCTTGTTGTCACCTTTCGGCGACCCTTGGTGGCTGGGTGGAGGAAGAGACCTTCAATGACATCAGTGAGGACAAGGAACGGGACATGGCTAGCTTGGTATCCAACCTTGTGCAAATGGGGAGTTTGCGGTTGTGCAAAGGGACTGTTTGCGGTTGTTTGCGGTGCATTAAACGGGGAGATTGGTCTGTTACTGTGAAGCGGGTGTAACCCTTACACTACCTGATCGATACAACATCATACCTGAAGTTTTAAAGCATGTTATTCCAAACAATTTAGGAATGTTAGGTGATTTATTCCCTTTATGGCTTAAAACCAGACTCTGCATCAACTATGTAATTTTCTGTGGGAGTTTTGCCATGGATCCCCCTCCGGCATGCCACAGTCTAGGTGTTAGTCCCCTTGAAACAACTTTCCCATCACTATTGTGGCCAGAAAGAGTTCCTGTGGGTTCTGAAATTCGCCTGCCCATTAAAGTCTATGGCGGTTCGCCGGGTTCGCCCGTTCGCGAACATTTGATGGAAGTTCGCGTCCGCTGTTCGCGAACCGAAAATTTGATGTTTGTGACATCACTACTCTTCACTATTAAATCAATTAATACCATAAAATAAATAATTAACATTCAAGTGTTCAAATGTGGATATGTCAATATCTCCAATAAATATTTTTCACTTAATAAAAAACTCATAAATTTATAGAACATAGTAATTTCCTTACAATTTTACCCATAAACACATTACTGATATAAGTGAACTCAAAGTGCTTTTTGTATCAAAAAGTTTTTTTTAGCGCAAGTAAATGCATTCGTGTACCCAATGTAATTAACATTTAAGATGTTTTAATGAAACATACTAGATTTTCAATCTTCTGGAGTAAAACTAAAATAGAAAAACAATAGGGCAGAAATCCACAACCACAAATAAGTACTAAAATAAACCCTACCCTGCAAATTTCTACTCACATTATTCAGAGCAGATAAATCACAGTTAAGGGAGCCCAAATTTCTCACTCTTTTTTGTTTCTGTTAAAGAAGTACACTTAACTTCTAGTATTTCTAATGTAATACTGAGCAATATTCTAACAATTACAATAAAAAAATATATAAAAAGAAGACAAAAAGAAGAAAAAGAAGGAAAGATATTACCCTCTTTGAAGGTCCCCATTCACGAACCTCATCGGCCAACTCTCAGCATCCACATATCCAGCAGGAGACCCATTTCCTATATTTTGCAACTATCTCAGCAGATAAGACACTCATGGAGCGAATAAACACAATCGTCTGTAGAACCTCCTCAAAGCCTGGAACAGTTTTTTCCAATGTTTTGCAATTATGCTTCTAGTAGCCAGAAATAGATAGAAATTGTGCATTTTTAGAAAGACCTGGGGGTAAGCCTAATAATGCCTCTTCTGGTTTTTGATCAATAACTGTATCCCATAGTTTCTCCAGGGTATTATAGGTCACCATCCAAATATGTAATCCCATAACAAATGTTTTAAGGAACCTATGGTGTTGCAACCTCTGGAGCAATTGCCATCCAACTGACTATTTGAACAGTGGAGTCTAGCTGGGGTAAGGTACAATCTAAAGATAGTTTTGTAATCATTTTCCTTCAATATAATGTTTAAAGAGGAGTCTTCTGCGTTTTTGATAATTATACCCCATTGTTCATCATCTAGGCTAATATTGAGCTCAGCCTCCCAGGAGGCCCTATAGGACAGATTGTTAGGCGTGGTATATTCATTTAGGTAGTTATAAAGAATAGTGAAGTTTTTTTTTACCTTTTGAGTTGTGTAAGCAACAATGCTCAAATGGAGTTTTGCTAGCTAATTTTTTTTTTTTTTGCAGTTTGTCCCACTTGTGTGCTAATCATCATCAGGTTAAGCTATTCTTTGTATGGCAATCAGTGATTTAAGCTAAAGTCCGATGGAGACCAGTTTTGATATTCTACCAGTACATGTGCAACAATTGTTATCTGACTTCTAATCCACCAAGCTAATTGGGTATTTTTTATTGATTAGCCATTAGCCATTTTGTAGTAGAGGAGTTCTCTTGTTGATTTGCTTCCATAGTAACATGGTGTGACTCAGACACATTGAAAGTGATTTTAAATTAATACTCTGATGGATGCTTAGCCATAGTATTTGGTTCAGGAGAATATTTACCTCCCATAAAACTGGACGTTCTATCTCCACCCAAACTGTGGTGGAGGGGCTTTCTTAATATACCATTTAGCCATATGAGCTAATCTCGCCGCCTTATACTTATAGTATCATCAAAGGTCAGGAGTTGCTAAGCCTCCTTTCTGTTTTCATGCTGTCGTAGTTGCCCTATTTATGCTAGGTTTCTTATTGCCCCAGATTCATTAAAAAAATTGCTTTTTGTAATGTTTCTATGTCTTTAAGGTTTATCGATGATGGTATAGTCCTAAAAAGGTATAGCAGTTTGGGGAGGGTGATTATTTTAATGGCGTGTATTTATAACCACAAGATATTTAATGAAGACCAGGGGCGAAGATCTAAATATATTTCTTTAAAGATAATGGGGTAATTGGCATCATATATCTATATAGTAAATTTAGGCATATGAATACCTAGGTACTTTATATGATGTGAGGACCATTTAAAAGGATAGTTTTAAGGTCAGCAAATTTTCCAGTTGCTTGGTCAATAAAACATTAAGTTCTTCACTTTTATTTGCTTTCATTTTAAACCTTGATATATGGCCAAAATGCTCAATGTTTTAAATAGGCTAGGTAAGCTAATTAATGGGTTTGTAACTGTGAGGAGGATATCATCCGCAAATAGTCTTAGCTTATATTCTTTATCGTCTAACTTGATTCCACTAACATATGGAGCTTACCTTAATGCTATCGCTAGTGGTTCTAAACATAGAACAAAAAGTGGAGGCGATAAAGGACATCTCTGTCTTGTTCCCCGATCTATCTTAAATAATTGAGACTTAAAACCCTTAGGCCCTAGGGGCAGAATATAATGTCATAATGCTTCCTACAAAGTTTTCACTAAGGCCATTGGATTCCTAGCTCAAAGACAGCGCCGTCCTTCCTTTGCTAAATGTTAATCTGTATTTATCATTGTCTGAACCTAATTTATGTACAGCACTACGGAATATGCCGGCATGTTATAAATAAACTATAATAATAATATAAGTCCAATCAGTCTTATCAAATGCTTTCTCTGCATCTAAAGATAGTAGCATTAGTGGTAATTTTTTGTCTGAAGCGATATCCATGAGGTTAAAGAAATATTACATTTATTTTGAAATATGGTTATGTTCCTGTCTTGCCAACCTGCCAATGTGTTATTTTGTTACATATTTCACAATCATATAAAGGTTTTAACAAAATACAGTGGTCATTTGAGTATTTCTAGGAAGTCATTATCAAATATTTCTAGATTTTTTTTTGCAACTTAAGTAACCTTTAATAATGACAAAAGTCCTCTTTTCATACATTTGTGCATGATTGGACAACTTTTTGTTTTCTGTCAGGATCAGTAAACATAATGTTTTTTGATCATTCTTGTTTCTTAGAAATATTGATTTCACGTACAAGGGTCTTACTGACAGATTATAGAAAATCTATAGTAGAAATACTGCTCAGTCAGTTATCAGTCTAACTCCTCTGCAGAAACATGTCAATCACACTGAAATGGAGCCCAAAGGCCAATGTGTGCTTGATAGAACCCACAAAGTGGTTAAAGTCAAATACAGTAGCACTTGTAAATTAAATACAAACACACTACTGTACTAATATTGAAAGGGAAAGTGATGTTAGATCTTAGAATTAATAGCAAAACATTCTCAAGCCCGCAAATCGGCTCAGAAAAATAGTTGATTTCATTTATCTTTATTGTGTTATATCGATCCCAGCAATCAATGTGTCAATACACACGGGGTGATGTCTTTGCTCAACTGGGTGAGCATGCTCTGATTCTGCACCGCCTGGATCAGCCTGGCAATGTTATTAGTACTATTAGTGATTTTTTTTTGAGTTAATACTACATAGTTACATAGTCACATAGTAATTGAGGTTGAAAAAAATACTTTTAGCCCATCAAGTTCAACCTTTTTAAGATCACCTCTGATCTGCAATATGCGAATTAGTTGTTAAGTGATCCAGAGGAAGGCAAACAAAAAAACAAAAAAACAGTGAAGCTTTGCCAATTGAAGAATTCCTTCCTTACCCCAGATACTGGAGATCAGATTCCTCCCTGGATCAATACTCCCTCTCTAATTAACCAGGATAACTCTGAATGACTTTTTTAATAAAAAAGATATCCAATCCCTTTTTAAAGTTATCTATTGAATCCACTGTCACCACCTCCCTTGGTAGAGAATTCCACAGATTAACTACCCTTACTGTAAAGAACCATTTCATAACTTAGCCCCTCCAATCCCCTTATTAGTTTTGTTGTCCTTCTCTGTACTTTTTTTTCAGTTCTAAAATGTCCTTTTTATGAAGTGGTGCCCAAAACTGAACTCCATATTCCAAATGAGGGCACATTAGGGATTTGTATAGTGGTAGAATTATATCTGCTTCCCTTGCTTCTGTACCCTTCTAAATACATACTAATAGTTTATTTGCCTTTGCAGCTGCTTCTTGGCATTGAGAACTGATACGTAGGTGGTTGTCCACAAGCATTACCAAATCTCTTTCAATATCTGATACCCCTAGCTTTGCTTCATTATGGTTATAGATTGCATGGTAATTTTTCCTTCCTAGATGCATAACCTTACATTTATTCATATTAAATCTCATCTGCCATTTAATTGTCCATTTCTCTAATTTATGCAAATCCCTTTGGAGGGAAAGTAAATCATTTTCTGATTTAATTACCTTGCACAATTTCATGTCATCTGCAAAAATGGAGACAATACTATTGACAATCCGCTGAAGGGTTGTTGACCAAATGGTTGAAATTTGACAACATTTAGATTATTTGCTTCGACTTGTAGATGGGAATAAATAATCCATTGTTGTGTGAGTTTCCCCTGACATAAAATAGAATTAAAATGATCCCGAATAGCAGTTTGTGCCACTTTATATTCCAGCATAGAAATATTGTTTCTAACACGAACTTTACTATTGGGATAACTTTACAATTGTAATTTTGGTTACCATCCTGGCTCCCCATTTGGGAAGAAAATTGGATATGTCATTGAATCTAAATTACTACTTAACATATTTATGTTCATAATAGGTAGCTCTTCATTGCGTGGATATATTCTAATATCCAGCTAAAATGGTGGTTCACCTTAATTATTTTTAAAAACCATGGCAACTACATTTGCGGTTGGTAAATTATGGTGATCACTTTTGAGAACCATATTTACTCTTGGCATTGGCAATTGTTTTTTTTGCGCATGTGCCTGTTGTTCTTTTTCAACCACTGCTAATTTTTTGTATGCTTGACTATATGGGTTGTTGGCTATAATGTTATTGAGCTATTCAAAGACTATGGGTAAGCATTGTTTATTTTCAGGAAGCATCATTTGTTGTTCAACAGCTTCCATTGTATCAAGGACATATAACTGTGTAAATTTCCTTTGCTCTCATACTTCTGGGTGTAAATGTGAAGTCCGGTGGTAAATTTGTCCTTGTACTTTAAAAAAGGACCGTGTTCTGGGACATTTTCTGCTAATGTTGCACCCATTGAAGCAAATTAAATTGCACTGTTATAAGACCTAATGTTTATTTTTATTTTTAATTGGTATAATTTGGAAAGTTTGGATCACTCATTATACTTAACTGTAAATAATCTTTCTGGAAGTCTTACCTTTCCTTACTGACAGCAACTAATAAACTCTCCATCAGTTGGTCTTTCCTTCAGAAAATGATAGGCCCCACAAAACTGACAAATCACATTCATTAATCCACAATAATGAGTGTCTACTGTTAGTGCTGTAAATAAATCACTATCGTGAGCTTCCTCAACATAGATACCAGTACAACAACTCTCTATATCTACATTGGTGTCATGTGTATGAACATTGGTTTCATGAGGCAATATTGGGTCATTAGGCAATGTTTTAAAGACATTTTTATGTTTACTTTTTCTTTTCTTTGAAGTTCCAGCAAACTAATTTTGTGCTTTCTTAGAAGTCTCTGTCGGTCTTCGTCCCTTAAACGTTGCAAAGTCTCAAGGGACTGAGCATCTCTCCATCTCTGCTTACGTTCCCTTGCCGCTCTTCTTTTACATTCATTCTTGTCTTTTGCGTCCGCCATTGTAATCTGTAATTGTAAATGCAGGTGTAAGATATATATTTTTTTTTTTATTGTACATATTTTTTTGACCTGTCATCAATGCATAACCTAAATAGCAGCAATGAATCATTACAATTACTTGAAATTCATTTGTAGTGTTTTCATTCAATTAATTAATTAATCAATCAATGGATTATTTTTAATTTGCATACATTAAAAGCTAAAGAGCTAAGGATATATATATTGATCAATAATGGAATGTTAATATTTTTTTTCATTTTTATTTTTATAAAGAATTATGAAGTAATTAATAAATGAATACATTAATGAAATAATATAAAACTGTCAACAATTCAAAAAATAAACAGGTAATAATGTGTCCCTAAAGAAGGGCAAACACAAAGAGATATGAGCAAACTATAGATTGGGCTGTAAAAAAGGATGTTTAATGTTTTGATTAAATTAATAATCAATAAATTACCGTATTTTTCGCCGTATAAGACGCACTTTTTCTTCCCCAAAACTGGGGGAGGAAAGTTGGTGCGTCTTATACGGCGAATATAGCTTTTCAGACTGCCTCTGTCCTCTTGATCTCACCCCAGCGCTTCCTACCAGCATCGCGTCGGCCGGTGCGTCCTAGTGACGTCACACACGCAACGCTGCAGTACACGTGGAGTGCTGGTAGGAAGCGCTGGGGTGAGATCAAGATGGCAGAGATCAGAAGGAAGGTGAGGATCAGGGGGATCAGGGGGGTCAGGGAGGATCAGGAGGGTCAGGGAGGGTCAAGGGCTCCCAAATGCTGCAGTATATGGATGGATGTGTGTGTGTGTATGTATGTGTGTGTGTGTGTATGTATGTGTGTGTGTGTATGTGTGTGTATATATGTATGTATGTGTATGTATATTTATGTGTGTATGTATATGTATGTATGTGTATCTATAAAGGTGAGGATCAGGGGGGTCAGGGAGGATCAGGAGGGTCAGGGAGGGTCAATGGCTCCCAAATGCTGCAGTATATGGATATGTGTGTGTGTGTGTATGTATGTGTGTGTGTATGTATGTGTGTGTGTGTATGTGTGTGTATATATGTATGTATGTGTATGTATATTTTTGTGTGTATGTATATGTATGAATGTGTATCTATATATATATATATATATATATATATATATATATATATATATATATATATATATATATATATATTTGTGTGTAATGTAGGTGTGTATCTGTGTGTAAAGTGTATTTGTGTTTGAGTGTATTTGTGTTTTATTCAGATTTTTTTTTTCTTGTTTTCCTCCTCTAAAAACTAGGTGCGTCTTATCTGCCGGTGCGTCTTATAGGGCGAAAAATACGGTAAGTTATGAGGTGTAATTGTCATTCATTAAAACATAAATGGCTAAGCATATACATATTTCTTTTTTTAATTATTGATTAATAATTAATTAATAAAATAATATATGTTAATTAATTAATCAATAACTGTCATCAATGCAAAATAAAAAGACTTAATCCTATTTTCCTAAAAAAATTCATCATTAAATGATATACCTGTCAAGTTGATCTTATAGCAGATCAAATCCTGCAGATCTCACTCTCTGTCTTCAGGTAGGTGCACTAACAATTGAGCAGCAATACAGAAATATAAGTGCAGTGTAAAAAGTCCATATTTTACTTTCCTTAAGGTTGAATATTTTCACTTCCAACCTCAAAGGATGTCCTCGTGACACAAAAAGCTCCCATGAGAAATCTTTATACTGACCCTGTATGTATTTATATAGGGTAATCATATACCCTCTTAGATGCCTTTTTTCTAGACAAAATAAGTTTAATTTGGTTAGTCTTTCTTCATAACTTAGCCCCTCCAATCCCCTTATTAGTTTTGTTGTCCTTCTCTGTACTTTTTTTTCAGTTCTAAAATGTCCTTTTTATGAAGTGGTGCCCAAAACTGAACTCCATATTCCAAATGAGGGCACATTAGGGATTTGTATAGTGGTAGAATTATATCTGCTTCCCTTGCTTCTGTACCCTTCTAAATACATACTAATAGTTTATTTGCCTTTGCAGCTGCTTCTTGGCATTGAGAACTGATACGTAGGTGGTTGTCCACAAGCATTACCAAATCTCTTTCAATATCTGATACCCCTAGCTTTGCTTCATTATGGTTATAGATTGCATGGTAATTTTTCCTTCCTAGATGCATAACCTTACATTTATTCATATTAAATCTCATCTGCCATTTAATTGTCCATTTCTCTAATTTATGCAAATCCCTTTGGAGGGAAAGTAAATTGGTATTCAATTGCTACAATTTAGTCACATGGGCACCCTTAACGCGCAAATCGGCATCGATTTTGCAATCCCGAATATAAGCCGCACACGCGTAACTCAAATCTCGCAAATCGGCTGTCATTTTTTCACGATCGCGAATATAAGCCGCACCCTTAACTCGCAAGCTCAAAAATCGGAAAAAAAAGGTGCGGCTTATATTCGGACCAATACGGTAATTATATCAATAGAGATTAGCAGAAACATACATGCACAACTGAACACCTACACACACATTTGTAGTAAACGTTTGCAACACCCAGGCACTCCATGTTTCTGGCTGTGCCAATCCATATGTTTTTTTTTGGTACTGGAATGGTTTGCCAGTTACTTCTCCAATGGATCACACTGCTATTAAATGCCCATCTTGGGTGACTCTATATGGTATAGCTCACACCTTCACTGAGGTACACAAGCCTATATATATCTTTGATTATTTTCAGAATTTTCTCTAAAATTAAATGGTATGTGGTCAATAGAGGTATAAGTGAAGTAGTTTCTTTTGTTTTGTAGTTTAATAGGTGTTCACGTGGTATTTTGATGGCAGTGCTTATTTTTTGGGTAATAACACGAGATTTTGGAACCCTTTTGTTTGAAAGATTCAGATAGTGTTTTTAAATTTTTATCATGGTCCCCAGTGTTTACATAGTTACATAGTTACATAGTATTTAAGGTTGAAAAAAGACCTTCAGTCCATCAAGTTCAACCTTTCAAGATCTCCTCCGATCTGCCAATCTGCAATATGCGGATAACTATTAATTAATTAGTCCTGATCCCAGACACCGGCGACCGGATTGCTCCCTGGATCAATACTGCCTCTCTAATTATCCATGATAACCCTGAATTCCCTTTTTAATTAGAAATAAATCCAGTCCCCGTTTAAAGCTATCTATCGAATCCGCTGTCACCACCTCCTCTGGTAGAGAATTCGACAGATTATCAACCCTTACTGTGAAGAACCCTTTTCTTTCTTTAAGGTGGTATCTTTTTACTTCTAACCTCAAGGGATGTCCTCTTGTCAGTTGAAAACCTCTTGGCACAAAAAGCTCCCTTGACAAATCTTTATACTGACCCTGGATGTATTTATATAAGGTAATCATATCTCCTCTTAGACGCCTTTTTTCCAGAGAAAATAAGTTTAATTTGGTTAGTCTTTCTTCATAACTTAGCCCCTCCATTCCCCTTATTAGTTTTGTTGCCCTCCTCTGTACCTTTTCCAGCTCTAAAATGTCCTTTTTATGAAGTGGTGCCCAAAATTGTACTCCATATTCCAAATGAGGGCGTACAAGAGATTTGTATAGTGGCAGAAATTATATTTGCTTCCCTCGCTTCTATACCCTTCTTAATACATGTTAATATTGTATTTGCCTTTGCAGCTGCTGCTTGGCTTTGAGCACTGTTACCTAGGTGGTTGTCCACAAGCACTCCCAAATCCCTTTCAATATCTGATACACCTAGATTTGCTCCATTAAGATTGTAAATTGCATGGTTATTTTTCCTTCCCAGATGCATAACTTTACATTTATTCGTATTAAATCTCATCTGCCATTTAGATGCCCATTCCTCAATTTTGTTTAAATCCATTTGGAGGGAAAGCACATCACTATCTGATTCAATTACCTTGCACAACTTCATGTCATCAGCGAAAATGGAGACACCACACTCCAATCCTACCTCTAAGTCATTAATAAATATGTTAAAAAGGAGAGGACCTAATACTGAACCCTGAGGAACCCCACTTACCACATTAGTCCAATCGGAATATGTTCCATTTACAACAACCATTTGCTTCCTGTCTTTTAGCCAGCTCTCAATCCATGAGCAGATATTTACTGCAACTCCTGTATCTCTTAGTTTGCACAATAGTCTCCCATGTGGCACTGTATCAAAAGCCTTTGCAAAATCCAAAAAGACTACATCCACTGAGTTGCCTTGATCCAGGTTCCTACTAACCTCCTCATAGAAACTAATTAGATTTGTTTGACATGACCTATCCCTCATGTTGACTCCTACTTATAATCCTGTTCAAATAGACATATTCTTGGATATTATCCCTTATTAACCCTTCTAAAAGCTTCCCCACTACAGAAGTGAGTCTATAATTCACCGGATTTGCTCTCGCTCTTTTTAAATATAGGTATCACATCAGCTTTTCTCCAGTCATCTGGTAGAGACCCTGTGTTGAGTGAATCTTGAAAAATTAAATAAAATGGTTTGGCTATTACAGAACCCAGTTCCCTCAGTACCCTTGGATGTATTCCATCAGGCCCCCGGGCTTTATTAACATTTATTTTTTCCAACCTCTTTTGGATTACTTCCTGTGTTAACCAATTATTTGGCAAAGGTAGTGTAGCCCCATTATTTTGCCATATCCCAACCACTGGTACCTCCCTTGTGTATACCGAAGAAAAGAACCTATTTAGCTCATCCGCCTTTTCTTGGTCACTAATTATCAGACGTGTTCCTATAGCTTCCTTCCTCGCTTTCTTCCCATTAATATACTTAAAAAATATTTTAGGGTTAGTCTTACTCTCTTTTGCAATTCATTTTTCATTTTCTATTTTAGCCAGTCTAATCGCCCTTTTGCAAGCCTTGTTGATTTCCTTGTATTCCTGTAAGGCAGTCTCTGTCCCCTCTTGTTTGTATAATTTAAATACCTGTTTTTTACTCCGTATCTTGATCTTTAAATCATTGTTAAGCCACATTGGATGGGATTTACTCCTTTTACTTTTATTCCCACACGGTATATGCCGATGTGTATGTATATTTAGTAAGGATTTAAATGTTGTCCATTTATGTTCAGTATTTTTACCTGCCAGTTCTCTGTCCCAGTCTATACTTTGTATTGCTGCCCTTAGACCGTTAAAATCTGCCCTTTTAAAATTAAGAGTTTTCGTTGGCCCCTTAAAATTTAGTTTTTTTAATTCAATCTCAAACGAAACGGTGTTGTGATCACTGTTTCCCAAAGGTTGCCCTATTCCAACATTTGATACTATCTCAATATTATTTGTGATGAGTAATTCTCAGATAGCTTCATTTCTAGTAGGCTCTTGTACAACCTGGGCCAGATAATGATCCCTGAGTGTACTCAAGAACCTGCTCCCCTTAGATGAACTGCTGATCTCATTTTTCCAGTTTACTTCAGGATAATTAAAATCACCCATTATTAGAACTTGACCATGCTTAGCTGCATTTTCAATCTGTAACAATAATTGTATTTCCTCACTTTCAGCTATATTTGGGGGTTTATAGCATACTCCTACTAATATTCTTTTGGAATTTTCTGCTCCGCTATTTAACTCTACCCACAAACATTCAGCTTTATCACTAGGTCCACCATAAATATCTTCTCTGACTATAGGCTTAAATTCAGGATTAACATACAGACAAATCCCTCCTCCTCGTTTACCATTGCCTCTATCTTTCCTAAATAGGTTATAACCATCCAGATTAACAGTCCAGTCATGAGATTCATCCCACCACATTTCAGTAATGCCTATTAAATTCCATTTTTCATTAATTGCTAATAATTCTAACTCTCCCATTTTTCCTGGCAAGCTTCTGGTATTAGCAAGCATACACCTTATATTATGAGTATGTAGTTCTGAAGTGCCTGCCACTGTACTTGAATTACTTAGTACTACCTCCCTATTGACTATACTAACCCTCCCCCCATCTCCTCCCCTATGAGTTGTTAATTCATCCCTTATACCCTCTACACTTTCTACCCCATTACTTATATCTAGTCAAGCCACCCCCCTCTCACCTGGGCACAATCAGTGCACTCTGCAATTTATCAGTCTTTACCTGTAAAGTAAAATCCACTTGTAAACAGGCCCCAAAACAGCTCACAAACCTTTTATACTAGTTAAACAGTCAAGCCACACCCCTCTCACCTGGGCACAATTAGTGCACTCTGCAATTTATCAGTCTTTACCTGTAAAGGAAAATCCACTTGTAAAACCAAAGAGCAAAGATTTACAACCATTACTAGTTGAAGATACTGAATTAAAAGATATATTCCCAAAACCTCCAATCCTTGCATTTAAACAACCACCAAACCTGAAACAAAAACTTGTCAGCAGAAAATTAGCCAATGAACAACTGAATACAAAAAATGGAACTAAACCTAACAAATGTAACAAATGTGCCTGTAAATTATGCCAACACATTTGTAATGATGATACAGCCACACATAACAACAAAACCTATAACATCAAAGGATCATATTCATGTACATCATCTAAGGTGGTTTATATAATACAATGTACTTTATGTGAGACATGCACAGACGCATTGGAGAAACCGGCCAAAAATGCATTTTAGGATGAATTTACACAGGCATTCAATAACAATCATTTAATATATGGTGGTTAAAGAGCGACAGAAGCCCTCCACCATACAGTAGTACAGTAAATAAATAGTACATCTGTGTTCACATTTGAATGTCTAAAACAAGTAAAAAAAATCTGTTTCTAGTGAATTGCCCCGTGACCTCCCCCAGCCACAGTGAATAGTCCCGTGACTTCCCCCAGCCCCAGTGAATTGCCCTCCAGCCCCAGTGAAATGCCCCTTGACCTCTCCAAGCCCCAATAAATGACCCTTCAGCCCCAGTGAATTTATCCGTGACCTCCACCAGCCCCAGTGAATTGCTCCGTGACCTCCAGCAGCCCCCGTGAATTACTCTATGACCTCCACCAGCGCCAGTGAATTGCCTCATCACTTGCCGAAACCCCAGTGAATTGCCCCATGACCTCCCCAGCTCCAGTGAATTGCCCTCCAGCCCAAGTGAATTGCCCCAGCACCAGCCCCAGCCCCAGTGAATTGCCTCATGATTACCCCCAGCCCCAGTGAATTGCCCTCCAGCCCCAGTGAATTGCCCCAGTAACCCCCCCAGCGAGTTTCCCTCCAGCCCTAGTGAATTGCCCTGTGACTTCCACCAGCCCCAGATAATTGCCCTCCAGCCCCAGTGAATTACCCCTGTGACTGCCCAGTTCCAGTAAATTGCCCTCTAGTCCCAGTGAATTGCCCTCCAGCTCCAGTGAATTGCCCCTGTAACCCACAGCCCCAGTGTATTGCCCTCCAGCCATAGTAAATTGCTCTGTAACCTCCACCAGCCCTAGAGAATTGCCCTTCAGCCCCAGTGAATTGCACCATTAACTGCCCAGCTCCAGTAAATTGTCCTCTAGCCCCAGTGAATTGCCCTTCAGCCCCAGTAAATTGCCCCTGTAACCCACAGCCCCAGTGTATTGCCCTCCAGCCCTAGTAAATTGCTCTGTAACCTCCACCAGTCCCAGTGAATTGCTCTCCGGCCCCAGTGAATTGCCCCTGTAACTGCCCAGCTCCAGTAAATTGTCCTCTAGCCCCGGTGAATTGCCCTTCAGCCCCAGTGAATTGCCCCTGTAACTGCCCAGCTCTAGTAAATTGCTCTCTAGTCACAGTGAATTGCCCTCCAACCCCAGTGTATTGCTTTGTAACCTCCCTCAGCCCCAGTGAATTGCCCCATCACCTGCCCCAGCCCCAGTGAATTGCCCCGTGACCTCCCCAGCCCCAGTGAATTGACCTTCAGTCCCAGTGAATTGCCACATGACCTCCCCCAGCCCAGTGAATTGCTCCATCACCTGCCTCAGCCTCAGTGAATTGCCCTCCAACACCAGTGAATTGCCTTGTGAACTACCCCAGGCCCAGTGAATTGCCCTCCAGCCCCAGTGAACTGCCCCATCACATGCCCCATCACATGCCCCAGTCCCAGTGAATTCCCTTATGACTACCCCCAGCCCTGTGAATTGCCCTACAGCCCCAGTGATTTGTCCCTGTAGGTCCCCAGCCCCAGTGAGTTGGCCTCCAGCCCTAGTGAATTGCCATGTGACCTGCACCAGCCCCAGAGAATTGCCCTCCAGCCCCAGTGAATTGCCCCTGTAACTGCCCAGCTCCAGTAAATTGCCTCTTGCCCCAGTGAATTGCCCCTGAAACATCCAGACCCAGTGTATTGCCCTCCAGCCCTAGTAAATTGCTCTGTGACCTCTACCAGCCCCAGTGAATTGCCCTCCAGCCCCAGTGAATTGCCCCTGTAAACCCAGCCCAGTGTATTGCCCTCCAGCCCTAGTGAATTGCTCTGTGACCTCCATCAGCCCCAGTGAATTGCCCCTGTAACTGCCCAGCTCCAGTAAATTTCCCTCTAGGCATAGTGAATTGCCCTCCAGCCCCAGTGAATTGTGACCTCCCCCAGGCCAGTGAATTGCCCCATCACCTGCCTCAGACCCAGTGAATTGCCAGGTGACCTCCCCAGCCCATTGAATTGCCCCATCACCTGCCTCAGCCTCAGTGAATTGCTCTCCAACCCCCAGTGAATTGCCTTGTGACCTACCCCAGCGAATTGCCCTCAAATCCCATTGAATTGCTTCTGTAACCCCCAGTCCCAGTGAATTGCCCTCCAGCCCCAGTGAATTGCCCCATGACCTCCCCCAGCCCCAGTGAATTGCTCCCCGACAGCCCCAGTGAATTGCTTTCTAGCCCCAGTGAATTGCCCCATGACCTCCCTCAGCCCTAGTGAATTTCACCCAAGCACCAGTGGATTGCCCCATCACCTGCCCCAGCCCCAGTGAACAGTGAACACACTCTCACACAGACACTCTCCCACACACACAGACACACTGTCAAAAACATGCACACTCACTCAACACACTCACACAGACACTCACATACACTCACTCACACAAAAACACACACTCACTCACACAGACATACACACTCACTCACACATACATAGACTCACTCACACATACATAGACTCACTCAGACAGAGTCACTCACACAGACAGACACACACTCTCTCTGACACAGATACACTCACTCACACAGACACACACTCAGACTCAAACACACACAGACACTCGCACAGGCACACTCTCACTCACAGACACACTCACTCACTCACACAGACACCTGTAACCCCCTAGATCCAGGGAATTGGCCTCCAGTCCCAGTGAATTGCCCCATGACCTAACCCAGCCCCAGTGAATTGCCCTCCAGCCCCAGTGAATTGCCCCATGTAACCCACCTAGCCCCAGTGACTTGCCCTCCAGCCCCAGTGAATTGCCCCTTGACCTCCCTCAGCCCCAGTGAGTTGCCCTCCAGCCCCAGTGAATTGCCCCATCACCTGCCTCAGCCCCAGTGAATTGCCCCATGGCACACTTTCACACAGACACTTACTCAGACACTCACACTCAGACACTAACCCACTCACAGACACACTCTCACTCACAGACACACTCTCACTCAGACACACTCCCAGACACACTAACTCACATAGACACTCATGCACTCACTCACACACACACTCACACAGACATACACATTTACACAGACACAGACTCACTTATGCATACAGAGACTCACTCAGACAGACTCACTCGCACATATAGACACACTCCCTGACACAGACTCATTCACATAGACACCCACTTAAATAGACATACACATTCACACTCAGATAAACACAGACACTCAAACAGACACACTCTCACTCACACAGGCATACTCTCATTCACTCAGACACGCACTTTCTCACTCACAGACATACACATTCACTCACAAAGACAGACTCACACAGACACAAACACTCACACAGACACTCACACAGACATACACACTCACTTACTCAGACATACACACTCGCTCACACAGACACACTCACACAGACACACACATACATACATGCTCACACAGACCTACACACTCACTCACACATACATACACAGACTCAAACACTAAGACACACACTCTGACTAACCGACACTCACTTACACAGAAAAACAGACTCACACAGGCACAAACACTCACTCACGCAGACATACTTACTCACTCAGACACACTCACTCACAAAGACACACACAATGATACAGACATACACATTCACTCAAACATACATACCCATAGACACAGACACACACTCTCACTCACAGACACTCACTCACACATACAGACTCACACAGACACTCACACAGACATACACACTTACTCACTCAGACATACACACTCACTCACACAGACATACACACTCACTCACACAGACACACACACTCACTCACACAGACACACACACTCACTCACACAGACATACACACTCACTCACACAGACACACACACTCACTCACACAGACACACTCACACAGACACATGCGTGCACTCACACAGACACACTCACTAACTCACACAGAAAAATCCTCACACACACACACACACACTCACACAGACATACACACACACACTCACACATACATACACCCTCACTCACACATACATACACCCTCACTCACACATTCATACACACTCACAGACACTAACTCAGACATACAAACAGACTCACACAGACACAAACACCCACACAGACACTCACACAGGCATACACACTCACTGAAACATACACATTCACTCACTCAGATGGACATACACACTCACACACACTCAAACAGACATACTCACTCACACAACAGACACACTCACTCACACAGACACACACTCACACAAACACACACATTCACACAGACTCACTCAAACAGACTCGCTCAGACAGATATACATACTCACTGACACAGACTCACTCACACAGACACACACACTCACTTACACAGACTCATTCACATAGACACACTCTCACTCACTCAAACACTCACACACTCAGGCACGCACACACTCAGACACGCACACACTCAGACACGCACACACTCAGACACGCACACACTCAGACACGCACACACTCAGACACGCACACACTAAGACAAACAGAGTCACACAGGTACAAACATTCATACAGACACTCACACAGATATACACACTCACACATACACACACAGTCACACATACATATGCAGACACACATAAACACTCACTCACACAGACATTATCACCCACACAGACACACACTCACACATACACACACGGTCACACATACAGATGCAGACACACACTCTCACACACACTCTCACAGACACTAACTCACACAGATATACCCACTCACACAGACACACTCACTCACTCACACAGACACACACACACACTCACACATACACACACAATCACACAGACATACACACTTACTCACTCAGATATACACACTTACACGGACATACACACACTCACACAGACACACTCACTCCCTCACACAGACACACTCACTCACTCACAGACACACATACTAACATACACCGACACACACACTCACACAGACACAGACTTACTCACACAGACTCACTCACACAGACATACATACTCACTCACACAGACAAAAGCTCACTCACACAGACATACACACTCACACAGATACAGACTCACTCACACAGATATACTCACTCACACAGACACACACACTCACACATACATACGCACTCACTCACACATTCATACACACTTACAGACACTCACCCACACAGACTCACACATACACACACATGCGCAGACACACAAACTCAGACACACACTCTCACTCACAGACACTCACTCACACAGACACACTCACACACGCTCACACATACACACACAAGCACACAAACATACACACTTACTCACTCACTCACATGGACATACACAATCACTCACACATACACACTCACACAGATATACTCACTCACACAGACACAGGCTCACTCACACAGACTCACTCACACAGATATACATACTCACACAGACTCACTCACACAGACACACGCACTCACTCAGACACATTATTATTTTATTATTATTATCGTTTATTTGTAACGCGCCAACATATTCCGTAGCGCTATACATAAGTTAAGTTACAGGCAATGACAAGTTAAAGATTCATAAATTGCAAAGAGTGTATGGCCCTGTCTTTGAGCTTGGAATCCAGTGTCCATAGCGCTTTCCCTAAAGCACTGCGCAGGATTGAAACTCGCAGACTTACAATCTAAAGGTTAAAGTTTGTATGTGGTACAGTAGGGAGAGAGTAGTGCTGAGCAGTGCTGAGCATGTTAGGGAGGAAGGTTATAGGCTTCTTTAAAGAGGTGCGTTTTTATTGATGTTTTGAAGGATTTAAGGCAGGAGGATAGTCTGGTGAAGCGAGGCAAGGAGTTCCAGAGAATAGGGTCAGCGCGAGAAAAGTCCTGGAGGCGGGAGTGAGAGGAGGTGACAAGAGTGGTAGAAAGAAGAAGGTCGTTAGCAGAACGAAGAGGGCGTGTGGGGGAGTATTTGGAGATGAGAGCAGAGATGTATGGGAGTGCGCTGTTGTTGAGGGTTTTATAAGTTAGGGTCAAGATTTTAAACTTTATTCTGGAGGCTAAGGGAAGCCAGTGGAGTGATTGACAAAGAGGAGCTGCCGACACTGAACGATGTGTACTGAAGATGAGTCTGGCGGAGGTATTTATTATGGATTGAAGTGGGGAGAGGCGAGTGATGCACACCACTCACTCACACAGACACACACACTCAATCACTCAACACATTCACACAGATATTCACACACACTCACACACACAGACATACACACTCACACAGATACAGACTCACTCACATGGACACACACAGACATACACACTCAATCATACAGACATGCACACACTCAGACACGCACAGATATACACACTCACTCACACAGACACTCACACAGACATACACACTCACACAGATACAGACTCACTCACACATACACACAAACTCATACAGACATACACATTCACTAGCACACACACACACCCAGACACACACTCTCACTCACAGACACTCACACATACAAACAAACAGACTCACACAGACACAAACACTCATACAGACACTCACACAGACATACTCACATAGACACACTCACTCACACATACACTCACAATCACTCACACAGACACACACTCAATCAATCACACAGGCATAAACACACACACAGACACACTCGCACAGACTCACATACTCACACACACAGACTCACTCACTCACACAGACACACACACTCAGTCACACACATGCACACACTCACTCAGAAATACACACTCACTCACACATACTCACACATGCACACTCACTCACACAGACACACAAACTCACACAGACATACACACTCAATCACACAGTCATACACACACAGACACACACTCTCACTCAGACACACACTCACTCAAACAGACACAAACTCACTCAAACAGACACAAACTCACTCAAACAGACACAAACTCACTCACACAGACACACACATACACACTCACATAGGGACCCACACTCACTCACACAGACACACACACTCACTCATGCTCTGAAACACACAGACACTCACTCAAACACACTCTGACTCAAATAGACACTCACACAGACCTACACACTCACTCACATAGACATACACACTTACATATATACACTTACTCACACAGACATACTTACTCACACAGACACAGTCACTCACACAGCCACACACACTCACTCACTCAGACATACACACTCACTTACACATATACACTCACACAGACATAGTCATTCACACAGACACTCACACATAAGCACACACTCACACAGACATACTCACTCACTCACACAGACATACACACACACACACTCTCACTCACAGACACACACAGTCACTCACACAGACACAGACACACACACTCTCACTCACAGACAAACACATTCACTCCACAGACAAACACACTCACACAGACGCACTCACACACTCAATTGCACTCATACACACATATACACTTACACAGACAAACTGTTGCTCACACAGATAAACTGTCACACACACAGACACACTCAGACACTCAAACTCAGGCACTCACATTTACACACTCAGACATGCACACTCTCACTCACAGACATACACACTCACACAGACTCTGACACAGACATACTCACTCACTCAGACAGACATACTCACTCACTCAGACATACACACTCACTCAGACATACACACTCACTCACTTACATATATACACCCACTCACACAGACACTGTCAATCACACAGACACAGTCACTCACACAGACACATACACTCACACATTTGCACACATTCTCACAGACATACACACTCCCACAGACATACGCACTCTCACTCACAGACATACACATTCACACACTCACACTGAGACACTCACACTTAAACACTCACACAGACTCTCACACAGACACACTCACACACTCACTCACACGCTCACACAGACAAACTGTCACTCACACAGACACACTCAGACACTCACACTTAGGCACTCAAACTCAGACACTTACACACTCAGACATGCACACTCACTCAAACAAGCAGACTCACACAGACGCAAACACTCACACAGACATACACACTCACACACACTCACACACACCCAGACACACACACCCAGACACACACACACCCAGACACACACCCTCACACACACTCACACTCAGACACTCATGCACACACACTCAGATATGCACTCACTCAGACACTCAGAGAGACACACTATCACTCACACAGACACACTCTCACTCATAGACACACTCACTCACACAGACATACACACTCACACAGACATACACACTCACTCACACAGGCATGCACACCCACTCACACAGGCATGCACACCCACTCACACAGACATGCACACCCACTCACACAGACACTCACACAGACATACTCACTCAGTCACTCACACAGACACACTCACACAGACACACACACATTCGCTCACTCGCGCTGCGCATGCCTGCATGGTCCACTGCTGACCCCCCTTCTCCCTCCTCCCTCCCTTCTGCAACCTCTGAGCTGTGTTCTGAGATAATTGGATGATGCAGTGACGTCACAGCTGACGTCACCGGTCTTTGCTGATTGGCTTAAAAGCGCATGTGATATAATCTGTGGAACAAATTTAGAATTTTCTTTTTTTTTTGCAAAAATGTTTTGCATTTTTTCATGCAAACATTTTTGCTAGGTGGGTGATGCTCCACTTCAATATGCCTTTAAAGTAAGCCATGTTTGAAATGGTTTATGGATTGAAGAGCGAGGCATTTGTGGGCACATTTGCATGTCCCTGCTCAGCTTCCCAGATTACAGTGTAATAACTATTTCTGGGAATTCTGAGCTGGAAGCAGGTTTTTTGACTTGTTTTAGACATTCAAATGTGAACACAATTGTACTATTTATTAACTGTACTACTGTTCGGTGGAGGGCTTCTTTCGCTCTTTTATTCACCATATATTTTTATATATATATATAAAAAAAAAAAAAATTATATATATATATATATATATATATATATATATATATATATATATAAAAGGGGTCCACTAGGGTAGTCTGTTCAAAAAAATGGAACATATACAGGAAAAGGACTTGGTGGGGGTGCTAATGTATGCATGTAGTTGCTAATAAATATAGAAAGAAAAAAGAGAGGGAATAAAGTGGCAACTAATGTACTGCATGCAAAAAACACAATGATGCCCAGTGGTGTGAGAAGGGGAGCTGATAAATGTAATCAGCTCATACGGTTTGACCACAAGATTGTAAAAATGTTACAATCATAGATGGAAGGTCAAGGACATACCAAATCATTGCTGATAGTGTGAGGCTAATGTGACAATGGTGTGGAAAGTAAAACTTAACCTTTAATAAGGTACATGTAAAAACAACCAATATGGAAAAAAGAAAAAAAGATAAATATGAAAAATATGTACAATGGTTAAAAAATGTGTTGTGGAAGACTAGACACAAAAGCCTATGTGTGTGAGATACTAGTGCTCAATATAGAGCATGACAGTAAATGAATGTCATAGGTTACCCAAAATAGGCATATGGGACACCTATGTCCTGAGGGGAGACATGAAACAGCTACAACAGTTTGGCACACAAATACAAAGTGTTGGAAGGAGTCATAAGACAAAAGTGTATACTAGGTCCCAGAAGGGCACATAAGATTGCCTCTATATCCTATAATTTGACAAAAAATGGACCGGAATAAATAGTCTGTGAAATATAAACACAGCTATAACAATATATCCCAATGGAAAACTAAAATATCCAAACGTATGTAATATATTGTAAAAGAAAAAAGAAGCTTAAAGCCTTGAATGATGAACATAAAAGTATTATAAGCAGACTCATAATAATGAGTAAGTGTGACTCACTGTTGAAGAGGTTCCATGTCTCTGCTCCCAAAATACACCAGCTGCAATCTTGCAGTCTCACACACCGAGCACTGTTGGTTGGCGTGGTATAGCGCTATGTCACTCCTCAGTGACGTATTGGCTCGTTACCCGCGATTTGGCGCCAACCAAGCGTTCACGCGCCTGCGCTTGCGCGTAACCTGGCCTGTTAGAGCTGAGAATGGTCGCGCATGCGCCTCAAAATCGCCCAACGCGCGTTTCGCACCAAATTGCTTCTACTGGGGCTGTATTGCCAGTGATTCTGCCTCATTTATATACCTAGACAGAGATCTCATTAACCCCTCATGGGTCTATATGCCCTTAAAGGGAAAGACAAAAAATAAGGTTAATAGTGATATATGACCTTATGCTGTTCTGTGCAGTGTTGAAACTAGATAATATATCTATTGCTAGGTATCAGTGACCAAAAAGAAAATGGATATAAAAATTAATAATAAAAAAGAAATTATAAAACTGACAAGTATAAAAACTAAATCTTGTGTATGAAACACTGCAGAAAGGTCAAAGGGTGTATGCGTAATTGCTGAAAGATACAGTGAAAAAATTATGAATCTAAACAATTGATGGGTAATGATGAATAAATAATACAATATAAGAAAATATGGGGAATAAGGAAGAAGAGGGTGGAAAGTACTCTACCACAGACGACATGATGGCCATTGAGAAAACAGACCTTTGAAGACCTTTGTGACTTGTTAGCAGAAAATGAAGCAGAACAAGAACAGACAACTCTCCAACCAGATAGGGGAACTTCCCAATTGAAGAAAAAATCCAAGTTTGTCCCATCCATGCATATTTGTCCACAATTAGACAACTATACCAAACTTGTGATTAATGATCTCAAAAAACTACCAACAACTTATGCCTCTAATTTAGGCACTAAAGAACGTAGATGTATAGATGAAATGAAATCATGGAAAGACGTTGTGATTAAACCATCAGACAAAGGTGGCAATGTGGTGCTGTGGCCAAGTGAACAGTACATTGGGGAAGCCGTGAAACAGTTATCAGACCCAAAATGTTATAGGAGGTTATTAGACGACCCTACTAGAGAATTCCTGATAACTTACAACAGACTGATTTCTGAGGCATTTACAAATGGATTAATATCCAAACGCGAGTTTGAGTTCCTAGAGGTTGAAAAACTGAGAACAGCAACACTGTATCTACTTCCGAAAATCCACAAAAAACAAGTTAATCCACAGGGGAGACCAATTGTATCCGGGAGAGGCAACTTAACAGAATCAGCAAGCAAATTTGTTGATGCATATATTAAATCTTTCGTGACCAGCCTCCCATCCTATATCCGTGACACAATGGATATCCTGAAAAAGTTGGATGGTATCATACTTAATGAAACCACATACTTAGTAACCTGCGATACCAATTAAAAAGTGCCAGAAACCATATATTCAACAACCCAAAAAACAACAAAATCACATTCAACCACACCAATGTTGTTATCAACAACCACTACAACAGCAACTACAGCACCAGGAACCCTTAAATCAATGATAGTATCACCCTCAACAGCAACCTCATTACCACTGACCACAAAAGGCACAGCAAAACCAACCACACCAGGAACAACTTCTACAAAGCTAGAATATACAACAGAACCAACCACGACTCCTGACACATCAACATCACCTTCAACAACATCAACACCATCAACAACTTCTGCAACTACATCAGCATCCACCACAATAACAAGATCTCCACAATCTACAACTCCACCACTATTATTGCAACAAAACCAACTACAACTCCTGAAACTACAACCAAATCCACCACTATAGCAACATCAACACCTGAAACAACAGCATCCACCACAATTACAACGACTCCACCACCCACTACTTCTGAATCTACTACAGTACCCGCCACTATAGCAACAACATCAACACCATCAACAACTCCTGAAGCTACAACAGCATCCAACACTTCAGCAACATCAACACCATCTATAACTCCTGAAACTACAGAAGAGCCCACCACTTTAGCAACAACATCAACACCATTAACAACTCCTGAAATTACTACAGCATTCACCACAATAACAACAACTCCTCCATCTCCAACTTCTGAAAGAACAAAAGACTTCACCACTATAGCAACAAAGTCAACACCATCAACAACTCCTGAAACAACAACAGCATCCACCACAATAACAACAATTTCACCATCCACAACTCCTGAAACTATTACAGCACCTACCACTATATCAGCAACATCAACTCCATCAACAACTACTGAAAATTATTACAGCATCCCCCACAATAATGGTAACAACTCCACCATTTACAACTCCTGGAAATAAAACAGCATCCACAGCTTTAATGACATTTTCAACACCATCTACGACTCCTGAAACAATAACAGCTTCCACTACAATAACAACAACATCTCCACCAACTACAATTCCTGAAACCACAGCATCCAACACTACGCAACAACATTACCACCATCAACAACTCCTGAAAGTACAACAGCATCCACAACTTTACCAACAACATCAACACCATCTACAACTCCTGAAACTACAACAGCCTCCACCACTTTAACAACAACATTTCTATCATCTATAACTTCTGAAACAACAGCATTCACCACTATTGCAGCAGCATCAACACCTTCTGTAACTTCTGAAACTACAACAGAATCTACCACACTAACAGCAACTGCAACAACATCTACAACTTCTGAACCTACAATTGCCTCCAACACTATAACAACAGCAGCAACAACATCAACACCATCAAAAACTCCTGAAACTGCAAAAGCACCCACCACTTTAGCAACATCAACACTATTAACAACTCCTGAAACTACAAGAGCATCTACCACAACAACAACAACATCTCCTCCATCTACAACTCCTGAAACCACACAATCCACTACTATCACAACAACACCAACACCTTCTATAACTTCTGGAATTGCAACAGCATCTACCACAGTAACATCTACAACATCTACAACTCCTGGAACTACAACAGCCCCCACCACTATAAAAACAACAGCAACAACATCAACACCATCAGCAACACCTGAAACTACAACAACATCCATCACAATAATAACAACAACTCCACTATTAACAACTCCTGAAACCACAGCCTCCACCACTATCACAACAAAATCAACACTATCAACAACTCTTGAAACGACAGCAGCACCCACAACTTTAGCAACATCAACACAATTAACAACTCCTAAAAATACAACATTATCCACCATGATAACAACATCTCTATCATCTATAACTCCTAAAATCACAGCATCCACCACTACTTCAACACCATCAACTGCTGAAACTACAGCAGCACCCACCACTTTAGCAACAATTCCACCATCCACAACTCCTGAAACTACTAGAACACTCACCACTATAGCAACAATATCAACACCATCAACAATTCCTGAAACAACAACAGCATCCACCAATATAACACCAGCTCCACCATCTACAGCTTTTGAAACTACTACAGCACCTATCACTATCACAACACTAACTCCATTAACAACTCCGGAAACAAAAACAGCATCTACCACAATAACAACATCTCCGCCATCTACAACTCCTGAAACTACAGCAATCACCACTATTGCAACAACATCAACACCTTCTATACCTTCTCAAACTGTAACAGCATCTACCACAACATCAACACCATCTACAACTCCTGGAACTACAACATCCACCACAATAATAACAACATCTCCACAATCTACAACTCCTGAGACCACAGCATCCACCTCTATTGCAACAAAATCAAAACCACCAACAATTCTTGAAACAACTATAGCATCCACAACTTTAGCAATAACATCAACACCATCTACAACTCATGAATCTAAAGTAGCACCCACTGCTTTACCAACATCAAAACCATTAACAACTCCTGAAAGTGCAACAGTATCCACCACAATAATAGCAACATCTCCACCATCTACAACTCCTGAAACCACAGTATCCACCCCTACTGCAACAACATTAACACCTTCTACAACTCCTGAAACTACTACAGCAGCCACCACTATAGCAATTTTATTATTATTATTATCTTTTATTTGTATTGCGCCAACATATTCCGTAGCGCTGTACAGGGGATAAGAACAAGGGAAATACACGTTTAACAAAATTAAAAAAAAAAGTTGAAGAGCCCTGTTTTGAGCTTAGAATCTTAGCAGAAAGTGCTTTATCCCAAAGCACCCTACAAGACTGGAAACTCGCTACTTACAATCTAAAGGGAATTAAAGGGCAGAGAACTGGGGAAGAGTAACAAATAAGGAATAGCAAGGGCAAGGAAGTAAGTGAAAGATAGAAAGAGTTTTATTTTAGAGGGAGAGGGGATGGATCTGAGGTGAAAGAGTAGTATGTTGGCTGACCCCTAGTGTTGAGATGATATATCTGCAAGTAGGAAGTCAGGTGTTTTCTATGGCTCTATAAATTTAATCTGGGGCGGGGCGGGGTTGGTGGGGAAGTGAGGGAGGGAGGATAGTTCTGAGTGTGTCACAGATGAAGTAGGCCTTAAAACCAGAGTAAATTTGCACTGAAAGAAAGAGAGAGAGAGAATGGATTGGGGTCAGACAGTACAGGAAGATAGGAGAGTTAGGAAGGAATGAGAGAGAGACCATAGAATAAAGGTATTTGAGGAGGGGGGAGGAGATTTGAGGTAATTATGCCAGCCATAAATGGGGGAAGGATGGGGGGGAAGGTGGGGACAGCAGAGCAGGGTATAGGAAACAGTTACAAATTGAAAACAAAAAGTCAGAATATTTCTATCTGCCAAGATATAATAACATGCATACAGTAGTGATATTAATAAACATATTGGCTCCAGGGATGGCACAGTTTCCATAGTCTTCTCCATACCTGCTGAGGTGTTCTGAATGCAGTTCTGAGTGTGTCACAGATGAAGTAGGCCTTAAAACCAGAGTAAATTTGCACTGAAAGAAAGAGAGAGAGAGAATGGATTGGGGTCAGACAGTACAGGAAGATAGGAGAGTTAGGAAGGAATGAGAGAGAGACCATAGAATAAAGGTATTTGAGGAGGGGGGAGGAGATTTGAGGTAATTATGCCAGCCATAAATGGGGGAAGGATGGGGGGGAAGGTGGGGACAGCAGAGCAGGGTATAGGAAACAGTTAAAAATTGAAAACAAAAAGTCAGAATATTTCTATCTGCCAAGATATAATAACATGCATACAGTAGTGATATTAATAAACATATTGGCTCCAGGGATGGCACAGTTTCCATAGTCTTCTCCATACCTGCTGAGGTGTTCTGAATGCAGTTCTGAGTGTGTCACAGATGAAGTAGGCCTTAAAACCAGAGTAAATTTGCACTGCTGAGGTGTTCTGAATGCAGTTCTGAGTGTGTCACAGATGAAGTAGGCCTTAAAACCAGAGTAAATTTGCACTGCTGAGGTGTTCTGAATGCAGTTCTGAGTGTGTCACAGATGAAGTAGGCCTTAAAACCAGAGTAAATTTGCACTGCTGAGGTGTTCTGAATGCAGTTCTGAGTGTGTCACAGATGACGTAGGCCTTAAAACCAGAGTAAATTTGCACTGCTGAGGTGTTCTGAATGCAGTTCTGAGTGTGTCACAGATGAAGTAGGCCTTAAAACCAGAGTAAATTTGCACTGCTGAGGTGTTCTGAATGCAGTTCTGAGTGTGTCACAGATGAAGTAGGCCTTAAAACCAGAGTAAATTTGCACTGAAAGAAAGAGAGAGAGAGAATGGATTGGGGTCAGACAGTACAGGAAGATAGGAGAGTTAGGAAGGAATGAGAGAGAGACCATAGAATAAAGGTATTTGAGGAGGGGGGAGGAGATTTGAGGTAATTATGCCAGCCATAAATGGGGGAAGGATGGGGGGGAAGGTGGGGACAGCAGAGCAGGGTATAGGAAACAGTTAAAAATTGAAAACAAAAAGTCAGAATATTTCTATCTGCCAAGATATAATAACATGCATACAGTAGTGATATTAATAAACATATTGGCTCCAGGGATGGCACAGTTTCCATAGTCTTCTCCATACCTGCTGAGGTGTTCTGAATGCAGTTCTGAGTGTGTCACAGATGAAGTAGGCCTTAAAACCAGAGTAAATTTGCACTGAAAGAAAGAGAGAGAGAGAATGGATTGGGGTCAGACAGTACAGGAAGATAGGAGAGTTAGGAAGGAATGAGAGAGAGACCATAGAATAAAGGTATTTGAGGAGGGGGGAGGAGATTTGAGGTAATTATGCCAGCCATAAATGGGGGAAGGATGGGGGGGAAGGTGGGGACAGCAGAGCAGGGTATAGGAAACAGTTAAAAACAAAAAGTCAGAATATTTCTATCTGCCAAGATATAATAACATGCATACAGTAGTGATATTAATAAACATATTGGCTCCAGGGATGGCACCGTTTCCATAGTCTTCTCCATACCTGCTGAGGTGTTCTGAATGCAGTTCTGAGTGTGTCACAGATGAAGTAGACCTTAAAACCAGAGTAAATTTGCACTGAAAGAAAGAGAGAGAGAGAATGGATTGGGATCAGACAGTACAGGAAGATAGGAGAGTTAGGAAGGAATGAGAGAGAGACCATAGAATAAAGGTATTTGAGGAGGGGGGAGGAGATTTGAGGTAATTATGCCAGCCATAAATGGGGGAAGGATGGGGGGGAAGGTGGGGACAGCAGAGCAGGGTATAGGAAACAGTTAAAAATTGAAAACAAAAAGTCAGAATATTTCTATCTGCCAAGATATAATAACATGCATACAGTAGTGATATTAATAAACATATTGGCTCCAGGGATGGCACAGTTTCCATAGTCTTCTCCATACCTGCTGAGGTGTTCTGAATGCAGTTCTGAGTGTGTCACAGATGAAGTAGGCCTTAAAACCAGGGTAAATTTGCACTGAAAGAAAGAGAGAGAGAGAATGGATTGGGGTCAGACAGTACAGGAAGATAGGAGAGTTAGGAAGGAATGAGAGAGAGACCATAGAATAAAGGTATTTGAGGAGGGGGGAGGAGATTTGAGGTAATTATGCCAGCCATAAATGGGGGAAGGATGGGGGGGAAGGTGGGGACAGCAGAGCAGGGTATAGGAAACAGTTAAAAATTGAAAACAAAAAGTCAGAATATTTCTATCTGCCAAGATATAATAACATGCATACAGTAGTGATATTAATAAACATATTGGCTCCAGGGATGGCACAGTTTCCATAGTCTTCTCCATACCTGCTGAGGTGTTCTGAATGCAGTTCTGAGTGTGTCACAGATGAAGTAGGCCTTAAAACCAGAGTAAATTTGCACTGAAAGAAAGAGAGAGAGAATGGATTGGGGTCAGACAGTACAGGAAGATAGGAGAGTTAGGAAGGAATGAGAGAGAGACCATAGAATAAAGGTATTTGAGGAGGGGGGAGGAGATTTGAGGTAATTATGCCAGCCATAAATGGGGGAAGGATGGGGGGAAGGTGGGGACAGCAGAGCAGGGTATAGGAAACAGTTAAAAATTGAAAACAAAAAGTCAGAATATTTCTATCTGCCAAGATATAATAACATGCATACAGTAGTGATATTAATAAACATTTTGGCTCCAGGGATGGCACAGTTTCCATAGTCTTCTCCATACCTGCTGAGGTGTTCTGAATGCAGTTCTGAGTGTGTCACAGATGAAGTAGGCCTTAAAACCAGAGTAAATTTGCACTGCTGAGGTGTTCTGAATGCAGTTCTGAGTGTGTCACAGATGAAGTAGGCCTTAAAACCAGAGTAAATTTGCACTGCTGAGGTGTTCTGAATGCAGTTCTGAGTGTGTCACAGATGAAGTAGGCCTTAAAACCAGAGTAAATTTGCACTGCTGAGGTGTTCTGAATGCAGTTCTGAGTGTGTCACAGATGAAGTAGGCCTTAAAACCAGAGTAAATTTGCACTGCTGAGGTGTTCTGAATGCAGTTCTGAGTGTGTCACAGATGAAGTAGGCCTTAAAACCAGAGTAAATTTGCACTGAAAGAAAGAGAGAGAGAGAATGGATTGGGGTCAGACAGTACAGGAAGATAGGAGAGTTAGCAATAACATCAACACCATGAATAGCTTCTAAAACCACCACATCCCCCACAACAGCAAACACATTCCCATCTACAACTCCACAACCTACACCTGCAACCACAACAACAACAACAACACCCCCATCTACAACTCTAGAACCTACAACTGCAATCACAATGGTAAGCACACCCCCATCTGCAACTCCTGAAACTACAACAGCATCCACCTAAACACTATCAAGAACACCATCTAAAACTCCTGAAACTACAACTTTATCTACCACAACAGCAACAACAACAACACTATCTAAGACTCTAGAAACTACAACAGTGCCCACCCCAACTGCATTTACAACATTTACAACTCCCGCAACTACAACAGCATCTACCACATCAGCAAACACAACAACATCTTCAACTCCCAAAACTACAACTGCACCCACCCCAGCAGCATCCACAACTCCTGAAACTACAACTGTATCTACCACATCGCTATCTACAACTCTAGAAACAACAACAGTGCCCACCACAAGAGCAAGCGCAACAACATCTACAACTCCCGCAACTACAACAGCATTTACCACAACAGCATCAACAACACTATCTACAACTCCCGAAACTACAACATCCTCTACCACAACAGCAACAACATCGCTATCTACAACTCTACAAACGACAACAGTGCCCACCACAACAGCAAGCACAACAGTATCTACAACTCCTGAAACTACAACAGCATCCACAACAACAGCATCTACAATAGCATTTACAACTTACGAAACTACAACGTCCTCTACCACAACAGCAACAATGTTACCTTCTACAACTCTACAAATGACAATAGTGCCCACCACAACAGCAAGCACAACAGCATCTACAACTCCCGAAACTACAACAGCATCCACAACAACAGCATCAACAACAGCATCTACAACTCCAAAGACTATAACTCTATCTACCACAACAGCAAGCACATCGTTATCGACAACTTTAGAAACTGCAACAGTGCCCACCACAACAGCAAGCACAACAGCATCTACAACTCCCAAAACTACAACAGCATCCACAACAACAGCAACCACATCACCATCAACACCTCCTGAAACTACAACGGCATTCACTACAGCAGCGACAACATTATCTACCAGTCCTGAAACTACAACTGCATTTACCACAACAGCAACACATCACCATCTACAACTCCCTTAACTACAACAGCATCCACAACAGCAACCACATCACCATCAACACCTCTTGAAACTACAACAGCATCCACTACAGCAGCAACAACATCATCTACCAGTCCTGAAACTACAACTGCATCTACCACAACAGCAACCACATCACCATCTACAACTCCCTTAACTACAACGTCCTCTACCACAACAGCAACAATGTTACCTTCAATGTTACCTTCTCTACAAACAACAACAGTGCCCACCACAACAGCAAGCACAACCACATCTACAACTCCCGAAACTACAACAGCATCCACAACAACAGCATCAACAACAGCATCTACTACTCCAGAGACTACAACTCTATCTACCACAACAGCAACAACATCGCTATCTACAACTTTAGAAACTACAACAGTGCACCACCACAACAGCAAGCACAACAGCATCTACAACTCCTGAAACTACAAATGCATTCACCATAACAGCATCAACAACACCATCTACAACTTCCGAAACTACAACAGCACCCACCACAATAGCATCAACAACAGCATCCACAACTCCCGAAACCACAACTTTATCTATCACAACAGCAACAACATCACTATCTACAACTCTAGAAATGACAACAGTGCCTACTACAACAGCAAACACAATGACATCTACAACTCCCGCAACTACAACAGCATCTACCAGAACAGCATGAACAACACTATCTACAACTGCCGAAACTACAACGTCCTCTACCACAACAGCAACAATGTTACCTTCGATGTTACCTTCTCTACAAACAACAACAGTGCCCACCACAACAGCAAGCACAATCACATCTACAACTCCCGAAACTACAACAGCATCCACAACAACCGCATCAACAACAGCATCTACCACTCCATAGACTACAACTCTATCTACCACAACAGCAACAACATCACTATCTACAACTTTAGAAACTACAACAGTGCCCACCACAACAGCAAGCACAACAACATCTACAACTCCCGAAACTACAACTGCATTCATCATAAAAGCATCAACAACACCATCTACAACTTCCGAAACTACAACTTTATCTACCACAACAGCAACAACAACGCTGTCTATAACTCCAGAAAAGACAACAGTGCCCACCACAATAGCAAGCACAACAGCATCTATAACTACAATTGCATTCACCATATCAGCATCAACAACACCATCTACAACTCCCGAAACTACAACTTTATCTACCACAACAACAACAACAACACTATCTACAACTCCAGAACAGACAACAGGGCCCACCGAAATAGCAAGCACAACAACATCTACAACTCCCGAAACTACAACAGCACCCAGCACAATAGCTTCAACAACAGCATCCACAACTCCCGAAACTACAACTTTATCTATCACAACAGCAACAACATCGCTATATACAACTCTAGAAATGACAACAGTGCCCACTACAACAGCAAGCACAACGACATCTACAACTCCCGCAACTACAACAGCATCTAACACAACAGCATCAACAACACTATCTACAACTCCCGAAACTACAACATCCTCTACCACAACAGCAACAATGTTACCTTTGATGTTACCTTCTCTACAAACGACCACAGTGCCCACAACAACAGCAAGCACAACCGCATCTACAACTCCCGAAACTACAACAGCATCCAGAACAACATCATTAACAACAGCATCTACAACTCCAGAGACTACAACTCTATCTACCACAACAGCAACAACATCGCTATCTACAACTTTAGAAACTACAACAGTGCCCACCACACCAGCAAGCACAACAACATCTACAACTCCCAAAACTACAACTGCACCAACCACAACAGTATCAACAACAGCATCTACAACTCCTGAAACTACAACTTTATCTACCACAACAGCAACAACAGCACTATCTACAACTCCTGATACAACAACAGTGCCCACCACAACAGCAAGCACAACAGCATCTACAATTCCCCAAATTACAACAGTATCCACCTCAACAGTATCAACAACACCATCTACAACTCCTGAAACAACAACATCCTCTACCACAATAGCAACAATGTTTCCATCTACAACACCCTTAACTACAACAGCATCCACCACAACAGCAGCACTTGCAACACTTGCAACAACAATAGAAACCACAGAAGATACCACAATGGTGGACATTACTGTAGAATTTTTTGATAAGTAAAAGGCTAATAGGTAAAAAACTACTGGAGGAAATAGAAATGTTTTTGTATAAAAAATATAATATTTAAATTAACTTATTAGCTTGTAATGAAATGTCAATTAAGTTGTTCAATCTTTAAAAATATTACTCATATTCCATATTAAAGTATTTATTTATAGACCTATCGCTAACTTATGTGCTCTGATTATAAGCTTAGCATCAGAATAAAGTACCTTTTTCAGATGCATGGATGCAAATTATGAACTTGTTTATTTTACCAAAATTATGTACTATTCAATGTCAAAAATAAACTAGATAGAGATAGACATGCAGCCCTTTTAGATTCCCCCAACGTGAAAACCTGTAGCCCGTAAAGGAGCCCGCAAGACTTACAGCTATTAAACTGGACTCTTACAGCTACCGGCAAACGACCTGCGGATTACATGCGGAAAAACCCTAAGAGATGTAGGAATCATAACTCCATTGCTGCAAATCCTTTGGTCTTTCAAGCCCATAACTGTTACGTTTGAAAATCATTATTGAATTGCTATGAATGCCCAAAGACGCACTAGCGTTCAAACCCATAACCCACAAATGGAGGCACAAATATTATGGGCTCCAAATGGGACCTGCAAAGAGTTTACAGACAACTTCTCAACACTGTAAAATACAATTTAAACACACCAGTGGACTTTAACATATAGGGAAAGCATGGAAAGGCATTACAATTACTTGTACAATAATACCCAAATAAAAAAATAGGCATTTAAAAAATATTTTACTTCATCATATGTTGGATGGTCATGCACATGCCAATATGAAAAGCCATGCTGTAACATGCATAAAGCAATTAAAGACACACTATCTGATTAAATTGCAACACAAAAACATGAAACTGGTGACATATTAACTCTTTCTCAATCACAAAGGCTCTAATGTGGACCCTGGAATATATATATATATATGATTGCATATACATCTCATCACATCTACATTGGAAAAACAAATAGTGGCCAAAATGCACCACCTTATCACATATATCAAGTACCAGGGGAATATTTTATTATTTGTTGTACCGTCCTTCAGTTGTGTCCAACTCTCTGTGACCATTTGGACGGCAGAACATTTAGCTAGGTCTCTGCCTGTGCTGTTCCACAAGGTTTGCATGCCAAAGATACTGGAGCTGGTTGCCAGTTCCTTCTCTAGTGGACTGGCACATGGCCACAAGCAATGATGTGGGACTCTCCAGGATGGGCGTAGTGGAGATGGAGGTGAGTTGGCTGTTGATCTGCGTGCCTCTGCACAGTCTCCATGTTTTTTTGCTGCCCCTTCTGTTGGGTTACAGTGGATTAGTGTGGTATATACTCCCCTGGACCCCTTCAGCATTGCTAAGTGGTGGTGGTGATGGGGCTTGTGTACTGCAATGAAGCTGTGAGCTATACCATGTAGCGTCACTCTAGATGGGCAGGTAATAGCAGAGAGGTCAGGAAAATCACTGTCCACTAGAGAAGCAACTGGCAACCCACTCCAGTACCACCTGTCATATTCCAATCAGGCCCTCAGGGGAACGTTGCTACTCTAAAGTATCACTAATTGGACTTTGCATGTATTTTAACAGTTTATTTTGATTATATATGATATATATTATTATATGATATCTAATGCTATTATGATTATTATTATTGGTAAATGTTTTGATCTATTGCATAATAACTAGGACTCATTAGTTTCCATAGTTACATAGTTACATAGGGCCTCATTCAATTGCGATTTGGTCAATTGAATAGGGCTCTAGATAAGCACATAGCATGTTTTTTTAAAGAAGTTTTTAGTTAGTGAAAACCTTGCTTTTGGATTGATGCTTACTAACTAAAATCGTCTTTAAAAAAATATGTTATGTGCTTATATAGAGCACTATTCAATTGGCCAAATTGCAATTGAATGAGGGCCATAGTATTTAAGGTTGAAAAAAGACTTTCAGTCCATCAAGTTCTACCTTTTAAGATCTCCTCTGATTTGCAATATGCAGATTAACTATTAATTAATTAGTTGTATAAAAATAAAAAATAAATCAATTCTCTAATTATCCATGATAACCCTGAATTCCCTTTTTAATTAGAAATAAATCCAGTCCCCTTTTAAAGTTATCTATTGAATCCGCTGTCACTACCTCCTCTGTTAGAGAATTCCACAGATTAACCACCCTTACTGTGAAGAACCCTTTTCTTTTTTTTAAGGTGGAATTTTTTTACTTCTAATCTCAAGGGATGTCCTCTTGTCAGTTGAAAACCTTTTGGCACAAAAAGCTCCCATGACAAATCTTTATACTGACCCTGGATGTATTTATATAAGGTAATCTCTCTTAGACGCCTTTTTTCTAGAGAAAATAAGTTTAATTTGGTTAGTCTTTCTTCATAACTTAGCCCCTCCATTCCCCTTATTAGTTTTGTTGCCATCCTCTGTACCTTTTCCAGCTCTAAAATCACCTTTTTATGAAGTGGTGCCCAAAATTGTACTCCATATTCCCAATGAAGGCGTAACTAGAGATTTGAATAGAATTATATTTGCTTCCCTGGCTTCTATACCCTTCTTAATACATGTTAATATTTTATTTGCCTTTGCAGCTGCTGCTTGGCTTTGAGCACTGTTACCTAGGTGGTTGTCCACAAGCACTCCCAAATCCCTTTCAATATCTGATACACCTAGATTTGCTCCATTAAAATTATAAATTGCATGGCTATTTTTCCTTCCCAGATGCATAACTTTACATTTATTCATATTAAATCTCATCTGCCATTTAAATGTCCATTCCTCAATTTTATGTAAATCCCTTTGGAGGGAAAGCACATCACTATCTGATTTAATTACCTTGCACAACTTCGTGTCATCAGCGAAAATGGAGACAACACACTCCAATCCTACCTCTAAGTCATTAAAAAATATGTGAAAAAGGAGAGGACCTAATACTGAACCCTGAGGAACCCCACTTACCACATTAGTGCAATCGGAGTATGTTCCATTTACAACAACCCTTTGCTTCCTGTCTTTTAGCTAGCTCTCAATCCATGAGCAGATATTTACTGCAACTCCTGTATCTCTTAGTTTGCACAATAGTCTCCCATATGGCACTGTATCAAAAGCCTTTGCAAAATCCAAAAAGGCTACATCCCCTGAGTTGCCTGGATCCAAGTTCCTACTAACCTTCTCATAGAAACTAATTAGATTTGTTTGACATGACTTATCCCTCATAAATCCATGTTGACTCCTACTTATAATCCTGTTCAAATAGACATATTCTTGTATATTATCCCTTGTTAACCCTTCTAAAAGCTTCCCCACTACAGAAATGAGGCTCACTGGTCTATAATTCCCTGGATTTGCTCTTGCTCCCTTTTTAAATATAGGTATCACATCAGCTTTTTTCCAAGACCCTGTTTTGAGTGAATCTTGAAAAATTTATTATAATGGTTTGGCTATTACCGAACCAATTATTTGGCAAAGGTAGTGAAGCCCCATTATGTTGCCGTGTCCCAACCACTGGTACCTCCCTTGTGTATACCGAAGAAAAGAACCTATTTAGCTCATCTGCCTTTTCCTGGTCACTAATTATCAGACCGCCTGTGTCACATTGTAATGTTCCTATAGCTTCCTTCCTCGCCTTCTTCCCATTAATATACTTAAAAAATATTTTAGGGTTAGTCTTACTCTCTTTTGCAATTAATTTTTCATTTTCTATATTAGCCAGTCTAATTGTGCTTTTTGCAAGCCTTGTTGATTTCCTTGTATTCCTGTAAAGCAGTGTCTGTCCCTTCTTGTTTGTATAATTTAAATGCCTGTTTTTTACTCCGTATCTTGATCTTTAAATCATTGTTAAGCCACATTGTATGGGATTTACTTTTTTACTTTTATTCCCACACGGTATATGCCGATGTGTATGTATATTTAGTAAGGATTTAAATGTTGTCCATTTATCTTCAGTATGTTTACCTGCCAGTTCTCTGTCCCAGTCTACCAGTCTATACTTTGTATTGCTGCCCTTAGACCGTTAAAATCTGCCCTTTTAAAATTAAGAGTATTCGTTGGCCCCTTAAAATTTAGTTTTTTTAATTCAATTTCAAATGAGACTGTGTTGTGATCACTGTTTCCCAAAGGTTTCTCTATTCCAACATTTGATACTATATCAATATTATTTGTGATGAGTAAATCTAAGATAGCTTAATTTCTAGTAGGATCTTGTACAACCTGGGCCAGATAATGATCCACGAGTGAATTGCTGGTCTCATTTATCCAGTTTATTTCAGGGTAATTAAAATCTCCCATTATTAGAACTTGCCCATGCTTAGCTGCATTTTCAATCTGTAACAATACTTTCAGCTATATTTGGGGGTTTATAGCATACTCCTACTAATATTATTTTGGAATTTGCTGCTCTGCTATTTAACTCTACCCACAAACATTCAGCTTTATCACTAGGTCCACCATAAACATCTTCTCTGACTATAGGCTATTCAAGCTTAACATACAGACAAATCCCTCCTCCTTGTTTACCATTGCCTCTATCTTTCCTAAATAGGTTATAACCATCCAGATTAACAGTCTAGTCATGAGATTCATCCCACCACGTTTCGGTAATGTCTATTAAATCCCATTTTTCATTAATTGCTAATACTGTATATACGTGAGCATAACCCGAGTATAAGCCGAGGGACCTATTTTATCACAAAATACTGGGAAAAATGAGTGACTTGAGTATAAGCCGAGGGTGGGAAATGTGCTGCCCCCTGTGTCCCTCTTGTGCCCTCTGTGTCCCCCTCTTGTGTTCCCTTTTCTTGTGTCCCCCCTCTCTCTCCCCTGTGTCTCTTCACCCCTCCCTTCCCTGTGTCTCTTCCCCCCTCTCCCTTCCCTGTGTCTCTTCCCCCCTCTCCCTTCGCTGTGTCTCTTCCCCCTCTCTCTTCCCTGTGTCTATTCCCCCCTCCCTTCCCTGTGTCTCTCCCCCCTCTCCCTTCCCTGTGTCTCTCTCCCCCATCACCCTCCCCAACCCCCCTTTCATTCTCAACCTCCCTCCTCAACCCCCATCCTCAATCTCAACCTCCCTCCACAACCTCCCTCCTCATTCTAAACCTCCCTTCTCAAACCCTTCCTCATCCTCAAGACCCTCCTCAACCCCCCTCCTCATCCTCAACCCCCTCCTCAACCTCAACCGCCCTCCTCATCCTCAACCTCCCTCCTCATCCTTAACCTCTCTCCTCATGCTCGACCTCCCTCCTCATCCTCAACTTCCCTCCTCATCCTCAACCTCCCTCCTCATCCTCAACCCCCCCATCCTCAACCCCCTCCTCAACCCCCCTCCTCAACCTCAACCCCCCTCCTCATCCTCAACCACTCTCCTCATTCTAAACCCCCTACTCAACCTCTCTCCTCAGCCCCCCTCCTTAACCTCAACCCCCCATCCCCAACCCCCCATCCTCATCCTCAACCCCCCTCATCCTCAACCCCCCCATCCTCAACCCCCTCCTCAACCCCCCTCCTCAACCTCAACCCCCCTCCTCATCCTCAACCCACCTCATCATTCTAAACCCCCTACTCAACCTCTCTCCTCAGCCCCCCTCCTCAACTTCAACCCCCCTTCCCCAACCCCATCCTCATTCTCAACCCCCCTCATCCCCAACCCCCATCCTCATCCTCAACCCCCCCTCATCCTCAACCCCCCATCCTCATCCTCAACCTCAACCCCCCATCCTCATCCTCAACCCCCATCCTCAACCTCAACCCCCCCACCCTAAACTCCCCTCCTCAACCTCAACCCCCTCCTCATCCTCAACCTCCCTCCTCATCCTCATCCTCAACCTCCCTCCTCATCCTAAACCCCCCTCCTCCCTTTACCCCTCTAAATACATCTGCAGCTTTTCCTCCGGCCTCCGCTCCTTCCTGCGTCGGCATCCGGTATATGCTAATGACATGACGCCGAATGCGCGCCACGTCATTAGCATATACCGGGTGCCGAGGCAGGAAGGAGCGGAGGCTGGAGGAGAAGATGCAGATGAAGGTAAGTGGGGGGAGAGGGGGAGGTATTTAGAGGCGAAAAGTAAGGAGGGGGGTTTAGAATGAGGAGGGGGTTTAGAATGAGGAGGGGGGTTGAAGATGAGGAGGGGGCAGGGTGGGTTGCGTCGGCACCCGGTATATGCTAATGACGTGATGTCACATGCGCGCCACGTCATTAGAGAGACACAGGGGGGTTAGAGAGACACGGGGCGAGAGTGACTCGAGTATAAGCCGAGGGGGCCCTTTTTAGCCTTAAAAAAAGGGCTGAAAACCTCGGCTTATACTCGAGTATATACTGTAATTCTAACTCTCCCATTTTTCCTGGCAAGCTTCTGGCATTAGCAAGTATACACGTTATGTTATGAGTTTGTAGTTCTGAAGTGCCTGCCACTGTACTTGAATTACTTAGTACTACCACCCTATTGACTATACTACCCCTCACCCATCTCCTCCCCTATGAGTTGTTAATTCATCCCTTATACCCTCTACACTTTCTACCTCATTACTTATATCTAGTCCCTCCCCCCATTTACTAGTTTAAAAACTCCTCCAGCCTTTCTACCATCCTATCCCCTAGTACAAAAGCTCCCTCATCATTAAGCTGCAATCCATCCCTACTGTAGAGATTGTATACATATATAGGAATGTGACACAAATGTGATGTATGCGGATTTCCCATAACCCCAACCATTGAAAAAACACTGACAAGGTTAGAACGGTATAACAAAGCTTTATTTTATACATAGAGCACAATCAGAAATGGACAAGACTTTGCATTAATATCATGGGTGTGGTGTGGGCGGATCCAGGGAGAGTAGGATGCTTGTGGGAAAAAGGGGATACCTACAGGGGGTAGTCTAGAATAATCATGATGCATTGCATCTACCAGGGTCACATGCGGTCACTACACCACTGCAACCGGAATTTCATTAAAAAAAGGATCATCAGAAATAACTCCATAGCACTTACAACTTGTCTAGATCTGCTCAATGAAACTGATGCAAAAACCTATGGACTGTGTAATCCAATCCAGTTTCACACATATAGTGTGGTGACAAAACAAAAATCTGAAAAAAGTGGTCACCTAAAAAAAGACGGAGGATAAAAAAAATATAATCAACATGCATGTACAGTACAGTGCTAAATACTGTAACTGTAACAATATACCAACTCACCTGATTCCCATCTGCAAGCATTGCTAATAGGGATGTCACGAATAGTTCGCCGGCGGACTGTTCACGGCGAACATAGCATGTTCGCGTTCGCAGCGAACTGCGAACATATGCGATGTTTGATCCGCCCCCTATACTTTATCATTGAGCAAACTTTGACCCTGCAACTCACAGTCAGCAGACACATTCCAGCCAATCAGCATCATACCCTGCCTTCCAGACCCTTCTAACTCATGGACAGCAGCCATTTTGGAATCATAACTAACTTGCAGTCTTACTGAGAGGAGGCTGAGTGTAGGTGATACTGCATCAATAGGGAAAACCATAGCTAGGCTACTGTACACAGTGTGCAATACAGTCCTGAAGGACTCTTTTGATCTCTGCTGCTATGACACCCCTGTGTCTCTTCCCCCCCTTATCATCATCCTCCCCTCACCTTAGCACCCAAACCTAACACCCCTCACACTTATCCCTAACACCTAACCCTAACATCCCTCACCCTAACACCTAACCCATAACACCCCTTACACTTATCCCTAACACCCCTCACCCTAACACCTAACCCTAATACCCCTCACACTTATCCCTAACACCCCTCACCCTAACCCTAACACCCCTCACACTTATCCCTAACACCCCTTACCCTAACCCCCCTCACACTTATCCCTAACACCTAACCCTAACATCCCTCACCCTAACACCTAACCCTAACACCCCTTACACTTATCCCTAACACTCCTCACCCTAACACCTAACCCTAACACCCGTCACACTTATCCCTAACACCCCTTGCACTAACACCCCTCACACTTATCCCTAACACCCCTCACCCTAACACCTAACCCTCATACCCCCTTACACCTAACCCTAACAGCCCTTACACCTAACCCTAACATCCCTTACTCTAACACCCATCACACTTATCCCTAACACCCCTTACCCTAACCCTAACACCCCTCACACTTATCCATAACACCCATCAACCTAACACCTAACCCTAACATTCTCACACTTATCCCTAAGACCTAACACCCCTCACACTTATTCCTAACATGCCTCACCCTAACACCCCTTACACTTATCCCTAACACCCCTCGCCCTAACACCCCTCGCACTTAGCCCTAACACCCCTCACCCTAACACCTAACCCCCTCACCCTTATCCCTAACACCCCTTACCCTAACACCCCTCACACGTATCCCTGTGTCTCTTCCCCCCTTATCATCAAGGGAGGGAGAGGATGATGAGGGAGGGGGGAAGAGACACAGGGGAGGATGATGAGGGAGGGGGGAAAGAGATACAGGGGAGGGTGATGAGGAAGGGGGGAAAGAGACACAGGGGAGGATGATGAGGGAGGGGGGGGGGAAGAGACACAGGGGAAGATGATAAGGGAGGGGGAAAAGAGACACAGGGGAGGATGATGAGGGAGGGGGGAAAGAGACACAGGGGAGGATGATGATGGAGGGGGGAAGAGTCACAGGGGAGGATGATGAGGGAGGGGGTAAAGAGATACAGGGGAGGATGATGAGGGAGGTGGGAGGATGATGAGGGAGGGGGGATGAGACACAGGGGAGGGTGATGAGGAAGGGGGTAAAGAGATACAGGGGAGGATGATGATGGAGGGGGATGTTAGGTAATTTATGCCCTTTATGGATTAAAACCAGACTCTGCATCAACTATGTAATTTTCCGTGGGAGTTTTGACATGGATCCCACTCCGGCATGCCACAGTCCAGGTGTTAGTCCCGTTGAAACAACTTTTCCATCACTATTGTGGCCAGAAAGAGTCCCTGTGGGTTTTGAAATTCGCCTGCCCATTGAATTCTATGGGGGTTCGCTGATGTTTGTCCTTACGCGACCATTTGACGGAATTCGCGTCTGCGGTTCGCGAACCGAAAATTTGATTTTCGCGACATCACTATTTAGGACCACTATTTTGTTTTAAATTTTGGATTTTTTGGAACACACTCTATGTGTTTATGAATTGGATTATCCTTGATTTCCATCATCTGCGTAATGTAGCCAATATAGAAATGATGTATGTGCTATACACATTAGTAGTTTCTTCCATTATATATATTTTCATGATGATTTTTTGATTAATCTGATTGTAGTTACAGTGGTGTAATGAACACATGTGATCCTAGTAGATGCTATGTATCATTCTTCTTATACAGTATTACCTTGACCCCTTTAGGTTTTGCTATTTTTTTCAGCCTCTTGTCTTCTCAGATCTGCCCACACCCCACTCAAGATATTAATGCACAGTCAGATATGTTTACGACTGTGCTCTTTGTATTCAATAAAGGATGTTATTTGTATACCGTTATCCATGTTTCCGTGTGTTTGTCACGCTATTATATTGTAAAATCCACATACAGAAATATGTTTAACTATTTATTTTTAGGATATTTATCATCATCCTGTATTGGCATCCCTTCATGCAGTTTATGAATGTCAACATATGTTTGCCTGTCACTAAATTATGTACATTATGGATTGATGTTATTTTGGCCATATGTGTGCACTTTCTATGCTAAAACAGATGTAATATCATCATTTTTATCATCAAATCCAATATACTGGTGTACATAAGACCTGATTTTAACATGACATGTGACATGATGATGACATATATATAATTTATTTCCATACTGAAACCCTTTTCTGCGAGCATTCATAAACATCCCAGTGACATTGGCATGACTTACAAGTGTTGGCATGTATTAATATGTCCAACATGTGTTCTAACACTTCTTATAATGTTATTATCACTATTTTCTAAAACATGCCTAAACAACAACAAGAGTGATTACTGTGAGTTAATACTGTAATATGTATACATTGTGACACTGCTGGGCCTCACCATTCCACTGAAGAATTGTTAAACATATGACATTAGTAATATATGCTTAATAGATACATTGACATTATCACTGTCACGTAACGGGTCTTGGTGTACATGTTGGCACTTGCCAGGACAGAAGTAGCCATGATTCCTGTTGCTAAGATTAGTGTGCCTCTCCGCAGCCTCCTTTTGTTTCATTTTTGGGTCTACATGTCAAGCTTCAGGAGATGAGCATATTTCACCTTGTGATGATCTGTACCAATATGGCCATATGCCTGTGCCTATGAAACCCTGTCCCTAAGGTCCTCTATGTGAATATCCAGTGCCTGGTCTGTGCCATCTATTGATCTACCTGTGAGTATTACCTCCCCCATTCATCCTGCATCATTGTCATACCTTCCCTGAGATCTCTGTGAGTACTGTGCTGTGGTGCTGATCTGTACAGCTGCTGCGTATTGTTTGTGATGTGTGTATCCCTTTAATGGTTAATTGTTGATAGCATCTGCTGTGGTCCATGTGTGTTTGGTGATTGGTATGAACCTGATGTGTATTGGCCTATGTTCCCCTGTACATTGGGATATGTTATGTGGATGTGTGATCTTTCCATTAGTAGGTAAAATGTATTTATGTATATATGTAACTAGCGACTTGCCCATCAAAAAATGACAACAATTAAATGTGAATGTTTTGAATTCTGTTTTGCACTTAATATGAGTGTTTTAGACTTTTTACCTTTTTATTACCTATAAAGAAGTACAACAATTATATTAAATGTGTTTATGTTTTTAACATGCAACTTGTAGGTGACCCACTGGTAAACCTTAGTGAAATAGTGGTCTTCTAAAAAGAGTCAGAGTGACATAAAATCACAATGCGGCCATCATCTAATAAATCACCCTGACTTTGGTTGTTTTCAATGTAAACTTTGATAGCCTCAGGATTCTTGCATCTTGAAAATGCAACATACAGTTGGCCATGTGCAAATGCTGGTTCTTCTAAAAGGATACCCACAGATTTGAAAGTTTGTCCTTGTGATTTATTAATGGTCGTGGGAAATGCCATTATGATGGGAAATTGTCTCTTTTGAAGTACAAAAGGGAGGCTACTTTCACTTGGTGCCAAATCTATTCTTGGTATGAAAACTTTCTCTCCTTTATAGGCACCAGTTAGAATTACAGCATCTATGAAATGGTCCTTTAATTCTTGAACAATCAATCTGGTCCCATTACATAGGCCTTTTTTGGGGTTCATATTCCACAGTAACATGACAATTGTATCTTTCTTTAGCTGCAAAATATGCAGTGGCATTCCAGACGGAGTTAATGAATTAATGAATTCAGTTGAAAAGTTTGTCTGACTTTCTTTGTCATCAACAAGTACAGAATCAGCACTGTGATAATTTTTTTGTGGTGCATTTATATTTTTTATATTTCATTATTGAGAAGCAATGCATCCTTATTTTTGCATGTTAGTATTACTTTTTTTGCAAGCTCTGCATAATCCTCGTTATTTATTGTATTTTGGAATATAGCTGAATGAGATCCTGTCTGCAAATCATAAGAGATAGATTTCCACAGTATCATCCGGTAAATTTTGTATTCGCCCTTTTTTTCCTTCTCCAATTTTAATAAGCCCATCATTGAATTAATTTTCTCCTTCGGGTCTCATATTTTGTTGTAATTGAAGATGGGAAAATAGTTTCCATAGTGTACTTGACTTTATACATGTTTCGACAATGTCCGTTCGATATCCATGTACAACAACAGGTAATGTTTGTCTAAAATCTTCACCTAACAACAATCATTATCCATGACTTCACGTAGCAAAAGGGTCAATACATTGTAGGGCATGGCATGACATCATTGTAGCTTGATTTATTATAATTTTTATTTTTTTTTTATTATTAGACCTTGTGCTCGAACAAAACTCATCAATAAATTATACAGATACGTTTTTCCTAATCTGCCAGGTCCATCTAGATAGAAATAATGCTCTTTGGGATGTCATCATCTAGGGCATTTTTATGGCATTAAATGCTTGTAATTGTAATGTATTTAAAGTTGCAAGTTCTTCTGTTCTTTGTTTTTGATGCTGAGTGTCATAGTCTTCAAGGTTTATGTCATCTATGAGTCCTGGATCTGGCAGATTAAAACTTGCACAACTTAATCCATGAGAAAGAAAGACCTCTTGAATTTCAAGTAATGATTTTAATTCTGCAATAGGCTCATTGTATCATTGCAAAAAGTCTTCAGACATATTTGTTTTAAATTTGTCCCAGAACGCTAATGCATTTGGAGCATTTGAGAAGATGCAAATGATTGCAAATTGTTCCCTCATTTGCCGTGGCATTTGACATAGTGCTGCTAGACATCTTTCCCATTCTGTATCATCAGCCAGGAAGTTTCTGTGTCGCGCAGCTAAATGAAATGTTTCATAAACTATGTCATTAACAGTTCTCAAGTGTTCAAAACTTTGTGCACCAGGAACATTTAGAAGGAGTGAACGTAAGCAGAAATGTTCAAGGTCTCTTGGTATTATTTTATTTCCACATATAATTCCTATATAATGGATAGCCATCACAATTAGCATAAGTTTTGTCTTTGTAATCTTTTGAAAATTCTATAGTACATTTCTTATTTTTAATACATGGTGACTGTGGATTAATATCTCCACACGGTCCATGAATCATATGATGAGTTACAATCTCATATAGTCTACCATGTATTTCTGGATCTGGTAGTTCAGCAATAATCACTGAATCCACTTTGTCCCCAGTATCCAATTTATCTTTCTCTTGAAGGATTATAAGAAAATGTGCATGTGGAATGCCTCTTTTTTGAAATTCCAAACATTCCAGAAAAGCCAGACATTTGCCAAATAACTGAGTTATGGTTATGTCACGTATTAATTCAGTTAATTTGATTGTAAAGACTCTTGCCACTAAATCTGGTCTATTGGAAGCAGTTTGTCCAATTAGCAGATTCTCTACAATCTCTGGCCATTGTCGATTACATGTAAATGTAATAAATAAATCTGTTTTTTCATATTTAGTTACAATAGCCATGGCATCATTGTATCTTTCTCGCATATTGCAAGGAGATCCTTGGAAAGAAGAAGGTAAAATTATGGCTTTGCGAGCTGGCAGCTCTCTGGTTGTAGCCACCTCAGCGACATAATCAATCAGTCCACAATACTGTTCTACACATAGTTTATCTTGTTGATATTTTATAAAGTTTAAATTATTTTCCTCAACTTGCAAATATGAATCAATGATGCATTGTTGTGTCAGTTTTCCTCCACATAAAATGGGATTGAATCCATTTTGAATGGCAGTTTGAGCCACTTTAAATTCAAGCATGGAAATATTATTTTGACACGTACTTTTGAATTTGGTTAACTGTCAAGTGTTAATTTGGGTTGCCAACCTGCTTCCCCATGTGGGAAAAATATGGGATATGTCATTGGATCCAAATTAGTACTTAAGATACTTATGTTAATGAAAGGTTGCTCATCATTTCTAGTATATATTTTAAAATCCCTCTGAAATGGTGGTTCTCCCTCATCATTTTGAAAGAACATTTGCAACCTCATTTGATGTTGGCAAGTTATAACAGTGTTTATCAGTATGGCGATCTCTTTTAAGCACCATATTGACTTTTGGGATTGGTCATTTATGTATTTCTGCATTAATTTGTTGTTCCTTTTCTACTTCTGATATTTTTTTATCTGCTTGAGTGTGTGGGTTTTGGGCCATAATTTTATCAAGCTGTATAAAAACAATGGGTAAGCATTTTGTATTCTCTGGAAGCTGCATACGTTATTCAACAGCTTCCATTGTGCCTAGGACATATAGTTGAGTACATTTTCTTTGCTCCCCTTCCTCTGGATGTAAGTGAGAAGTATGATGGTAAATTTGTCCTTGTACTTTAAAGCAGTAAGGGCCATGTACTGGCACATTACCAGCTAATGTTGCACCCATAGATGAAAAAGGATATGGCACTATTATATGATCTTATGTTTAATTTAGTTGGGGGAAGTAGGCTCAGTCATAATGCTTTCTAAATATGTTGGGAATTGTTGTCTTTGTGGAAGTCTTTCCTTGACTTTTTGACAGCAACTAACAAACTCGCCATCTCTGGGTCTTTCCTGTTTGAAATGATAAGCCCCACAAAACTGGCAGACAATATTCATATTACCAAAATTATGATTATTATGAACCTCTATTGCTAAAGATTTAACTAGAGGACAATTGTGAGAAGATATATCAATGTGACTCTCTAAATCCTCATTAGAATTCTTATCTGTTTGTTCAGGAACATTTTCTAAATGCTTTTGTGTTTTAGTTGCCTTCTTGGGCTTGGATGTTAGTTTGTCAGCCGCTAGTCTTTTGCTTGATAGTCTCTCCCGTTCTTTTTGTCGTAGAATTTCCTTCTGCTCAGACGTCTGATGATCTGCCCATGTTTTTTTTCTTTTCCTGTTTCTTGTCATTATCTGCCATATACATTTTTAAATAAAAGTAGTACATTAGTACTTTTGCTCCTTTGTTTATTTATTTGTTTTAACTGATTTTTGTATTTTTTTTTCTCCTATCCTGTTTTGTGTGCAGCACTGTTTGCATTATTAGGTTAGCTTTATGAGGTTCGACTAAGCAGATTAGTTAGGTTGCAGTAAATTTTTTGAAAGGCGTACAGCAAACATGATAGGTCCTTCTACTTTGTATGTTTTAACAGCATTTTTTGTGCGCTACTGTTGTCATTAGGTGTTTAGGGTATGGAGTTGGGCTTAGAGGGTTGCGCATCAAAAATAGTATATATCCTTCCATTTTGTATATGTTAACAGCATTGTCGTTTTCTGTTTTGTAGCGCTGCTGGCATTAGTTAGGGTACCCATTTTTATTTTTGTTGTTGCTATCCTGATGTGCATGTGCCAATGCTGTCATTAGGGGTTTCCGGTTATTATGGGGTTTTATGCTTAGAGTGTTAGCTTGCAGTACGTTTCCACAAAGGCAGACAAAAAAGTCTAGGTCCTTCCATTTTATATGTGTAAATAGCAGTACTTGATGTATTTTTAACTTGTATTACATTACCTCTTTTCTTGAAATCTGCTGTGTGGAAATTGCTGTAGCGATGATGAGAGTCTTCAGGCAGTGTCTGTTGAGAATTAAAGAGAGATGCAAATATTAAAATAACATTTAAATCAATTTGTTTTTGTACTAAGAGCATGTAAAACATGATATATACTTCAATTTTGTATGTATTCAGAGAGGTTTAGCTTATGGGGTTAGTCTTAGAGAGTGGTGTGTATAAAACAGGATAGAGGGTTGCATTTCTTATGTTTTAAGAACATTTGTTGTAGTATTCTGCTTTATGTGCACAACTGTTGTCATTATAGGCTTAGGTTATGGGATTAGGCTTACAGGTTGTTGAACAAAACAGGATATATTCTTTAATTTAGTATGTGTTACCAACATTTTTTGAAGTATCCTGTTTTGTGTGCGCCACTGTTGGTATTAGATGTTTCGGTTATGGTGTTAGGCTTATAGGTTGGGGCACACAAAACAGGATTTATTCTTCCATTTTATATGTGTTATCAACATTTGTTGTAGTATCCTGTTTGTGTGCACCACTGTTGGCATTAGAGGTTTAGGTTATGTGGTTAGGCTTAGAGGTTGGTGCACACATAACAAGATTTATTCTTCCATTTTATATGTGTTAACAACATTTGTTGTTGTATCCTGTTTTGTCTGCACCACTGTTGGCATTAGAGGTTTAGGTTATAGGGTTAGGCTTACAGGTTGGTGCAGACAAAATAGGATTCATTCTTCTATTTTATATGTGTTAACAACATTTTTTGTTGTATCCTGTTTTGTGTATGACACTGTTGCCATAATATGTTTTAGTTATGGGGTTAGGCTTATAGGTTGTGGCACAGAAAACAGAATATCTTTTTCCGTTTTATGTCTGTTTACAATATTGTTGTAGTATCCTGTTTTGTGTGCACCACTATTGGCATTAGGGGCTTATGATTATTTTTATTTTTTTGTGATGTAATCTTTTGTGTGCGTCACTGTTGCCATTAGGGTTATAGGTTTTGGGGTTAGGCTTAGAGGGTTAGTTATGTTGCAGTGCATTTTGAAATTGGCGCACACCAAACAGGATAGATCTTTCTTTTTTTTTTACTTGTTATACTGTACCTGTTGTGTTGAATTATTACTTGTCTATAAATGACAGAGGGTCCTCTGCTGCCAGTCTTGCTGCGACACACTTCAGGCAGTGTTTGTTGAAAAAGATAGAGAAATGCAAATGTTGAATTATTATTATTATTTTGTTTTTTTGACTAAGACCATAGTATTTTTGTTAAGCAAATGTATTTTTGTACATTATCTGTTGGTTTTTATTTGTTGTCTTTAAATTGCTGCAGATTTGACAGATTTGAAAAAAAAAATGTAAATGTTGAAATGCAGTGTTTTTTTGACAATATTTAAAAGGCAATTTTTTTTCTTTTATAAATTATTAATTTATTAATGAATGCTCAAACTTTATATATGTTTTAAATGTTACAGTACATGAATAACATTGTTCTTGGCAATATTTGAAACCATATATATATATATTTTTTTTAATTATTAATTTATTAATTAATTCATGAATTAAAGCTTACCTATTTGCTGTAATTTGCAGATTTTAAACTTCTAAAGTGATAATGAAGTTGCTTTAGAAGTTACGCCACTAGTGAAATGTCCAGTCACACTATTCATCACCTGAGGAGAAATGTAGAAATTTCTGGAAAGTGTGCAGTATTTATAGACTTTTAGCTGAAGTAGAAACCATTAGAACACAATATGCATGAGCTATTTGCGTTTCAGCCCTCAATTTGCGTTCCTGCAGCCATTTTGGGCAAACTAGTTACTTGTTGCATAGAAAATGGCCACGATTTTGTGTGTGCTACATGCTGCAGAATGTGTGTTACGTGGCACATTAATTTTTATTGAGTTTGGGTAAGTTTTCCGAGTAGATGTTTTAATTTTACGTGCTTAGCCTCGTTTTCGTTTTTTTCGGCAGCCATTTTTTTCTCTTGCTTAGCTGATTTTTAAATCACGACACTGGTGAAATGTGACTTAAATTCGCAAGCAACCTCACTAACAGATGTCCTGGCTGTCCCCCCGTGGTGTGTGTTATGTTTTTTAATGAGGGCCGCAGTTGCGGTGGGCATGCTACACGAGCCCGCAAGCATTAGCAACAACCCGTGTTGCTGAGAACTATATATGTGATTGGACTTTTACACATTTGTGTCTCTGAGACTGTGAGATTGTATTTGTAATGTAGTAGTGTAATTTCTGAGGCTATTTCTGAATGTGCTGTGTCTTTAAGAGATGTATGCAGCTTTGAGCTGATATCTTTGGTTTGAACATGTCTCATACGTGTCATGTGAGTATAAATTGTTTTTATATTGCTCCTGTGTGCCACTAGCAGCATGAATACTTCATTTGTGATGTTTTAACATGCTTTTTTATTGTTTTGTATTTTTTTCCTGTCCCTTTGCAAAGTCATTGCGAGTGGTGTTTAGAACCTTTAATGATTTGTCACGTCAAGCTATCTGGAATTTTTGATTAGCATAGTGTTTGGGGCTGATGGTCTATTGGAGTAACACATAATATATAGCCAGTGTGAAAAGTCAATGGAAAAGTTATCCTTAATTAGAATTTACAGTTTAGCAGTTGTCTCGCAAAGTTTTAGGGGTTGGTGATTAGCATAGCTAGGTATGGTTTATTCTGCAGTTAGGGCACTCGCTATTGCTTTTTCAGGGATTAGCATGGGGCCCTATGTCTATTTCTGTCTTGTATTCCAATTTTCATTTGGGGAGATGACCTCATCTTTGAGGGTCTCATTCAAGACTTTACTAATTCAAAGAGCTAACCAAGGTATTATTTTTAAACATATATTATTAAAGGTATCTTTAAGGTTTGAACAAAATAGGAACTCTTCCAGCAAATTATACTTAACTAGCGACTTGCCCGTCAAAAAATAACGGCAATGTTATTGTAAGTGAGCTAATGTTTGTTTGGTGTGTAATAGTAAAGATATAATACATTAATAAATGAATATACTTTACCTATTTGGAAGCATTGTGTTGAAGAGCTGTGAATGTGTTTTGACATTGCTGCAGCATTAGTGTTGTGGAGCTGCTCTATAAGCGTGGTGAATGTGTGCAGTGTAATACTGTGCGTGCGCGAGGCGAAACCGTTCGCGTAGTGTCGTACTTCCGCATTTGCGTTAAATGGCGGTTTATGTGTGTTGTGCGTCTTTGCGTATTGTCCGTTGTTGGTTTGTAGTGGTTTTCGAGTTTCGTGTGGTGTTTTGCGAGTGTGGTGTGGTGTTTTACGTGTGGAGAGTGCTGTAGCCTCGTTTTCGTTTTGTCCGTCGGCCATTTTTTCTCTCGCTTAGCGATTTTATTAGTGTCTAAAGTGTTTTATTTTTATTTAAATGAAGGTGTAACTTGTTTTTTTGAGGTGCTGGATGGTTCCTCTTGCTGTAGGTAAGCTTGCTGTAGGTAAGCTTCGCGAGGGGTCTCAGTTGCTGGCATGGAGCGCCTTCGGCGCTCCATGCCAGCAACTGAGGCCCTTGCCCAGTGACCTCGCCAGCAACTGAGGCCCTTGCCCAGTGACCTCGCCAGCAACTGAGGCCCTCGCTTCGCGAGGGGCCTCAGTTGCTGGCATGGAGCGCCTTCGGCGCTCCATGCCAGCAACTGAGGCCCTTGCCCAGTGACCTCGCTACGCGAGGGCCGCGGCTCGCTTCGCGAGCCCGCAAGCGTGAGCAACCGCCCGTACGCTCACAACTATATATGTGATCACATATTATAATTGTCAAACTGCGATTTCCCGCCACATTTGCAAGCTTTGTGTAGTGAGTCAAGCCGTTTGCGGCCCAGAGGGTCACAACTGCGAGCCTCACATAGCGAGGCAAGCCGTTGAGGCATAGAAGCCTTCCGAGCTCGGAGGACTTAGGCAATGAGCCAATTAAACATCATAACTTCATTGATTAATTAATGAATTGAATTAAAACTTTACAAATCCTTTTCAGGACAATCTATAGTTTGCTCATAGCTCTTTGTGTTTGGATATGAAAATTACATTTCAATGATGCCCTTCTTTAAAAAAAAACATGAATAGCTCTTTATGTTTTTGGCATTCATGACAGTTATTGATTAATTAACTAACCTATATTAATTTATAAATTGCTTATTTATTAATTATAAAAACAAAATTACTTATTTGACACTGACCTTATTTCTCAATATATACATATGCTTAGGTCTTTAGGTTTTCATGTATGCCAATAAAAAAATAAGACATTGATTGATTAATTTATTTATTTTAATTAAAAATTTACAAATTATTTCAGGTACTTTTACTGTTTAATTACTGCTCTTTAGGTTTCTCATTCATGACAGTTAAAATCAATATGTACAATAAACAAACACATTATATCTTACAGATTGGAAGAAATAAAAGGCCACAACTACAAGACCATCAGAAAGTGGAAAATAACTTCTTTCATTAAGACTTCAGGTAAGTAACAAAGAAATCTTACTAATGTTATTATTGCCATTGTTTCATATATAAAAACAATTACAATTCAAACTAAAACGTCTGTATTTACAATTACAGATTACAATGGCGGAAAACGTAGAAGACAAGAAAGAATGCAAAAGAAGACTGGCAAGTGAACGGAAGCAAAGATGGAGAGATGCACAGTCCCCTGAGACTTCACAAAGATTAAGAGAAGAAGACCGACAGAGACTTGCCAACAAAAGAAAAATGACTTAAAAAGGACAAACTGAGTGTGACAGAGCTACAAAGAAAAGAAAAAGTAAAAAACATCATGTCTGTGACACATTGTCTAATGACCAAATATTGACTAATGGCAACAATGTTGATAAACATGACACCAATATTGTTATACAAAGTATAGTGATATCTGTGTTGAGGAAGCCATTATAGTCCTTTATTTACAGCACTACCAGTAGACAGTCATTATTGTGGATTACTCAATGTGGTGTGTCAGTTTTGTGGGGCCTGTCATTTTCTTAAGGAAAAACCAACTGATGGACAGTTTATTAGTTGCTGTAAGGTAAGACTTCCAGAAAAACACACATTTCCAGAATATTTACAAAGTAAAATGAGTGTTCCAACATTTCCAAATTATAGGAATTAAAAAAAAAACATCAGTTCTTATAAAAGTGCAATTTTATTGGCTTCAATGGGTGCTACATTAGCAGAAAATGTGCCAGGACATGGTCCATACTGTTTTAGAATACAAGGACAAATTTCCCACCGGACTTCACATTTACACCCACAAGCAGGAGAGCAAAGGAAATTTGCACAGTTATATGTCCTAGATATAATGAAAGCTGTTGAACAATGGATGACGCTTCCTGACAATAAACAATGTTTACGCATAGTCTTTGAACAGCTGGATAAAATTATGGCAAACAACCCATATAGTCAAACCTACAAAAAATTAGCAGAGTTTGAAAAAGAACAACAGGAACATGCTCAAAAACACCAATTGCCAATAATATGGTTCTGAAAAGAGATTGCAATACTGATCAAGGACGTTATAATTTACCAACAGTAAATGAGGTTGCCATAGTCTTCAAAAATGATGATGGTAAACCACCATTTCAGCGGGATATTAGAATATATCCACGCCTTGAAGAACAACCATTTTTAAACATAAATATATTACATTTAGATCCAAGGACATATCCCATTTTCTTTCCAAATGGTGAGCCAGGAAGGGAACCAAATTTACATTTGCAAAGTTATCCCAATAGTAGCGTTCGTATTAGAAACAATATTTCTATGCTGGAATATAAAGTGTCACAAACTGCTATTCGGGATAATTTTAATCCTATTTTATGTGGGAGGAATCTCACATAATAATGGATTATTGATTCATATCTACAAGTCAAAACTAATGATCTAAATTTTATCAAATTTCAACAAAACAAGCTTTGCATAGAACAATATTGTGGATTGATGGATTAGGTAGCTGAATTGGCTACCAACAGAGACATTCCAGCTGGAAGAGCAGTCATTTTCCAAACCTCTTTCCAAGGATCTCCTCACAATATGCAAGAAAGATACGATGATGACATGGCTATTGTGACTAAATTTGGAAAACCAGATTTATTCATTACATTCACATGTAATCCACAATGGCCAGAGATCAAGCAAAATATGGAACTTGGCCAAAATGCTTCAGATCGACCAGATTTAGTGGCTAGAGTATTTGAAATAAAACTAAATTCATTAATACATGATATAACTAAAGCACAGTTATTTGGGAAATGCGTGACTTTTGTTTATACCATTGAATTTCAAAAAAAGAGGCCTGCCACATGCACACATACTTTTAATCCTCCAAGAAAAAGATAAATTGAATACTGCAGAGAGAGTGGATTCAGTGATTAGTGCTGATCTGCCACATCCAGAAAAATATTCCAAACTTTATGGCATTGTTACACACCGTATGATTCAGGGTCCATGTGGAGATATAAATCCAAATTCACCATGTATGGAAAATAAAAAATGAACAAAAGAGTTTCCAAAACAATTTCAAATGCAAACTTATGCTAATTGTGATGGATCACCTTTGTATAAAAGAAGAGAAGGACAAAATGCTATTATTCATAACCAAAAGGTTTATAATAGACATGTAGTTCCATACAATCCACATTTGCTGATGAAGTACAATGCACACATAAATGTGGAAGCTTCCACTTCTATCAAATCCATAAAATATGTGTATAAATATATATACAAAGTATATCATGCAGCATCTGTTGTTGTGCAAGTTGCAGACAATGAACAAGACAATCAAGATTTACATGATGAACTTTCATGTTATGTAGATGCTCGCTATGTCAGTGCTCCAGAACAAATGTGGCATCTTCTTAAATTTAAGATGCATGATCACTCACATTCTGTGTATTAGTTAGCTGTACATTTGCCACAAAGTCAATTTGTTTGCTACAGGGAATGAAAGAAATGCTGTAGCACAAAATGAACATAGAGCAACAACACTTACTGATTGGTTTCAATTATATTGTGAGGACACTGAGGCAGACAATTTTTATATATTGAGATTCCATATCACTATGTATTTGTAAATGGCCTATGGCAACAACGAAAAAAAGATACTATTAAAATGATCCCAAGAATTTATACCGTCAATCCCAAAAAAATTGAACTGTCCAGTTTAAGATTACTTCTTTTACAAGTTCCCGGTGCACAAAGTTATTAACATTTATGCACAGTGAATGACATAGTTTATGATACTTTCCAATTAGCTGCAAAACATCAAAACTTCATAGCAGATGATATGGAATTAGAGAGGTGTGGAAGAAGCAGTACCATGTTAAATGCCAAAGCAAATGAGAGAACAATTTCATTTGCATATTTTGCAATGTACCTGATGAATTAGCTTTGTGGGAAACATTTAAATTAAATATGTCTGAAGACTTTTTGAACATAAGACCATTGCGCTATTAAAAGCATTAATATAAGTTCAAGAAATATTTCTTTGTTATGGATTAAATTGTGCACATTTTAATTTGTCTGATCCATGACTTATAGATGAAATATACTTTGAAGACTATGACACTGAGCTTCAAAACCAAAAAACACAAGAAAAATGGCAACTTTAAATACATTACAATTGCAAGCATTTAACACCATCACAAATGCAATAGATGATGAAATTCTTCATTACCGTTATTTCTATCTAGATGACGCTGGTGGATCAGGAAAAAAGTTATCTATATAACTGTTTGATGAGTTACATTCGAGCACAGGGTCAAATAGCACTGCCATTTGCAACAACTGGAATTGCCACACTTTTGCTAGAAGGTAGCAGAACTGTGCATAGTGGATTTAAACTGACAGTTCCCATTTTAGAAACATCAGTGTCGGATATTCGAATGAATTCTTTACAAGCAAAACATTTTTAAAAAAGTAAACAAATTATCATAGATGAGGCAACAATGATGTTGTGTCATGCCTTGCAGTGTATTGATAGATTATTAAAAGAAGTGATGGATAATGATTTGCCATTTGGGGGAAAGGTGATGTTTTTAGGAGGAGATTTTAGGCCAACATTACCTGTTGTGCCACACGGAAATAGGACTGACATCGCCAAAACATGTATAAAGACAAGTAAACTGTGGAAAATATTGACACACCTGAAATTAGAACTAAATATGATATCTGAAGGCCAAAATGAATTCAATGATTGGCTAATTCAAATTGGAGAAAGAAAACATTCAAAAATAAATAATCTACCTGATGATACCATAGAAATTCCATCACACATGATATGCAATGAATCACTCATATCGGCAATCTTTCTAAATACTATCAATAATGAGGATTACTCAGACATTGCAAACAAAGTGATATTAACATAAAAAAATAACAATGCCTTGAATGTAAATAATGACATTTTAAAATTCATCAATGCATCCTAAAAAAAATCACAGTGCAGATTCAGTTCTGGTTGATGACAAAGACAGTGAATCTAACTTTAGTATAGAATTTATCAATTCTTTAACACTATCTGGAATGCCATTACATGTTTTGCAATTTAAAAAGGGGCAAAAAAGGGTCAATTGTCATGCTACTGAGAAATATGAATCCCAAAAAAAGACTTTGTAATGGGACCAGATTAATTGTGCAGGAATTAAGAGATTAGTTCATACAGTACATGCAGAAATTATGAATGGTACCCATAAAGGTGAACGAGTTTTTATACCAAGAATTGATTTGGTTCCAAGTGAGAGTGGTTTGCCTTTTTTCCTTCAAAGGAGACAATTTCCCATTATTATGGCATTTGCCATAACCATAAATAAATCCCAAGGACAAACTTTTAAGTCTGTGGGTATGTTTTTTTACAGGAACCTCTATTTGCACATGGACAACTATATGTTTCTTTTTCAAGATGCAAAAATCCAGATTACATTAAAGTTTATATTGAAAAAAATCAAAGTCAGGGTGATTTATTTGAGGAAGGATGCATTTTTACAAAAAACATGGTGTATAGCTACCAAGGCCCTTAAAAATATGAAAAAATCTAATTGTCTGATAGACACCTGGAGGGTAATGAACTCTTCTGACAGGGAGGATACCTTTTACTCCCCAGGCATAAGTCTCACTCAAGATTTGATCAAGCAACAATTATCACTTAACTTAGCAGCAGCTTCCATTCAGCACATCTCATGGTTGGACCATGACTTAGTCCTGACCTCTCTGTCTGGGTTCCTACCAGTGGATCACTCCCCATCATGGGCATTAAATCCCTGTCTACTAAATGATCCAATCTTAAAAGATAAAATTAATAAGGCAATTATGGAATACTTCGCAGTTAATAGTGATGGCGAGATAGGCAAGGCGGGAGTGTGGGCAGGGTTGGGGGCAGCTGCGAAAAAAGCAGACTCGGTGCAAATTAGTGACCTTAATAGTAGACTCTCAAAATTTCAATGTCTATTTGCCACACAGAATGACCCGCTAACTTACAATAAGAACTTGAAATATAAATAAACTTTAAATACAGTACTTAGGAAAAAGATGGTCTACATACTACAACGTACGCAGGCCAGCTTTTTCAAAAGCACCAATAAACCAGACAGTATGCTGGGCAGAAAGCTTAAAGCACAAAAGGCAGACTATATATAAATAAATGAATAAAGTGCGGGTACCTGTCTCTAAGCCAGACCAGATTGCTGAAGCTTTTCAGCAATTCTATACAGAGCTATACTCAGCTCCCCCCCCGCCCCCCTCCCACACTCGGGATCACATAAATCATAAATTGATGACTTTCTTTCTTCTGTTAAGATTCTGCAAACTGATAAATCTCAGGTAGATGCCCTTGCATGCCCCAGCACGACAGAGGAAATTAAATGGGCAATTAATGCCACAAGATCACATGCTGCCCCTGGTCCAGATGGATTCACAAAGTACTATTACAAACAATGCATAGATCCCTTACTACCTCACCTCCAGGGGCTGTTTAACAGGTTTCTCTCAGGCTCCAAAATTAAGCCAGAATTCCTGTAGGCAAAAATTATTGTGATCCCCAAAGAAGGGCAAGACCCTGCACAATGTGGTAGTTACAGACTGATCTCATTAATTAACACAGACATTACATTATACTCTAAAATAATGTCAAATAGATGGGCCCCATTATTGCCAGACGTGATCCATCCAGACCAGGTAGGTTTTATCTCAGGTACAGAAGCACCTGTTAACACCAGGAGAATTTTAAACTTGATAGTTATTGAAGAAATTCAGTTAATGCTCCTATCTTTAGATGTAGAGAAGGCATTCAATGTGATAGATTGGGCCTTTATGTGGAAGACACTGTCAAAATTTGGCCTTAGGTAGGCTTTCTGAAGGGCATTATGCCCTTATACGCTGGTCCTGTAGCATTTATTGCATACCAGGGGCTTGTTTCCAAGCAGTTTAACATTACTAGGGGTACTAGACAGGGCTGCCCACTCTCACCCTTGCAAACATGAGGGGAATGCAGATAGGCCCTAAAGAATACAAACTTAATCTCTTTGCGGACGATGTTATGCTTTCACTAACTGAACCAACAACCGGCTTACCTAACCTATTCCACCTGCTCAAGAACTTTGGCCAAGTTTCAGGGTTCAAAATGAATCCAAATAAAAGTGTAGCCCTCAACATCACACTACCTCAAGTACTGAAAGATAACCTAGAAACAAGTTTTTCCATAAAATGGGCCTCTAAGCACGTATCTAGGAATCAATATCCCAAGATCTATAGGTCTAGTATACAGTACAAAGCAAATTTTCCTCATGTTTTTCAAAGAATCAAAGCAGACATTTTAAGATGGTCATCTTTTAACATTTTGTGGCTAGGAAAACTAAATGCCATCAAGATGAATGTGATTCCCAAAATCCTAAACAATCCCAACACCGATCAATCTAAAATACCTTATGTTGATGGAAAAAACACTCTTTACATTTGCTTGGAACAATAAGAAACCAAGAGTCAATAGAGCCACAATGTGCGCTCCTAAACAGAAAGGGGGGTTAGCTTTCCATGACCTAATCAAATATTATAAAGCCACGAGGCTGGCTCAAATCACAAACTGGTTCAAGAAAGAGGCCATCCCGGTATGGGTAGAAATTGAGAAGCAAATTTTAAAGGACAAACAATGGGTGCTGTCTCATGTCTTATGGCTTAGCACATGTCGGGAACTGCGAACACACGAGTTACCAATCTGCCTTAACCACTCTTTAAAACTATGGTAAGAAATAAACAGAAGGACAAACCGACAAAGTGTAGGTTCAGGTTTAACCCCATAAAAATCACAAATTCAGGAAGATGACCCAGATTAAATGGTGGCAAAAAAAACAAACTAACGATAGTGGTGGATACTTGGGTAGCTACACAAATAGTAACAGCGTTAACCATCACAGACATAATTAAAGTGCCACATAGAGAGTGGCTTAATCTAATGGTAATCAATCGGTTGCGATCACAGACTATGAGGACTAATAAACATAATGCTAAATCACCCTTTGAGCGATGCTCAACAATCCAAGGGGTAAGGTTAATATCTCCACCATTTACAACCACATCTCTGAGCTCACCAGTGAGGTTAAACCACATTATTAAGTTGCATGGGAATCTGATTTACATATAGCACTAGATGAGTGGGGAAAGATCCTCAAACAAGCTAATAACTCCTCTTTAAACATTACGCTAAAAGAAAATGCTTTTAAAACAATAATGCGGTGGTCCCTCACGCCATCTAGACTCCACCTTTCTAACCAATCCCTCTCTGACAATTGTTCTAGGGGTTGCACAAACACAGGTACATTAATCCACACGCTATTGGACTGTCCGACAATCAGGCACATATGGGTGGCAACATAAAACTTATTAGAAACACTTTGGGGCAGTCCATTACCACAAAAGCCAGAGGAAGCTTTTTTTGGCTTACCAGTCACAGGGCTTTCCAAAATGGAGCAATTCTTGACAAACCAGATATTTTTGGCTTCTAGATGCATTATAGCAAAACACTGGAAACTTACTTCCCCGACTCATAGTAAGGTACTTCGAAAAATCAGGTTCATCCGGGCCATGAGTTCATTTTCAGCTGAAATTGATGAGAGATATAGACGATGGGCCTCCTGCGTGGATATCTGGATTCTTAGGTGTCCACAATAAGGTTGGTCCTCCAACCTAAAGTCCTCCAACCTAATGGTTTGGCTTCCTGATTCTTTTTCCCTGCCCCTTCTTTGTATATGTAGGTTTTATTTTGTGTAAACATGTTCAAAACCTTTTGTATCTTTCTACGAATGTTTTACATATTACTGTGATAAACAAAATAAATGTTTGAAAAGCAAAAGAGACTTGTTACATGTTGTATAGAATATGTGAGATTTGTTTTATTGTTTGACAAATTTTTATTGTCTATTTGTTATGTCTTTCAATAAAAATGTAATAAAAAAACAAAAAACATTGTGTACTATGAGGTCCTCTAACTTACATTACAAAAAAGAAAAGTGCTTATATCTCAACAACAAATTGACAATAAAAAACCCCAACAAACATAGAGAACAGTTGTTTTATTTCGAGAACGAACTTTGATGTAATCCGGACTCTTTTTAGAGGACCACTTTTTCACATAGGAAACTCTATAAAATGGCAAAAACACATAGGGCCTCATTCTATTAGCGGGCGCAGCCGTTGCGGGGCCGCAAGGACCGGCCGCAAGCTATTCGGCTATTCTATTCCCTTACGGCCGGGGGCTCCGGCAGGCTTGCGGCCGGCGCCTTGCTATCTCTTGCGGCCGCTCGCGCCGGAGGAAAGACTTTGATCTAAAACGGCCGCAAGAGTTTCGGCCGTAAGAAATTCCTATTTGCAATTCAATTGCTCCGGGAAACCTCTCTGCAAGGCTAAAAACGAGCCGCTGCTTACTTGCAGGAAAGAGGTCCCGCTAGCACCAATTAAGCACATAAAATAGCTAAAATAAAGCCATCCTGCACTTTGAGAAGACTATAAAGGGATTTTAGGTGTTAGAAAAAATAGCACATAATTATCCTATACTCAAATCCGTAAAATATTTTATTTTTAATATCCGTAAAATATCCATGTAAAAAGTCCAGAGTGCTTGGAGCACCTCAGACCCGCCCACGCCGCAGCCGGAAAATAAACAGTTAATTTGAACTCGGGTTTGGGCTGATGTGCAAGCTTGAGAGTGGGTTACTTTTAATCCTCATGTCCCCCAATCTGATCCCTAGCATTTACAGAGCTGTACAGTGCAGGCTTGAATTTATTTTTGCGTTTTTAGATTTCAGAGCTTACGGCCGGTTCCAAGATATGCGGCCGGCCGTAAGAGGAGATCCTTGCGGGGCCGTATAATAGAATCGCGAGTTAACAGAACCCCCGCAAGGAATCGCAGCCTTACGGACGATTTACGGCCGGTAATAGAATGAGGCCCATAGAAAACAGTGGTTTATACTCCGTGGACGAACTTAAATGTCTGGCGGACTCTTTTTGGAGGAGCACTATTTCACATAGGAAACTCTATGTGCCATTTTCAATAACTACAAGAATAAAAAAAAACGTAAAAAAAAAAAACAGCAAAGACAAAGTAACATATTGGAAAGTCTTGGAAGTGACCTTTTGGTATGATTGGCCCCACAAAACAGTTACATTGCATTTTCTTACAATTCCAGGTTAAATGTTAGTACATTAAGTTACTGTTTGTAATGTTAAAATTGTATTTTAAAAGGTGTTTCATTGTATATAATTAAGGGTTCATGTTAGTAGGAGGAGGACCATTTGTTCATAAATTGAAATGTATCATTAAATACAGCGTATTTATCCAAGGGAGTAATCCGATTGCCAGTTACTGGGGTCAGGAAGGAATTTGTTTTTTTTCCCCTTTGATACAATTGGCTAAGTTTCAATGTTTTTTTTTACTGTTTGCCTTCCTCTGGATTAAATACCTATGTGGTTTACCAGTAGTTGAACTACAAGTTGCATGTTACAAAGCATTATGTAATCGTTTACAATACTCATTCATACAAAGTTGACCTATTGTTATATTACTCCTGCATAGCTGAGAATTGAAAATGTTAGTATTGTTAAAAAAAATAGGTTCACCAGTATTTGAAATATAAGTTGCATGTTACAAAGCATTATGTCATGGTTTACAATACGGATTCATACAAACTTCATCCATTGTTATATTATTCCTGCATACATGACAATAAAAAAGGTTAATATCAAAACATGATGGTTTACCAGTTGTTGAAATACAAGTTGAATGTTAAAAAAAATAAACACATTTATTATAATTGTTGTGCTTCTTTGTAGATAGCAAAAAGGTTAAGAGTGTCAGAGACTCACATTGTGTGGCAAACAGCATTTCCCAGCCTTACAATTTTCTTGCCGTCATTTTTGACGGGCAAGTCGCTAGTAATATATAACACCTACACATTTCTGGTAGAAACTGGAGAAAATATATAAAAACTTCTAAATATTATGTTTTAAAAAAAACAGTATTTTTCTTGCAGGTACACAGTCTTTTTATGGATTATTATTTTGAAAGAACACCAGTAAATATGCTGGCACAGACTTTTCAAAGAAAGGAAAAAGATTTTGGACAAATTCCAACAGCAAAATATAAAATCACAGTTTTGCTTTCTGGTAAGAACATTTGTAAATTATTACCTGGAAATGCAAAGACAACATCAAGTCCATTGAGGAAAACAACAACATCAACAAGACCTGTAACTAAAGTGATGTTTGTGACAACAACCAACACAAAAACAAGTTTTGTACCAATTAAACTGCTGTAAACCATATCTTCAACAACACAAAAAACAACAAAATTGCATTATCAAAAACCACTACAACAGCATCTACAACACCACAAACCCTAAAATCAATTATAGTATCACCTTCAACAGCAACCTCATTAACACTGACCACAATAGTCATAGCAAAACCCACCACATCAGGAACAATGTCTACAAACCTAGAAACTATAACAGAACCAACAACAACTTCGAACACATCACCATCAACACCTCCAACAACCCCTGAAAGTACAACAGCACCCACCACTATAACAATAACATCAACAACATCAACACCATTAACAACTCATGATACTACAGTATCATCCACCACATTTAAAACAAAATCTCCATCATCTACAACTCCTAAAATTACAACAGCATCACATCAACAACAAAACCATTGAAAACTCTTGAAACATAATCTACCACAATAACAACAAGTCCACCATCTAAAACTCCTGAAAAAAAACAACATCAAGCTTTAAACCAATAACATTAACACTATCTACAACTGCTACTAATATAACAGTCATCACCACAATAGCAATAACATCACTACCTTCTACAACTTCTGAAACGGTAACAGCTTCAACCACAATAACAACATCAACACACTATATAGCTACTGAAACTATAACAGCACCCATGACTGTAGCAACATCACTATCAACAACTCTTGATACTGCATCGGCACCCACCACTATAGCAATAACATCAACACCATCAACAACTCCTAAAACAACAACAGCATCCACCACAATAACAACGACTCCACCATCTAAAACTCCTGAAAGTACAACAGCACCCACCACTTTAAAAAAAACTTCAACACAATCTACAACTCTTGAAACTATAGCATTCACCACTATCACAAAAACATCCACACAATCAACTACTCCTGAAACTACAACAATACCCACCACTTTAGCAAGCTCCACAACAATAACAACTCCTGAAAGTATAACAACATCACCATCTGAAACTCCTGAAAATACAGCATCCACCACTATCACAACAACATCAATACAATCAACACCATCAACAACATCTGAAACTACAACAACATCCATTACTTTAGCAACAACAACATCAACACCATCTACAACATCTAGAACTGCAGCAGCAGCCACCACTTTAGCAACATTGGCATCATTAAACACTCCTATAACTATAGCAACAACCGTAACACCATCAACAACTTCTGAAAATACAACAGCACTCACCACTTTAGCAACATCAACTCCATCAACAACTGCTGAAACTGCAACAGCATCCACCATCATAACAATAATAACATCACCTTTCACTACTTCTGAAAGTACAATAGCAATAGCTTCTACCACAATAACAACGCCACCATCTACAACTCCTGAAAGTACAACAGCACCCACCATTATAGCAATAAAATGACTGCCTTCTATAACTTCTGAAACTACAACAGCCCCCACAACAATAACAACAACATCTCCACCATTTACAACTCCTGAAGCCACAGCATCCGTGATTTTAGCAACATCAATACCATTAACAGCTCCCAAAACTATAATAGCATCCACCACAATAACAACAACAATATTCACACCATCTTCAACTCCTGAAACCACAGCATTCACCACTATCTCAACAACATCAACACCTTCTATAACTTCTGAAACTACAACAGCATCTATCACAATAACAACAACATCAACCACATCTCTTGGAACTACAACAGCCCCCACCATTATAGCAACAATATCAACACCATCAGCAACTCCGAAAACCACATCATCCACCACTATGGCAACAACACCAACACCATCAAAAACTCTTGAAACTACAACAGCATCCACCACAATATCAACTACAACTCCTGAAACTACCCAGCAGCCACCACAATAGCAACAATATCAACACCATTAACAACTCCTGAAACTACACCCAGCACAATAAAATCAATGTCTCTGACATCTACAACTCCTGACACCACAGCATCCACCACTATTTCAACTACATCAATATCATCAATAACTCTTGATACTACAACAGCAACCACAACTTTAGCAACAACATCAACACCATCTACAACTCATTAAACTACAGCAGCATCCACCACAATAACAACAAAGTCTCCACCATCTACAAATCCTGACACCACAGCATCCACTACTACTGTAAATACACCAACATCATCAACAACTCTTGATACTACAACAACATCCACAACTTTAGCAACAACATCAACACCATCTACAGCTCATGAAACTACAGCAGCATCCACCACAATAACAACATCTCCTCCATCTACAACTCCTGAAACCAGAGCATTCACCACTATCGCCACAACACCACCAGTAACTCCTGAAACTACAGCAACATCCACAATAATAGCATCAACATCATCTGCAACTCCTGAAATTAAAGCAGCACTTACAACTATAGCGACAACAACTCCACCATCTACAACTCTGAAAACCACTATAGCAGCACCATCAACATGATCAACAACTCCTGAAAAAAAACGGCATCCACCGCAATAACATCAACAACTCCATCATCTAAAACTCTGGAAACTACAACAGCATCCATCACAATAACAACAACTCCATCATCTGAAAGCACTACAGCACGAACAACTGTTTCAACAATGACCCCACCATCAACAACTTCTGAAACTACAAAATCATCCACAACATTAGTAACATCAACATTATCTACAACTCTTGAAACTACAAAAGCACCCACTACGTTAGTAGCAACATCAACACCATTAGCAACTCCTAAAACCACAACAGCATCCACGACTTTAGCAACATCAACACCATCCACAACTCCTGAAACAACAAAAGCATCTATCACAAAAACAACAACTATACCATCTACAGCTCCTAAAAGTACAACAGCACCAACAACTATCGCAACAACATCAACACCATCTCCACCATCTACAACTCCTGAAACTACAACCACATTTACCACAATAACAACAATATCTCCACCATCTACAACTCCTGAAACCACAGCATCCACTACTGCTGCAATAACATCAACACCATCAACAACTCCTAAAACAACAACAGCATCCACCACAATAACAACGACTCCACCATCTAAAACTCCTGAAAGTACAACAGCACCCACCACTTTAAAAAAAACTTCAACACAATCTACAACTCTTGAAACTATAGCATTCACCACTATCACAAAAACATCCACACAATCAACTACTCCTGAAACTACAACAATACCCACCACTTTAGCAAGCTCCACAACAATAACAACTCCTGAAAGTATAACAACATCACCATCTGAAACTCCTGAAAATACAGCATCCACCACTATCACAACAACATCAATACAATCAACACCATCAACAACATCTGAAACTACAACAACATCCATTACTTTAGCAACAACAACATCAACACCATCTACAACATCTAGAACTGCAGCAGCAGCCACCACTTTAGCAACATTGGCATCATTAAACACTCCTATAACTATAGCAACAACCGTAACACCATCAACAACTTCTGAAAATACAACAGCACTCACCACTTTAGCAACATCAACTCCATCAACAACTGCTGAAACTGCAACAGCATCCACCATCATAACAATAATAACATCACCTTTCACTACTTCTGAAAGTACAATAGCAATAGCTTCTACCACAATAACAACGCCACCATCTACAACTCCTGAAAGTACAACAGCACCCACCATTATAGCAATAAAATGACTGCCTTCTATAACTTCTGAAACTACAACAGCCCCCACAACAATAACAACAACATCTCCACCATTTACAACTCCTGAAGCCACAGCATCCGTGATTTTAGCAACATCAATACCATTAACAGCTCCCAAAACTATAATAGCATCCACCACAATAACAACAACAATATTCACACCATCTTCAACTCCTGAAACCACAGCATTCACCACTATCTCAACAACATCAACACCTTCTATAACTTCTGAAACTACAACAGCATCTATCACAATAACAACAACATCAACCACATCTCTTGGAACTACAACAGCCCCCACCATTATAGCAACAATATCAACACCATCAGCAACTCCGGAAACCACATCATCCACCACTATGGCAACAACACCAACACCATCAAAAACTCTTGAAACTACAACAGCATCCACCACAATATCAACTACAACTCCTGAAACTACCCAGCAGCCACCACAATAGCAACAATATCAACACCATTAACAACTCCTGAAACTACACCCAGCACAATAAAATCAATGTCTCTGACATCTACAACTCCTGACACCACAGCATCCACCACTATTTCAACTACATCAATATCATCAATAACTCTTGATACTACAACAGCAACCACAACTTTAGCAACAACATCAACACCATCTACAACTCATTAAACTACAGCAGCATCCACCACAATAACAACAAAGTCTCCACCATCTACAAATCCTGACACCACAGCATCCACTACTACTGTAAATACACCAACATCATCAACAACTCTTGATACTACAACAACATCCACAACTTTAGCAACAACATCAACACCATCTACAGCTCATGAAACTACAGCAGCATCCACCACAATAACAACATCTCCTCCATCTACAACTCCTGAAACCAGAGCATTCACCACTATCGCCACAACACCACCAGTAACTCCTGAAACTACAGCAACATCCACAATAATAGCATCAACATCATCTGCAACTCCTGAAATTAAAGCAGCACTTACAACTATAGCGACAACAACTCCACCATCTACAACTCTGAAAACCACTATAGCAGCACCATCAACATGATCAACAACTCCTGAAAAAAAACAGCATCCACCGCAATAACATCAACAACTCCATCATCTAAAACTCTGGAAACTACAACAGCATCCATCACAATAACAACAACTCCATCATCTGAAAGCACTACAGCACGAACAACTGTTTCAACAATGACCCCACCATCAACAACTTCTGAAACTACAAAATCATCCACAACATTAGTAACATCAACATTATCTACAACTCTTGAAACTACAAAAGCACCCACTACGTTAGTAGCAACATCAACACCATTAGCAACTCCTAAAACCACAACAGCATCCACGACTTTAGCAACATCAACACCATCCACAACTCCTGAAACAACAAAAGCATCTATCACAAAAACAACAACTATACCATCTACAGCTCCTAAAAGTACAACAGCACCAACAACTATCGCAACAACATCAACACCATCTCCACCATCTACAACTCCTGAAACTACAACCACATTTACCACAATAACAACAATATCTCCACCATCTACAACTCCTGAAACCACAGCATCCACTACTGCTGCAATAACATCAACACCTGAAATTACAACAGCATCCACCACAATTACAACAATGTCTCCACCATCTGCAACTCTTGAAAGTACTACAGCACCCACCAGTATAGCAACAACATTAACACCATCAACAACTCCTAAAAACAACAACATCCACCATAATACCAGCAACAACTTCACCATCTACAGCTCCTGAAACCACTGAATCCATCCTATTGAAAGAGACACAAGTCCTGAATCTACAACAGCACCAACAACTGTTGTAACAACATTAACACCATCATCCACTCCTGAAACTACACTAGCACCCACCACAATAACAACAGCATCTCCACCCTCTACAACTCCTGGAACTACCACAGCATCCACCATTGTTGCAATAGCAAAGAGTCCTGAAACTACAACAGCACCCTTGATTTTAGCACCATCATCAACACCATTAACATCTCCTGAAACTACAACAGCAACCACCACAATAACAACAACTCCATCATCTACAAATCCTGAAACTACTACAGCACCAAATACTATAGCAACAACATCAATACCATCAATAACTCATTAAACAACAACAGCATTCACCACAATAACTTCAACAACTCAATCATCTCCTGAAAGCACAACAGCACCAACAACTGTTGCAACATAAGGCACTAATCAAGCAAACATTGACCTTTAATAAATTGTAGTTTTTATGATTCATTTACCATGTTTTAAAGTTTTATTCTAATTATATTTCCATTAAGTTGTTAAATATTTAAAACTGATATCCAAGTTATTTATGCATTATACATAAACCAGTATGTTGATTATATACACAGTTTTTTTTACTATTTAGTATTTGTAACGGATCTCCTGGCACCCCGACCGGGTACCTCCGTTGATGAACGCGTCCTAGCTTGCGCCGAGGACTACAAGCACCGCACCGGACACCACCACCACCACAGACTCCACAACCACCGTAGCTTAACTGGAGCCTCACGAATAGCTGCTAGCAGCTGAACAGGAAAAGCACCCCAAGATGCTTACACTCCTGGCAGTCAGTCTGTAACAGCATCCCATGAATCCCCCCAAGAACGAGACATAAGCTCTGTGTTTGAGGGTCAAGCAGTGAACTCTCTTGCTGGCACACCCAGCCTGGTTTTTATTACAGTCAGGTACAAACAGAACACGCCCAGGGGGGAGGTATAGAACAATCAATAACACAGTAGTAACGCCCACAGTTTCTCTCCCCTCTGCTTGGGAGATAATTGAGTTTATTACTGTATCTACTCAATTATCTCCCAGCTAAAACTTACACATTTTTATCCCTTTTTATAACTTTATGATTTTACTTAGTACATAAATAAATCTTACATTTTTATGAACAACATAAATTGTGGAACAACATATTAGAAAATGGCATGAATCAGACCAGGGGTTCAAAAGTTAGTAAAAGTATCTTTTACCATAACACACAGACATTTCACAGGCAATACACATCCCTCATAGTTGGCCACACAATACACATAGAGGGACAATAGGTGGGTCACACCTCCCTGAGGCTACCTGGCAACTTTGATACAATCAGACATGGATTAGATCATCTTTCTTTGTTCTTATGGCTGAGAATGAAAACACTTTAAACAATAGACTTCCTTATCTTAGGAGGAGTCTCTGTAATAGGATTATCTGTAATGCCAGGTCTGCAATAGTCTGGGCTAATAGTCTGCAGAGCCTAAACCAACATACATAAAGTATAATAGTAGGATCATATTTTAACCATAATAATAATAATGAAACAGGGTAAAACAGTGATGGGTTCCGTTACACACCTCCCCCGTGACCATAAGCCAGCATACACGGTCTGATCCCAACGGATCGGCCTGGGGATGTCCGGACAAAAGTATTTGTTGGTCAATTCTCTAGTTTGACAACCCATCAGCATTACTGCAATTCACATTTACTCACATTTCACATATCCCCAGATAGCTGAGATCTGAGCGCACAAAACTACTGAATAGCGCTCAGATCCTCTTCACACAGTTCAATTGCCATGTAGCTAAAGTCTTTCCCATAGTCTTTCATTATATGAATGAACTCCATGGCATAGCTATCTGTGGTATCATGGTTCACACAGGGCAAGTACCGAATGACCCCCCTGTATGTTAAGGGCCAGAATGAGTGACATACACTCTGGTATGGCCGAATACTGTGTTTAAAGGGCAATATGTCCCAGGGCCATAGTCGCAGGGCAGGAGGCTGGCAAACAGTCCTCTCCAAGACAATGTGGCGAAGGGCACTTCGTCACAGTATTTCAGCACTAAAACTTCAATATAAAGATGATATAAAGAGGATCTTGCAATTAAAAAGAACTATGAATTCAGATTATCAGCTTATTGATATATAATCTTTTTCCAAAAATGTGTACCTGGTCATCATATTCTGCCTGCCCCGCTGTAATTGATGTCTACTTTAAACAAATAAAACAGAAAGTGGATCAGTGCATTGATTCATCATATCATCAGTCATAGCATTTGTCTAATGAACAAGATTTCTAACATTTGGTTAAAATCACCTTGCCATATATGGTTTCTTAATATATATACATTTTTGCAGATAAGAAGAGAATCTTCTAAAATATAGTAATGTAATATGTTGTAGTAAGACAAAAACTAATGTAAATTTGCCTTTTAAATCATATTCCTTGCAACACTATAATCAATGTAGCCTGAACAATGCCACCCAGGAATGAGACACATATAAAGGAAATTGTATAACTTCAAATATTACTCATGCAGGCAACTTTTCAGGTATATGTGCAGTGCTTTATTTTATTTAGTACACATTATAATGGTGTTTCAAAATATAATCTAATGTATTTCAATAAGAAATTGTTAATATAGCATATATCTCTCTGTAACTATAAATTATAATGCCATTAAATGTTAAAGTTATATGTAAGTTTCTCTGTTTTTAACTTTTTGTAATCTAATACATGCTGCATATATCAATAACATACATTACATTGATTAATTCTATAATCAGTTATGTATTTTTACCTCTGTAATTTCTAGATTAACCATCCCCGCCTCAGTAAACTCAAACCCCTCTCCTCCTTCACCCTCTGGTCCTACCTCTGTGATATGTCTCACTACAATGCTTCTCTCCTTTCCTTCTCTCCAGAGACCTCACCCAGCCATCTCCAGCTTTTCTGATACCTTCTGACATCAGCTACCACTTGTCTCCCACATTCCACAATGTACACTCACCCACCCCTAATTGTTGAACCTTTATAAACAGTCAAATGTCAATCATCTGATATTCCCATTAGCAGGTTATATTTTCTGACCACTATGTGGATATATCATTCTCCCATCTAGAGCCTTCCACCTCACAATGGCTTTGTATCAGATCCCTTCCCTCTCCTACTATAAAATAATCCTTTCTAACTTTTCACACCTTCCTGCCTAAATCAGTTTTTACTTTCTTCCTGACCCTTGCTATTCCTTATCTGATACTCTCACCAGGTTTCTGCATTTTCCACTTTCTTCAGATTGTAAGTTTGCAAGTTTTCTATCTTGTAAGATGCTTTGGAAAAAAAGCACTCTCTACATAAGATCACAAACTCAATAACAAGACTATCCATTATTTTGCATTGTGTTCATTTTGTTTTGTTTTGCCTTGTACTTAACCCCTGTACAGCGCTACAGAATAATAATAATATACACATACAGATTTTTTTTTAAATTAAACATGTTTTCCATACCCTCAGAGCTGCTTACATAGGCACAGTGAACCTCCCAATAAGAACACTGCATTTAGGTACATATTTTGACCCTTTACTAACCTTCAAGACAAAAACAGCACAATGTAAAGATCCACACAGCAGTATCAGGCTCATCCTGCTTCCTTGTACAGGGGACTATGCATCCCATGATACTTTGCTACAAAAATTGCCATCATAGATAGATACAATGTATTGGCTGCCTGTGATTGGTCAAAATGAATTATTAATTTTATGATCACTTTAGCAGGGATTTAAAGGGGTGCTAGCTCTGAAAACCAAGGGCAACATTCAATTCTACGACCGTAACTCGATTGCAGACAGCAAATTGTCTGCGAGTGAGTTGTAGGCTCCAGTTCCCCACCGTTTGCAAAGCTATTCAATTGCTCAAGGTCACAAGTTGCGATCTTCAAGCCATCACCGTAAACCATGCACTGTTTCGGAGCAGATGAGGGAGGGAACATGATCAATCAAGCAAGTCCGTAACCAACAGCCAAAAGGAAATGACACTGTCCGACTTACTGCAGCAAAACATGGAGGTTACCTGTCATTCAGTTAGGTTCGGTGGTCCGATATGCGATCACAAAACATATAAAATAAAGAATTATGAAAATGAATGCCAATACTGTTTTGGTCCATATGGATGGCCTGATATGTATTAACTCATTGGTACACAAGATCGTTTTAACCCCAAAATGACAAATACAAATAATATTTATTTCCTGCAGTTTTGAGGGCTTGAGACTGTTGTGCAATTAATTCTAATGTCTATTATCGCTTTCCCAGGTATTTAAAGTGCAGGATTATTTTTTTATTTGCATTTACAGTGCTACTAATAGATGTTTAACCCCCTTGCGGGTCCTCTTTAGCACTCGTAGGATTTTCTCCTTCCAATTGAATAGCAATGTAGCTTGCAACCTCACTTACGGGCTACCAGATCTCTAAATCGGCCAATTGAATGTTGCTCCAAATGTCTGCAAACTCAAGAGATTTAGCAAACTTTAAGGTAAGTATAATAATGTTTATTTTGGTATTTTTTCATGCAAAAAATACACTGATTCTCCTCTGTCAGATCCAGGAAACTTAAATATGCCTTTAAGCTGGAGATCATGTGTCAAATATACTGTAGATTCATATGTAGGTGCACAGTATTTAAAAACTGAAACATCCAAGTGTCCTCCCGTATTTAGTTGTGATAATAAGTGGCATCTGTTCGGATAGCAAAGGTGTGCAAATTAGCAGCCACATTAACGTATAAAATCGTTGCTCATAACGTAGGTCACAAGACTTGTGGCTATTAAATTGGCCTCCTAAACCAGCCTGCCGACAACTTGAAGGGGAGGAGCGAGAAAACCCTACGGGACCTGAGAATTCGGCTTGCAAGCTTGCAAATACTTTGATCTGTCATGCCCATAACTGCTATGTTCCAATTGCGCTGTTAAATTGCATCAGAATCACTGCCATTCAACCCGTAACTCGCAAATGGAGCCAAGAAACGAACGAATGCTAGAGAGGACTCGCAAGGGGGAAAAGTCCAATCTATAGCATTTTAAATGCACACATACACACACTGCTGTACTCTTATTAAAAGGGTCAGTGAGGTTAGGTCTTAGAATTAATAGCACAACATTCTCAAGCTAATCGTCCAAATAAAACACTTTATTTTTCGTGTTTTATTGATCCCAGCAATCAAGGTGTTAATACATATACTGGAACTCGCATGTAATAGGATATCATATTTAACCGCTTTATCAATATTGCATTATATCTGAAATGTGGGTCCGATCGTAACTCCTGTTATGGATGGAAATTAGGAAAATGTATTTTTATGTTATTATGTTTGTCTGCCATATTCTTTTTATTCCTTACTCACTTATGTATGTATAAATGAGAAGAAGATTACTAACAATAAGTAATGTTGGAGGTTACCTAAGATGGAGGATGGACTACATCCAGTCATAACAAGATGGCTACAGAACTACAACTGGGAGTGGCCTGATGATGCAAACATCCGTGACCAAATAAGGATACAGGCACTGCCTGCCTTCTAGACCAATAAACAGATCCTCCCTCAACTGACCACTATGACACTAAAAGACTGCAGCCTTTTTGAACCAATCAATAAAGCTATTAATTTCTAGACAAAGGAATCATGTGACTTTTGCTCAGATAACGTTTTTATATATAAACTTGTACACTGCCATTTTGGAATAGAGCGCTTTGGAATTATTATACAGAAACACTGTGTCTGTGTCTTATTTCTCTGGGATGTGCACATCCAACACCACTCTATCCCCCCTTCAATCCATATTGAATGCCTCCTCTACCATACTAAACACTCCATGTCTGCAGCACCTCCCAATCACTCCACTGGCTTCCCATAGCCTCCAGAATAACATTTAAAATCATGACTCTCCCACCTTCAGGACTTTGCTGCCCCTATTCTCTGGAACTCCTTGCCTCGCTCCACTAGATTATGCTCCTGCTTCAAAACCTCACTAAAAATACACCTGTTTAAAGAACCCTAAAACCTGCCTCGTTAACATGCACGCTGCATTTCTCACCCACAACCAAAACCTTTAGATTGTAAGTTTGAGAGTTTTCTATATGTGGTGACAGGGAAGCAGACACACAGAGGCACACATATATAGTACATATGGTAGTAGGCAGGAAGATACACAAGGGGATATGACAGGCAGAGAGTCAGAGACACACACAGCTGCAACCAGAGGCGGATTGACACTTTTGGGCAGTGAACTCTAAGGCACACACATCACAAACACACACATCACAGGCGCACACATCACATACAAACACACATACTGTAGACATCACACACATACACATCACACACACATTACACACACACATATCACATCATACACATCATACACATACAAACACCACACACATACATACATCACATACATATAAACATACATCAATCACACATAAATCACACATCCATCACATACACATCATATACATACACAACACATACACACAAACCACATACATATACACACAGCACATACATACAGTATATACACACATAAACACACATCCATCACACACATTTTACACACCACCTACATATACACACATACTTACACACCATCTACATATACACACACACATCACATACATATACACACATACACATCACATACATACATACACACACATAAATACACACACACCACAGATATATATATATATATATATATATATATATATACACACACATATACCACATACATATACACACATGCACACACATCACATACACCACATACATATACACACACACTGACATCACACACACCACATACAAATACACACACACACATACATACATACACATCACATACATAGTCACCACATACATACAAATACCACATACACACACCATTTACATTTATTTAGTTTACTAGAGGTCAGCTGGGCTGAATATAAATTTACTTTTCTCTTGGGACTCCCAGGATCAGGCTCCTGAAGCTCCTTCTCCTCACGGGCAGTAGCAACGCTGCTGGAGGAAATGGGAGGGCTTTAAAGAACCTCTGTTGCATGGGGTTAACTTTTAGATACCAGGAGGGTACATTAAGGACCTCCTTGGCAGGGAATAATTTTTAGATAGCACAGGAGTCCGTTAAAGACCTCTGAATATACATTTTTACATGAGTCACCCCACTTACATTTTTTAACTGTCCGACTTCAAACCTCATCATGTACACAACCTGAGGCAGGCTGCTGTCCCCTGAAAATGTATTGACCAAGGGTGAAATGGAGCCTACTTTTCAAGTCGAAGAGATTGTTCACAGTTTATTGAATATATTGTAATATTTTTCCAGTGGTATGTCAGATATATCTGTGGAATGCATGTATTTATATTCATCAGAACCAAAATAGATAATATGACTTTACATAATACACTCTGTTTTCGGTTGGTTTAGTGTTAGTGATTTCATAATTAAAAAAATGATCTAGTAATATACAGTATTAAATATTCTACACTCAAAAATGACGGGGCAATAACATTTGAAGCTATGGCAATGCTGTTTGCTACACAATGTAAAGCTATTTCTACTCTGAGGACCTTTGGCGCTCATTGCAAGCCTTTCCTCTTGTGTATTTTTGCTCCTCTGAGCACCTTTGGCGATCATTACAAAGATATATATATATATATATATATATATATATATATATATATATATATATATATATTTTGTTAGCTTAAAATTAATTAATTAGTTACTTAATAAATTAATATACTTTACCTATTTCTAATTAATATATCCAGCAATCAATAGCCCGAAGGGCTAACAATCTCTTTTTATTTTCCTGCAGCATACAATGTACAGTTGGACTGTTGCTGCCGTGAGGAGAAAGTGTCATGAATGTCCCAACTGTGCATTAGAAATAGTCTGCGTGCGCGAGGGCAAACGGTTGGTTTAGTTGTGTAAAGCGCCATTTTAGATTCGTAATGTTATTAGTTGCAAGTTAGTGTTGTAAACTGGCGTCATTTGTCTATGTGTTACGCAGCTTGCGAGCATTTTCCGTCCTTTGTAATAGTGTATTTTGTACCTCGTACGTTCTTGTGTGAAAGTGCAGTATTTTGCACGGTCCGTGGTCATAGAGCCTCATTTTAATTTTTTGGGTTAGACATTTTTTTTCTCGCTTAGCCGATTTTTGAGTGCGGAAACTCGGCCAAACGACTTAAATTTGTGTTCCACCTCACTACCAGACATCCTGGCTGTTCCCCCCTGCTGTGTGTGATGTGTTTTTTTGTGTATGTTTTGTGTTTTTTGTGTTTTTTTAGTTTGTACAGTTCAGCCGTTAGGTTCGCATTTTTTGTATCTCTGATTTTTTTTTTCTAAGTCTGCGTCTCGTAATTATTTTTTTTATAAGTCCCGTGTTTGGTGGCTAAGTCCTTCGTGTTTTTAATGTGCGATCTGCGGTCCTTTGTGGCTAAGCCCCGCGTGTTTTAAGGCCTTCACTGCTCGCCTCGCGAAACTCGCAGGCAATGAGCTCCTTTGGCACTCATCGCCTTTGTGCTGTTCTTGTTTATAGCCATGTGTTTATATAAGGTTTACATTTTATCCATGTGGTGTCAGTATAGCTCTGTAAATAACATGAGTGCACTGATGGTTCCTTTTTTAACAGTTAAGACAACACTGCCTATTGACATCAATAAAAGCAGACTCCTTCTGATAACTTATATCATTGCCTAAGAAATTATTATCTGTTTGAATGTCTGCACCAGAACAAGAAAAAAAAAACTGGGTTACATATATAGCAACTGAAGACCACTTATTATATTTTTATTAATTTGCAGCTTAATAGAATCACATATTATAATTGTCAAACTGCGATTCATTGTCGCGCTTTGCAACAAATCACAGCAAATCACAGTTTGATAACCGATCAATCGCAAAGCCCCTAGCATGCGCATTGCGGGACACGGGGGCGGGGGAAAGACATGCATAGGAGGGAAAGGGGGGAAGAGACACAGGGGTAGGGGAAAAAGACACAGGAGAGGGGGAACAGACACAGGGGAGGGAGAGATGAGGAAGAGACACAGGAGGGAAAGAGACACAGGGGAGGGAGAGGAGGGGGGAGAGACACAGGGGAGGGGGGAAAGACACAGGGGAGGGAAATGGGGGGGCACAGGAGGGAAAGAGACACAGGGGAGGGGGTCAGAGACACAGGAGGGAGAGGGGGTAGAAACACAGAGGGTAAGGAGACACAGGAGAGGGAGAGGAGGGGGGAAATGAGACACAAGGGAGGAAGTAGACAGGGGGAGAAACTCACAATGAGCGCCAAAGGTGCTCATTGCGTGGCCTGTGATGAGCACAGTAGAGTAGAGATGGGAGATGTAGAGGGGGAGGCTCGCAATGAGCGCCGAGGGCACTTATTGTGAAGCCTGTGATGAGCACCGAAGGCGCTCATTGTGAAGTCAGTAAAGAAGAGAGGGGGAGGCTCCCATTGTGTGGCAAACAGCATTGCCAGGCTTCACTTTTTATTGCCATCATTTTTGACAGGCAAGTCGCTAGTTAAATATAGTAAGCACAGAAAATTCCACAGATCATAAACTGCCTCTTCATTAGGGATGTATCTACCAGATGTATCTACTCGCAGAGAGTTATATTCCTTTGAAAAACTGATATTGCAACAGTGAAAATGTGTATTTTTAAACAAATGCTGCATTGTGAATGTTGCTTTACATTGAAATGACTTTGCTAATGGGAGGAATTTGAAAGAGGAATCATTCTCTATTGAGACAACTTTATATACAGCATTTCAATACAAGCAATATAGCTCATATTATACCAATGATCATATTAGTACTGGTATAGACCTGTGTAACAATTTATGTTGCCAATTAAGAGCAACTCCTCAGCACCTTAGCAATTGCACTTTATATCGCATGATAGTGCAATATTTCACTGCAGCACCTTACTGCAGCACTTTTAGCACTCCGCACCTCCACTTTGGCACCAGTCACTTTTTACTGGTACATACTGTATATATTTTTGTTTCAGGCACTCTCTATATGGTCTGCACCAATGCTTTTAAGTGTTTATAATATATGCTGATTATTTTTTAATCAATTTCATATTATATTCCAATAGTAGGTCCGACTGTGTCTCTCTTTATTTTTTATTAACAAAGATTTTAAAATTATTTAATAAAAGTTATATTTTAAATGTTTTTGCCCATTCAATTGAGATCAAAACAGGGTGTGCCCCAATTCAAATGAGATCCGGTATATCCTCCCCTTTTCCCTTACTCCTTTACAGCCCTATTAAATTCCCCTAACATGTAAAACCATAGCCTGTAACAGAGCCCGCTAAACTTACAGCTATTAAATTGGCCTCTTACAGCTACCCGCAAAAGATCTGCGTGTTACAGGCAGAAAACCATATGGGATGTTGAAATCTGAACTCCGTTGCCACAAATCCTTTAATATGTAATCTGTAATGTTAAAATGCTACGAATCCCCAAAGACGCACTGGAGTTCTAACCTGTAATCCGCAAATGGAGGTAAAACTATTACAGGCTCCAAATAGAACCCCCAAAGGGTTTACAGACAAGTTCTCATGACTGTAAAAGACAATATAAACACACCAGTGGACTTTAAAATATGGGGAAAGTAGGGAAAGGCATTACAATAACATGCACAATAAACCCTAAATAAAAAAATATGCATTTTAAAAATATTTTATTTCATCATACATTGGAATGGTCATGCATATGCCAATATGAAAAGCCATGCTGCAATATGCATAAAGCAATTAAAGACACACTACTTGATTAAATAGCAAAAACATGAAACTGATGCCATATTAACCCTTTCTCACTCACAGAGGCTCTAATGTGGACCCTGTAATATATATATGATTGCATATACATCTCGCTCATCACTTCTAGACTGGGAAAACAAATAGTGGCCAAATTACACCGCCACATCACATATATCAAGTACCAGGGGAGCATATTATTATTTGTTGTTCAGTCCTGTCGTGTCCAACTCTCTGTGACCCTATGGACTGCAGCACATTTAGCTTGGTTTCTGCCTGTGCCACAAGGTTTGCATGCCAAAGATACTAGAGTGGGTTGCCAGTTCCTTCTCTAGTGGACTGTTATTTGTCTGACCTCTCTGCTATCACCTGCCCACCTACAGTGGCCCAACATGGTATAGCTCACAAAAGCCCCTTCACCGCTACAAGGCATCAAGGCAGAAGAGGAACCGGGGAAAATACACCACACTAATCTACTGTAACCCATCAGGAAGGGCCGCAAACGCACATGGAGTCTGTGGAAAGGCACGTGAAGCAAAGCCAAATCACCTCCATCACAGCTATGCCCATCCTGGAAAGTCCCACACCATTGCTGGTGGCCATGTGCCTAGATGTATACCCATTATCATTTGATGACCTCCCATTAAGTGTTTTGCTATTAAGCAATTTACAATATAACCGGTCATATTCCAATCAGGCCTTCAGGGGAATGTTGATACTCCACACTGTCACAAATTGGACCAGTCATGTGTATTAACCCTTTAATATCATATATGATATATATCATATTATGATATCTTATGATCTTATTATTAGAATTATTAGTATTCTATGTATTAATCTATTGCATAGTAACTAGGGCTCATTAGTTACAGATTCAGGAATGTGACACAAATGGGATGCATATGGATGTCCCATAACCAAAACCATTGAAAACACACGGACACAGTGAGAATGGTATAACAAAGCTTTATTTCATACACAGATCACAATCAGCAATGGGCAAGACTGTGCATTAATATCATGGGTGTGGTGTGGGCAGATACCGGAAGGGTAAGAGGCTGTGGGTCATCAAAGGACAGCTAAAGGGTTAACTCTTAGACAACATCATACAGATAAAGCATAGCATCTACTAGGGTCACATGTGGTCACCACAGTAACCATAACTGGATGTGACATAGGAACATAATATAACACTCTATTTCATAGAAATAACCATTAATGCGCATATAGCAACCATATGGTCTCTATCTGCTAGATTAAACAGATGCTAGAAATCAGGGATCATGTGAAACTAATCAATTCCACACACAGTGAGCCTCATCCAATTATCCAGCCGCAGCTTGATCGAAGTAAGACTTACGTTTGCGGGCCTGCCCACAGCGGCTGCAAGTTAATGTGCTATTCAATTGGGCCGGGCCGCAAGTCACGGCGCGATATCGCATATGGCAAACCATGATATCGAAGGTAGCATTTGTGGACTTGAAAATGATCACTGATGCAAGGCCTTAACTCACAGTTAGAAACAGCCAATGTAATGTGGGTCTGATCGTGACTAGTGGTTCAAGCCCGTAAAACTTCAATGAAAAATGGAGGATGGATTTCAAAGTCCTACGGCTTGAATTGGCTTGAATTGTGAGTTACAATCGGGCCCACATTCCAGATATAATGCAATATTGACAAAGCAGTAAATATGATGTTCTATTACTTGCAAGTTCCATTATTTGTATTAGCACATTGATGCCATGATCAATATAACACAGAAATTAAACATGAAATAAAGTATTTTATTTGGGCGGTTTGCGAGCTTAGAATGGTGTGCTATTAATTCTAAGGGCACCCCGTCTAGCGCGCGTGTGAGAAATAAGCACCATCGTCAGCACGCCGACAATTACGCACCGACAAACTTGCGCTGCCCTAAAAGCATGCACACTCGATAGCGCAGCCCCATAGATTGGCACGCATTAAGCAATGAAGATAAAGATGAAGAAGTATAGTGCTTAGTTTCCTGCTCTCGCCTGACATACACCCAGGGGCTCTGGAGTTTTAATGCAATAACATTGCAAGGTGGGAGGCTGGTGCTGTGGCCTGGGGGACTTTATGCTGCCGCTAGTCTTGCCATCATCTGTAGGAGAATCTTCCTTGCCACCATCAGTTGATGTTTATGTGAAGAGCAGATGGGGGTATTCATTGTTTTTTGGTCACCTGTACTGCCGTAGAACAGAAGAGGCAACGTGGGGCCCACAATAACACCTGGAAGTGTCCTCACATTATAACTCTGAGTGCTATCTAATATCACCATCTGTGACTGCTGACCAATATATCACTTACAGAGTACCTCAGTATAACCTCTTGTTAGTGCCCCAGGCAATAGAATTGTGCCAATGCTTGCCAGTGTCAATAACTGTCATCACCCCCCATTAAAACCTCAGTTTTCCTGGCACCCACATTCACCAATGTCACTGTCACCTGTAAATAAGCATCATCAACTGTCAGTGCCATCCTTTGTCAAATGTTTTAGTCCATAAGAACCATCAATATCACCCTTGACTGTGCCCACACTTTCATCTGTGCCACCCTCAGAAGTTCTTGGTATGTAAGTGTGTAAATTCTTTTGCTAGTGAGCTGTGGAAGTTTATTTGTAGAATACATGTTTGTTTTATATGTGTTTTGGGTAAAAATGTTTCCTCCTCAAGGTCTTCTTGTCCTTTCCTTTCTCCTTTCCTCAGATCTTCCTCCTTAGATCATGTTTCTACCCTCAATTATACTCACAACTTCATTTGCGTCACAGAAATTCCAATCAGTCTATGTATTTGGCAACCAATCAGAAATCCTAATGATGTCACAAAATATTTAACTTTTAATAGTATGTATATTTCACAAGTCAATTATTTTTTTAGAACACCAGAGGGTGCTCTTGAACCTTCAAATTACCACTAAAAATTAAAATAAAATAAAATAATGACCCCTGACATTAAATAAGACAATAAACATGACATGGCTAATAATCTAGTGATAAGGAGTGTCAGTTATTTATACCAAGGAAATAAATTATGTTCTGGTAAAGAGACATAAAGTTTATATATGTATGAGAACTATCTTCTTACATATGGGAATTTAAAGGAGTATCCCATATGAACTTTAGTTAACTTTTATCAATTAGTTTAAGGAATTCTCTTAGGTAATGTCTGTTACAGAATAGTTATTTTTTGGGTAATAATACAGGTTTTGTAACCCTTTTGTTTGAAAGATTCAGACAGTGTTTTTAAATTTTTATCACAGTCTCCAGTGTTTGAGCAAATCCGATGGTATCTAATAGCTTCATTATGGATGATGGCTTGTTTGGTGTGGGAGGGATGGAAACTGGAGCTGTGTAGGTAATTACATCTGTCTGTAGGTTTCCTATATATAGATGAGTGAAGAGTGCCATTGGTGATGGATATAGTAGTGTCTAGAAAGTTTACCTGTTCTGTGGAGAAATCCATTTTAAGTTTTATAGTTGAATGGAAGGTGTTAAATGAATTATGAAAGTCTCTGAGTTTGCTTTCTCCTTCTGTCCAGATGATGAACAGATCATCTATGTAACGGTAGTATTTGTATTGTTTGTAAATGTATACAGATAAGAATGTTTCTTCTAGATTGGCCATAAAAAGATTTGAGCAATTTGGAGCCATTTTGGTATCCATGGCAGTCCCCATCATCTGTAGGTAAGTATCTTGCTTAAAAGTAAAATAGTTGTGGGTAAGGATATATTCTATTAGTTTAACAATAATATCAGGGCCATATTTATTGTTTTGCTTGTTTGTTGAAAGAAACCTAAAGCATGCCTCAGTAACATCTTTGTGTGGGATATTACTGTAAAGAGACTCTACATCCATGGTAACAAATAGCACAGGTAGGTTTTTAATCTGACTGAGTTTGTTGAGAAAGTCAGTAGTGTCTTGTATATAGCTACTGGTGTTACTAACTAATGGTTTAAGGATGTTTTCAACAAATCCAGATATCGGTTCAGTCAGTGTGTCCATACCTGTAACAATTGGTCTTCCTGGGTTCCCTGGTTTGTGGATTTTTGGCAGTAGGTAGAAAGTCCCAGTTGTAGGATTGGCGGGGATGAGTTCCTGATGTATATTTTTAGGGAATGTTTTGAGGAGTTTCTTAAGTTGAAGAGTATATTCTTCTGCAGAGTCCTGGTTCAATTTCTTGTAGTAAGTATTGTCTGACAGTTCTCTGTTGGCTTCATTTATGTAGTCCTGAGTATTCATGATAACAACTGCACCTCCTTTGTCTGCCGGTTTAATGGTGATGTTGGGGTTGTTTTCTCCATCAGAAAGAACTGCCATAAAGATTTAAAAAACTACCCCAACATCACCATCAAACTGGCAGACAAAGGAGGTGCAGTTTTTATCATGAATACTACTCATTTGCGAGCCCGGGTCTCCCTAATGCCTCAATTGAATGAGGCTCAGTGTGTTTTCATACATTAATGATGATTCCCAAATAGATGATAGGAATCTGGAAAACATAAAGAGAAGGTGTTAGAACAATCAAAAACTGTTATTATTGTACATTGTTTTTGCTCTGGACACTACAATAAACCAATTAACATGAACGTCATCTACGAGCAGTGATAACCCAATTGATTCTGTCCTGTTTAATCAGCCTACCCGGAATATATTGATGATGTGTAATACATGCTTCAGGCATGCTTAATTGTGAACATAATCTTTCAGCAAAAATGACTATCACTATCTACATGGAATAGTTATGCCATACTGATATCACATCTCACTGGTATATGGGTGGTACCAAGGCCAGCCAGATTACACTATTCACATTACCCCTAAACACATGCACTTTGATCCTGATGTCAAACCAAGGAAATGATCCATTTTGTTTGTGGATGATATGACATACATTAATACACTTTCATACTGTTAATGGGACGAAATGCAAGACAAACGCATGTATAACTACTGGTTTGGATTAGCAGATCCTAATGGGACCATGCAACTCTAAAGCCCGGACACTATTCATTATAATTTAAACTCACACCAGTCATGTTCATTAGTGTAGAGACATGTAGACATATTTTGCATTTCAGATCCATCTGCAGTAGTGAATGACACTGATTCAATGCCTGTTGGGAACTGGGTTGAGCGTTCACTCACATGGTATTGTACTGCTCGAAGATGAAGAACATGCCTTCATGGACATGTACACACTCTGTAGCCAGCCAATAGTATGTCAACATCTATACCAATCAGTCTTTAGTGAGGAGTGATCAAGAGGAGGACTTCCTGGATGGTCCTAAGTCAGCACTGGACCCCCACCTTCTGTGCCCGTGCCACGGCTCATTCTTCCACGTCTTGGGGATGTAGGAGCATGGTGTGCCACAACGTTGGGTGACTGGGGGACAGGTTGAGATAGTGGTGAGGTCTGAGATGAGGAGGCCGACGTCTCGGGTTGCAATTGTGCAACTGGAGGCCTGAGAGGTATGAGCTGGAATTCTACTATTTCAATGAGTAATTCGGAGGTGTTGGAACCAGGGTCAGAGGTGATGGCATGAGTGCCGAAGGTGATGGCAGTAGGGCTGGGGTGTTGGGGAAGCCCATTGTGTGGGGGGCCATGTTGGAGGAGACCATTGTGTGGGAGGCCATGTTGGGGATCCGATTGCATGGGAGGCTATGTTGGAGATCCCATTGTGTTGGAGTGGTTATGGCCTGCCATGGCTGCAATGTTGTTGTAGCAGGTGTCAGCTGTGATGATGTCTGGGACCAGGACATGGCCGATGGAGGTGGCTGGAACAGCTGTCCATGGCTGGATGATGCTGTGGAGGGCCCAGGCAGTGATTCCCACTCCTGATATGACGATGAACGTAAATGGCCAGGTTGTGTAGATGGTCCTGGGCCCTCTGGAATGTCCTGGTCTTCTTCATCAACCACTCCCACCTCCAGTGGAGCCTCCCACTGTTCCACTGTGGTTGGACTTGTCCTCCTTTGTACTGAAACTGAAGAAAAAATTTGAGTTGCTTTCCTCACACGGTTGTCAGCTATGTGTTTCCATATCCATGACATCATGGTCATGTATGATTGACTGTGGTGCTTGTTTTACACAGTTAAACTTCGACCTGCATAATGAGCATCATGGATCATGGCTCATATGAATATGTGTATTGCAGGTGCGGTGTGCCATCTGCATGTGCATCAGACACGTGCTCTGCTGGATCTGCTGTGCAGTGTGTGAGACTGACCAATCTGTGACATGTTCCCAGCAATGGTTGTTAATATGCAGCTGAGACTTGGTCCAGGTTAGGAAAGTATATGACACGTACATGCAGTCCCACAGAGTCACATATGCCGCAGTGCGCACATCTAGACATGTAGTCTCTTTTCAGTGTCAAATTAATCTTGATCTAATAGGAAATCGTACTCAGAATCAGTTTTTAATGCAGGCATTGGCCACTCATTTCATTGACACAAATTATGAAAAGGATATGTTTGCTACCAGGATTTACATGGTTATTGATGCCCCATATATCTTCAGTCATAATAAAAGGGCTTACAGTGCCATTGTATGTCAGTTATCTCTGCGTGTGGGCAGGGGTGTAGGAGCCAGAATAATTCTAGGGGGATACAGCTCATTGTATACACCATTCAGAGTAAAATTTTAATTATACATACATACAAACCTCATGATATCTGCGGTGTATATGTCCGCCCACCCCTCCCCCCAGTTCATACACCAATGTGTGTGGGGTGATATGATGGTTCTTGGCACACCTGTCCTGGTAGGTCCACTACTGCCGCTGGCTCAAACCACTCCTTCAGGGTCTGCTCCCATCTACAATAAGTGATGTTGGCTGGTGGCCCACCACCGGTTGCACGTGATGCTCTTGCCTACTCTGCCATCTTCCTCTTCACCTTCAGCCGGCTGTCGTCATATCTGTGATTCACAGACTTTACGTCCCTATTTGCAACCTAATGCTGCAACAGCTGAAGCTATTTGACGCCAGGCCTCTGCCTTCTGGCTAGGCCTCACATCTCTCCCACCATGTATGATCCGATAGCATGCACAGATTTACCTAAGGAGGGAATCCATCTCCTCTGGGCTCTTGCCCTCCCAACTGTGCCTGGGGTTCCTGGCCTTCCTGTCCTCTCCCTGGGGCCAGTCCCTCATCCATACTACACCCCGGGGTCAGGCCCCTCTGCCCCTACACCTTGTGTGCCTACATTTGGGGGCACATCCCTCCCCCCTCCTGCTCTCCTACACATGTACCTCCCCTTCCTGGCCTGGTTCTCCCTCTCTCCATACCTCTACCGCTCATCCTCTCCTCCTCCCCTCCTTGACCCTCCTTTGATTTATGAAATAAAAATAAGGATAAATAAATAAAATATATACGTGGATATGTATGTGGTAAAACAAGAATGTGAGTATTATGTGTAGTATAGTAATTGTATGGGGGTAGGTGGGGGTATGGGGGGTGTAGATGTGCTGTGTAAATCTATGTGTACGTATTATTTTCTGTGTGTGAATTATGTGATATCAGTAATTATGTGTCAATTTGGTCTTTTGCCGCCTTTTAGTCTCGCTCTCTCAAAACAGCCATTCACAGGGTATTTTCTTAAACAGTAGTGCTCCAGTTTATAGCTCTTTCTGCTGGTATAGTGAAAGGTATTGTTTCTTAGAAATCTGGGGCCTCTGTGATTTCCAACCAGTTTCTCCTTCTAGTTCTCATGCTCAACTAGGTTTGTAAAAAAGGTTGAGGTGCCTGCAATTAGTGGTTCTTAGCTTAGACAGCAGCGTAGGCAAAGTGCAGGGCTAGATGGCTGTTTCATCTTTGGTTGACACTAATAGGGTGACTATTCGCAAACAGGAAAATTATATGTACTCCAACTCAAAAAAAAAAAACATACAAAATAAACATGATGGAAGATTTAAACACATCCAACTACTAGAGACTCAAGTTCAATGGCACAAGTAATATGATGATGTAAAAAAATAATTATTTGTAAGCTGTAATCCAATCAATGATTCCTTTTTAAATAGGGTCGTTAATAGTAGATACTTTTGTGAGGAGCCATCCTGGAAGAGTGGCCCATATCAACAGGTTTATATATTATGTATACCTCCATGGTAGTATTTTCTGAGATACTACCAGTGCCACGTGCTAGCCCAAGGAGACAGAAGGGGCTTAGGGAGGTTAATGCGTGGCTAAAAAAGTGGTGCGCAAAAGAGGGATTTCAGTTTTTAGAGCACTGGACTGACTTCTCACTTGGGTACAATCTCTATAGCAGGGATGGATTGCACCTTAATAACGAGGGAGCTGCTGTGCTAGGGGAGAGGATGGTAGAATGGCTGGGGGAGTTTTTAAATTAATAGGTGGGGGAGGGACTAGATGAATGTAATGGGGTAGAAAGTCTAGAAGGGTTAAGGAAGGAATTAACTAGTCTTGTGGGTAGAGATGGGGAGGGTTAGTATAGTCAATAGGGAGACACTGCTAAGTAACTCAAGTACAGTGACAGGCACTTTAGAACTACAGACTTGTAACATAAAGTGTAAGACTTGCAAAATGACTATGAGACTGGTTAAACTAGAAAATGAAAAATTAGTAGCAAAGGAGAGTAAGACTAACCCTAAAATATTTTTTTAATATATTAATGGAAAGAAGGCCAGGAAGGAAGCTATAGAAACATTACAATGTGACACAGGCTGTCTGATAATTAGTGACCAGGACAAGGCAGATGAGCTAAATAGGTTTTTTTCTTCGGTATACACAAGGGAGGTACCAGTGGTTGGGACACTGCAACATAATGGGGCTACACTACCTTCACCAAATAATTGTTTAACGCAGGAAGAAATCCAAAAGAGGTTGGAAAAAATAAATGTTAATAAAGCCCCAGGTCCTGATGGTATACAGCCAAGGGTACTGAGGGAACTGGTTCTGTAATAGCCAAACCATTATATCTAATTGTTTAAGATTCACTCAATACAGCGTCTCTACCAGATGACTGGAGAAAAGCAGAGATGATACCTATATTTAAGAAGGGAGCAAGAGCAAATCCGGGGAATCATAGACTATCACTTCTGTAGTGGGGAAGCTGTACAAGAATATGTCTATTTGAAAAGGATTATAAGTAGGAGTCAGCATGAATTTATGAGGGATAGGTCATGTCAAAAAAATCTAATTAGCTTCTATGAGGAGGTTAGTAGGAACCTAGATCAAGGCAACTCAGTAGATGTAGACTTTTTGTATTTTGCAATGGCTTTTGATACAGTGCCACATGGAAGACTATTGTGCAAACTAAGGGATAAACGAATTGCAGTAAATATCTGCTCATGGATTGAAAGCTGGCTAACAGACAGTAAGCAAATCGTTGTGGTAAATGGAGCATACTCAGATTGGACTAATGTAGTAAGTGGTGTTCCTCAGGGTTCAGTATAAGGTCCTCTCCTTTTTAACTTATTTATTAATGACTTAGAAGTAGGACTGGAAAGTAGTGTCTCCATTTTTGTTGATGACACTATGTTGTGCAAGGTAATTAAATTAGATAAGGATGTACTTTGCCTCCAAAGGGATTTACATAAATTAGAGAAATGGGCATCTAAATGGCAGATGAGATTTAATACAAATAAATGTAAAGTTACGCATCTACGAAGAAAAAATAGCCATGCGATTTATGTGATTACCTGATTACCTTATATAAATACATCCAGGGTCAATACAAGGCTTTGTCAAGTGAGCGCTTTGTGCCAAGAGGTATTCAACTAACAAGAGGACATTCTTTCAGATTAGAAGTAAAAATATTACACCTTAAAGAAAGAAAAGGGTTCTTCACAGTAAGGGTGGTTAATCTGTGGAATTCTCTACCAAAGGAGGTAGTGACAGCACAGTCGCTAGATAACTTTAAAAAGAGACTGGATATATTGTTTTATTAAATAGGGCATTCAAGGCTATTCTGGATAATTAGAGACAGAGGGCCTCATTCAATTTCAATTTTGCCAATTGAATACGGCTCTAAATATCACATAGCATTATTTTTTTAAAGAAGTTTTTAGTTACTAAAAACCTTGCTTTTGGATAGATGTTTACTAACTAAAAACTTCTTTCAAAAAAATATGTTATGTGCTTATTTAGAGCCCAATTCAATTGGCCAGTATTTATCAGGGAGGAATCCGATTGCCAGCATCTGGGGTCAGGAAGGAATTAATTTTTTTCCCTTTTGAGACAATTGGCAAAGTTTCACTTGTTTTTTTTTGTGTTTGCTTCCTCTGGATCAATTAACAACTAATATGCATATTGCAGACCAGAGGAGATCTTAAAAGGTTTAACTTGATGGATTTATAGTCTTTTTTCGATCCTAAATCACTATGGCCCTCATTCAATTGCGATTTGGCCAATTGAATAGAGCTCTAAATAAGCACACAGCATATTTTTTTTAAAGAAGTTTTTAGTTAGTGAAAACCTTGCTTTTGGATTGATGTTTACTAACTAAAAACTTCTTTAAAAAAAAACTGTTATGTGCTTATTTTGACCCCTATTCAATTGGCCAAATTGCAATTGAATGAGGGCCTGTGTAACTATGTAACTATGTACTAAGATGCCAGTCATCAGGAGAGGAAAGAACAGAGTTATTTGTCTGCTGGGTCTGACACACTAACACGTCTCTCTCATCCATGTCCTTGTTCTGTATTGGAGACAGGTAGGTTGCAGCGGATGTAAGAGAGTGAGACCGAGCAGAAATCTGGAGCAATATGACAGAAGCGGCCACAGTAACAGACATTTTAAATTTGGTGTTGTCTGCAGGGATCATGAGGTGGTAAGTATAGCTTGTTACAGTGTGCTCCATAACCTTTATATATCTATTGGAAGATGACTAACTTTTAGATAGAGAATTCCTTTTTAAGCATGACCAGAGAGCTTTTCATGACATAATGACATAATCAAGTGTGTGTTTTCATCTGTGCAATGCATTCTGGAAAACCAATGGCCATTTTTCAGACCAGTGATATGGTCTTTGGCCATAGAGTTTGTGAGGATATTTCTGATTGGTAGAGCTTATCAAGCTAGAAAGAAGCTAGAAAGAAGATGAGCTACTCTAGGGATTTTGATATATAATTGTATTCTGATATATAATTGTATTCCTCAGATTCTGCAGAAGGCCTTTCATCCCTTCCATATGAAAAGGACTATCCTGGGGAAGACCTATCAGGAAGTTTTTTAAAAATTCTTATTCTTATGAATTGGTGAAACCTCTGGTGGTTGGGGTTTGCAAGATCCTATATATTAAAGAATCTGATTCCAGTCAAGGATCATCTAAATTGTACAATAACATTAAGAAAAATATGATGGATTAATTGACAATATAAAGGATGTATTTTTACAAAAATGGCAAAAATAGAAAAAAAATAAGTAATTAATAAACAGATTAGGATCTCTGTTTTTTATCCCTTCTCAGAAGAATACTCTAGTCTTTAGGATTATCTACCAAAGATAGATGATTTAACAATGAAAGTGGCAGGAATAATTATTCTACCATTGTTACAGTCAAACCTACCCCAGGTATTTCCTGAAACATGTGATGGTCAGAAAAGTAGAAAATAATTTAAAAAACATAAAAGATCATGATGCCTAAAAATTATAGATTACGCAGGCAGTTTTTCAACAAACTGTCCTCCAGGCATAACATGGACAACAAGGAAAATAATCAAGTTCTTATTCTCAGTGGAGAAGAGGACATTATTTTCTGTCAAAATGAAATAGGACATGTCCCTTTTAAGATCCAGACATGTAGGAAGGGGTTTATGAAAATTTGACAGCCCAGGTAATATTGACAGGAGCTCGACGTCAGAGATTTTTTCCAATCTGGGTATCTATCAAGAACAACTGAGTTGTTCAAATCATATGGAAAACAAATACTGATTGGAATTCACAAAAAGTATAGGTAATTCATAGATTTTTTCATTAAAAAACATGACATTTAAAAAAGAATCCACTGCATAACGCATCATTCAAGAAGTTCAGCCTGTAGGTAGTTTCAAAAGTTGTTACTCCTGTGATGATCCAAGCTGGTAGAGTCTATACAAGTCCAGGGCCACCTGCTATAGACTCCAGGTTAACTACCGATAAGGACTATGGGGCTCTTGAAAATCTCGGCACCAGCACCCTGATATCTGGCTGTATCAGTCAGGATCCTTGCATCTGAAATTAGTACTTCCAGGCTACCAAGCGATTCCAGATCTGCTTCTTCTTAGGGGGCTTGATGAGACTTGTTACAGTCAAACCTACCCCAGGAGAATCCTACAGAGTCTACCCCAGTACTTCCCTGCAGCCATCCAGGAGAACAGGAGTGAAATAAGAGACACACTATTTCTATATGTCTCCAGAAGTGAACTGACTTTATTTGCCTCCAAACACCTACTAACTACAGATAAAAACAAAGAACAAACATACAACCCACATTCCCTCCTCCTCCCTCTGACCTCATTGATCTGGTATATATTGGTTGTCATTAGAGGAGGCGTTAATTTCCTTTGCTATATTTAAAAACCCAAAGGGCAATACAAATTATATTATATGGCTGTTCCTTTGATCATGCATGAGAGACTTTATGGCTGGGGGTAGGGGGTTACATCTGGGAATTTTATCAGACTATCACATGAACCATCTCTGCCATCTTAAATCAATAAGAGCATATACATTGTAATCAAGAAACCATGGCAGTAACTATATACACACATTACATACATGACAGTAACTATACTCACACATTAATAATTTTAAACATGACACAGAACACAGTAATATCACATGGGAAATTCCATACAGGATGAGGCAGGGGCATATGCCTTAAGAAACATGAAGCATGGTGGCAATATAATTCCCCATACCCATTTTCCAATGGGGAAGTCTGTTGTCTATGGTAGCTCTGGAGGTGGGTCTTGGGACCAGCCCAATTGATAGCAGCCCGGTCAGATAGTTTTCAGTCATGAGGTGTTGCCTCCTCTCCTCCCTAGAACACCTTGCCAGGCTGTGTGTCACTTTTGCATGAATGGCAGGGATGCTGGCCTGGATCCCCTGAAGTAAGTACACCGGCTGTAGCATGAGGGCCAGTATCTCTGCCTTTGCAGCCTGGCTTGGTGGTGTTGAGGATGGAGGTCGTTGTTGCAAGGCCGGGTGAGGAGGTGGCGCAGATGGAGTGGGTAGGGTCCGGTGCCGGCTGGAGCCAGGGGTGATGCAGGTGGGGGTGATGTGCCCAGTGGTGGTGGTGGTGGTGAGGCCAGCGCAATGCTGTGTGGGGAAGGAGGTGGTGGCTGGATGGATGGCACGTTTAAATTTCAGTCTCTCGAGGAGGGGTATAGTGGGGTCAAATCCCAGGGGAGTGTCCGGTGGGCCGGTGGGTGATTCCCCCACCCAAAGGTGGGTGACCCCCCACCGAAATGACCTCCCCCTCCTCTGAGCCGGGGGCCCTTGGATCCTTTTTTCTCCTCCCCCTGCGCTGGTTCTTGCTGGGTAGGGACTTGCTCCTTCACTTCCTGCTCTGATGGAGCTGACGCCCCCACCTCTGGCTCACCACTGGACCCAGACCTATTCCTGGACGCTGAAAGATAAAAGAGAAAGGTATATGTCATTATTATGATCAATAATACATTATGTAAATGATATATTAACTAGCAACTTGCCTGTCAAAAATGACAGCAGGATACAGTTTTCTAAATTGTGTCGCTACCGCCCCTCTCCCTCCCCTGTGTCTCTTCCCCCTCCTTTCCCCCTGTGTCTCTTCCCTACTCTACCCTGTGTCTCTTCCCCCTCCCCTGTGTCTCTTCTCCCTCTCCCTCCCCTGTGTTTTTCCCCACCTCCCATCTCTCACCCCCTCTCCCCTGTGTCTTTCCCTGCTCTCCCTCAGCTGTGTCTCCTTCCTCCCCTTCCCCTGTGTCTCCTCCCCCTCCCCTGTGTCCCCTTTCCCCCTCTCCTTTTCCTCCCTCTCCCTCCCCTGTGTCTCCTTTCCCCTCTCCCTCCCATGGGTCTCTTCCCCCCTCTCTCTCCCCTGTGTCTCTCCTCCATCTCCCTCTCCTGTGTCTCTTTTCCTCCCTCTCCCTCCCCTGTGTCTCTTTCCCCCCTCTGCCTCCCCTGTGTCTGTTACCTCCTCCCCTGTGTCTGTTCCCCACTCTCCCTCCCCTGTGTCTGTTCCTCTTCTCTCTCCCCTGTGTTTCTTCTTCCTCTCTATCCTCTGTGTCTCCATCCCCCCTCTCCCTCCCCTGTGCCTCGTTTCCCCATCTCCTTTACCCCCTCTGCCTCCCCTGTGTCTGTTACCCCCTCCCCTGTGTCTCATTCCCCCCTCTCCCTCCCCTGTGTCCCCTTTCCCCCTCTCCTTCTCCTTTTCACCCCTCTCTCTCTCCTGTGTTTCTTCCCCCCTCCCCTGTGTCTGTCCCCCCTCTCCCTCCACTGTTTCTGTCCCCTTCCTCCTCTCCTGTGTCTTTCCCCCCTCTCCCTTCCCTTTGTCTCTTCTCCCTTCTCCCTCCTCTCTGTCTCCTTTCCCCCTCTCCCTCCCCTGTGTCTCCTTTCCCTCTCTCCCTCCCCTGTGTCTCGTTCCCCCCTCTCCCTCCCCTGTGTCTTTTTCCCCCCTCTCCCTCCTCTGCATCTCCTTTCCCCCTCTCCCTCCCCTGTGTCTCCTTCCTCCTCTCCCTCCTCTGCATCTGTCCCCCCCTTCTTCATCCCCTGTGTCTGTCCCCCTCCCTCCCCTTTGTCTCTTCCCCCCTTCTCCCTCCCCTGTGTCTCTTCCTCCCTCTTTCACCTGTGTCTCCCCCCCATTCCCCGTCCCCTCTATTTCCTTCAAGGATCCATATGTTATTAAGATATATTAATATTATGTATCATACTGTATAAACTATATCTTTGTAGTCAGTTACTGTGTAATCTCCAAATATGCAAATAAGGATCTAAATTAATATTAAAGGCAGGATCTAAGTCCACATTTTTTGGGGGGGATGAGCAGTATTACAAAACCCCTTTTTATTATACTGGGTCAGGTGTAAATTTGAATAGAATAGCAGGCAGCTCTGTCCCACAGATTAGGTTACGGGGTACTTTCACATAAATAGCAAACACAATGTGTCTAATTGAATAGGGCTCTATATAAGCACAGACCATACTTACAGAAGTTTTTAGTTAGTGACCTTCTATCCAAAAGCAAGATCTTCACTAACTATGAACTTCTGTAAAAAAAATATGCTCTGTGCTTATATAGATCCCTATTCAATTAGCCAAATCGCAATTGAATGAGGCCCATAGTATAGTTAGCAGCACTGTAGCAGGGGATAACTGAAAGGTCCCCAGTTCTGCCACTATCGATAGTTTAGGGACTGACCCTTATTCACTTTATTTAGCAGCAAATATTAAAATCAGAACCTATCTTTAGCACTTTATATTTATCTTGTTTACATTGCACTAGCACTTTATAATGATCTTTTTTTCATGTAATTAATTATTTAATAGCACCTATGAATTATTATAAATTCCTTTAATAAGTTGACCTCCCCCTCCTCTGAGCCGGAGCCCTCGGATCCTCTTTTTCTCCTCCCCCTGCTCTAGTTCTTGCTGGGCGGGGACTTGCTGGCTCACCACTGGGTCCCGGACCTATTCCTGGATGCTGAAAGATAGAAGAGAAAAGTATATGTCATTAATATTATGAATAATACATTATGTACATTATATATTAACTAGCGACTTGCCCATCAAAAATGACGGCATGATACAGTTTTCTAAATGGTGTCCCCCCTTCCCCAGCTTCCGAGTTACGCGCTTGAAAAAATGGCGGCCATTAAATCCGTAATTTTTTTGAAGTCTGTAACTCGTAAGCCATTTTAAAGCCTCTCCCGTACGGCTCTTAAATACGGGCCTTGTCTCTCTCTCTCTCAGTCTCTCATTTCTTTCTCTCTGACCTATCTCTCTCGCTCCTGGTCCGCTCTCTCTCTGTATGATCTTGCTCTCTCTGCACTTTCTCTCTCTGTGTGCTCTCTTTCTCTGTGTGCTCTTTCTGAGCATTCTCTCTCTCTGTGCTCTCTCTCTCTTTCTGTATGCTCTCTGCATTCTCTCTGTGCGTGTTCTGTCTGTGCACTCTCTCTTTCTCTGTCCGCTCTCTCTCTGCACTGTCTCTCTCTGTGCACTGTCTGTGTGTGCTCTCTGTCTATGTGCACTCTCTCACTCTGCACCCCTCTCTTTCTGTGTTGATCTCTGTGCGTTCTCTCTTTTTGTGCGCTCTCTCTCTCTCTCTCTCTCTCTCTCACTGTGCGCCCTCTCTGTCTGAGCGTCTCTCTCTGTCTGCAATCTCTCTCTCTTGCTGTCTGTGTGCCCTCTCTCTCTTTGTTCATCTCTGTACACTCTCTGTGTGTGTGTGCTCTCTTTCTCTCTGTGCACTGTCTCTGTGGCTCACTCTCTCTGTGTGCTCTCTGGTGTGACCTAACTCTATATATATCTCTATGTGTGTTCTTTAACCTCTGTGTATTGCAAATATGTGTAATCTGTAAATATGTGTAAATAAATCTAAATCCCGATGTAATAGAATAAAATCAACAACAAATGCATCTACCTCTCTCCTCTTGCTCCTACTCTCACAACCAATGAACTTGTATCATTGAAAAAACATGCATTATTGAAGTTGCTAGTAACAATAGCAGTGCAGTCAGTCTGGACGCAAGGTGTTAAGCAGGAAGACCAAAAAGTGATAACTGAATTTTATATTTGTGTGTCAGAATCAACAGAGCAACTGGATTTGGAGAAACCTCCTACTCCTGGACCTGCGGGCTACTTCCCATGAAATTTACAACGAAGCCAACACATGAGCATGTGGAAATCATATTTATAAGCTCCCCCTGTCAATCATATTAGTCTAGACCATTTCTGATTGGCTGAGAGGCCTGTGTCGCATTGCATTAGTCCGCAATTGGATGGTTACGGGCGAGTGCGGCTCTTCCGCCCCATAAAAGCTTGCGTGCGCGGAAACGATTTATGGGCATGCGTCTCAAGCCAGTAACTTACATGACGTCATTTACATGTCTGGCTTACTCATGGTCATTATGAGTAGCTCACTGGTAACTATTTTTAAGTGGGACAATAGAATAGTTATTTACCACTTTAGTGGCGTAACTTACTAAAATAGGGAATTGAAAAGGTTTCATAGTAGCATAGTAATTGAGGTTGAAAAAATAGACTTCTGGTCAATCAACTTTTTTAGATCCATAGGTAGGCAGACAACATAAACAAACATTGAAACATACTGACAATCAGATTACACCCTGGATCAATACTCCTTCTCTAGTTATCCAAGATAACCTTTGTCATGATTGATTTTTGGATGGGATTATAATATGTTTGTTGCTTTTTTGTGTAATGTTTAAAAGGATATTGTGTGTTTTACAGCTATTGTAATATGGGGTCAGCATTAGTTTAACAAAATGGCGCCCATAGCATTAAGCTAGTCTGAACTGGTTCCAATTCATGTCTTTTGTCTAGAGCTGCATGTGTCCAGCTCAGGTAACACCGACCAGCCGCCAGAAGAGGGCAGCCACTTTCTGTGACATCATTTCTATCCTCACGGACACAGGACTATTCTGATTGGGCTATGCTAATTCAGGCAGTCAAGCTATCCAGCTCATTGGTGTTGGTGCATCCAGGTGGGGGATTCAAACTGGTTCACGCCCCAATTCATTTTAATGTTGTTTTGCTTTGTTCTGTGTTTTTCTGAAATGTTCAGTTGGTTTTGGGAAGCCATTAAGGTCAGTCTGTTTTGTACTAAACAATGGTACATGTGTGCTTCTTATGTCCTAAAAAAATGGATTTGATTGTGCCTTTAACAGATCTGAATTGAATTGCTAGGGATGTTGAGATCTAGAACACAAAAAGGTACAACCTACAAAGTTGGGATGAGCTTGGTCTCTCAATTTTTTTTTTCTTCAAAATGTTATAATTTCAGCAATATATATACAAAATAACATATAAAAACATACATTCTTACATAAATATTCTTTCGAATTTAATAGGGCCACTTGTTTCTAGAGGAAATAAGTTTAATTTGGTTTGTCTTTCTTTATAGCTTAGTCACTCAATTCCCCTTATTAGTTTCAGTGTCCTTCTCTGCTCATTTTCAAGCTCTAAAATTTCCTTTTTATGAAATGGTTTCCAAAATTTGACTCCATATTCCAAATATATGGGATGTATACACAAGCAAAAGTATGTTTCCCACTTTTTATTCTATACCCTTCTTATTACATGATAATACTTTATTTGCTTTTACAGATGCTGCTTGGCATTTATTACTGTTACCTAGGTGGTTGAATAGCAATCTGCTAAATTACTTAAATTGGACATTGAAGGCTTCTGGATGTTACTAGATATGTAATATACATCATACAAAGCATACAAACATTCCCTGTATGGGTCTGCCCTCGGCTGGATACACAGTGTAGAGTACTAGCTATCAAGGACCACATTTCAGAAAACATGCTGCTGAGACGTGGTCCCTGACAGGTTAATACATCCAGCACTACAGAGTCTGGGCCTGTATGCACTGCAGACCCATGCAGGGACAATTTATATGATTTGATGATATGACAGTAAAAACATACAGCAACATTAAATTTGGGCTACGTGTTAAAACGTAGCCCGTAACGTAGATCTTAGTGCTTTTTGCTATTAAATTAGCCCAGTAACACAGGCCGCAGATGACTTGCAAGTTAACGTCCAACAAGGCCTAGAAAAGCCTATGTGTTAAGCAACTGTGAACTTCGAGCACGTGAATCCTGAAATCTATCAAGCCTGTAACTGCTACTTCTTCAATTTAGCAAATGAAGCTCAAAGCCCAATGTGTGCTCGAGAGGACCCGCAAGGGGGGTAAAGTCCAATAAGTAGCACTTGTAATGCAAATTAAAACACACTACTGTAAATATAATAAAAGGGAAAGTGGTTTGAGGGCTTAGAATTAATAGCACAACATTCTCAAGCCCGCAAATCCGCTCAAAAAAATACTTCATTTCATGTATAATTATTGTGTTATATCGATCCCAGCAATCAATGTGTTAATACATATACTGTAACTTGCATGTGATAGAATATTATATTTGCTGCTTTATTAATATTGCATCATATCTGGAATGTGGGTTCGCTCGTAGCTCGTAATTGAACCCCATAAGAATTTGAAATCCATCCTCCATTTTCTTGTGACGCAATGCTGACGATCTCTGTTTCCATTGGCTCCATCTAAACCCGTAACTATGGGCTTGCTTAATTGATTACATTCTAGCTCGCAAATCCGATGGCCAACAAATGATTTACGGTTTTGCGTTTCCAGCTCGTAGCCTTTCTAATTTAATAGAACCGTAACTCTGCCAAATTTCAAGCACACAGCCATTACGAGCTTCACTGGCTTGGAATGTAATGTGGCTCATAGTTTTTAATTGCTTCTTAATAAAACAATATACAATGGAACCAGATACTTTCACTGGAACGTGTTCTCTTATCTGCCATAATTTCATAGCACTTTCGAAAATGAATCTTCTACCTAAATCTTCCACCTTATAACTCTTGGTCACGAATTCCTCTTTATCTGGAAGATGCTATATTCCTGAACTGTTTGAAATTATTTGATATGTTTGAAGATTTCAGTCAAAAATGTTATATTTAGGATATTAAGTGAAACAATCCTGTAGAAATATCTATTGAAATGTATATGATATTTTCTGAGAGATCATCTATAAATATACAGTAGTAATATTATAACATGACACTGTCTGTTCATATATAAATGATGGTTATTATCTGTATAAGGGAAATAGACCCATTTATTAGTAGAATCACAACCTTTTAATTATATTATAGAAGGCATATGGCCGGGGCGAACCATTTTACCTACACTCGTTAATCATTCAATACGGTTTGCAGCTTCCTTGTCTATCTGGATGGTAAATATATTCAATGACAACAAACATTTGCTTTGTCTGTTTTATTTGATGGTCATTTTTTTTATTTACTTAATGCAGAAGGGTTAAGAATTACTTTGTATATTTCACTCTATGATATTGAAATGTGATAACTAACTTGAATGGGAATATGTTTACTTAAAATAGATAAAATATCTAAGTTAATAAAGCTAGTAAGTAAGTAGTAAGTAGAAAATGTACTTGAATGTATTTGCCGGTCTCTGGGGCATCTACAACTCTTTGGTGAAGTTTAGATGTGTGAGAGGAGCAATTAAATTTTTGCAGGAACAGGGTTACAGTTATCATTGTGGCTTCTTGCTTTTAATCATGTACAGATCAAGAGGGTAGGTCTCAAATGCAAAAAGCAGTGGCAGAGCTACTACCTGTGTATCAGTTGCAAAACACTGTAATATGGAGGAAGGGAGAGGCATGGGGAGGAGAGAAGGAGACCTACACTCGTTAATCATTCATTGTCTGATTTCAGGAAGTGCTGGAATAAGACAAGATGGAACTTTGTATTTTTTTATGTTTTTATAATCAATGAGACAAAAACTGGAAAAAAATCTTAAGATAAATAAAGAGCTAAGACATAAGATCATCTCCATCTGCATAACTGAAAATATACAACTTAAAAATATTTCTAATTAATATATAAAAGCAGCATAACTCCTGCATCAAGTGTCTTTGTTATCCATTTTTAGATGAAATCAAGAAAACTGACGTAAATGTGAATACACAGCTGTAATCTTAAGACCATTATGTGTAATCTTTGTTAGTTGCTATCATGCTGGGGAGACCTACTCCTTGTTTGACTCCAGGGCCCAATATATAACCGCAATGTTGTCCATAAGTAAGGATGATATAGCATTTTTTTCAGGGCTGATGCCATAAGCAATTCAGTGTGTAATTCTTAAGAGAGAGGTATATTCGGACACTTAGATAATATGAATCATAAGCAAGCTTGTTCCATAAACATGGGGCCACTTATTCTGAAATGTAATCTACTCATGCGTATTAATATGATTATTGTTTTGCACAATTATAAAATATGTTGGTACATGCATTGGATTACATGCTCTGCAGGCTAATGAGCTGGCTTTGTATACAGACACGAATAGAGTGGCAGATGGACAATTGTTACACATATTTTTTTGAAAAATAAACTTTATACACTAGAATATAAAAAAACATTATGCATTTTTTTTTTTTTAGCCAAGTAAGGGAATATACTGCTTGACTCTGTGGAATACCCAGGAACTTTAAAAATCGAAGATACACTACCATATTTATAAAATATAACTGCTCCTAATATATAGCAATATGATTTTTATATTAGATAGTGCACTGGACCTAGGTTCAGATTTATCTATGGGGAAACTATGTAGGTGAAAGATTACAAGATACGCTGCATCTTAAGCAAGCTGGCTCCATGAACCTGGGGCCACTTATTTAGAAAAATCCACTCATCTGTATTAATACAGTTATCGTTTTCCACCTCCATAAAATATGTTGTGAAACATGCATTGGATTTCACGCTATGTAAGCTAATGAGCTGGCTTTGCATTCAGACATGAATAGAGTAGCAGATGGACAATTGTTACACATATGATTTTTTTGTAAAATAAACTTTATATACTGGAATATAAAAAAAAAAATACATTATGCATATTTATCTAAGGAACGGTAATAATTCAAGGTACACTGCTAATTTAATTTAGAACCATATTAATTCAAATAAAATTCAAATATAACTACCCGTAATGTATAAAAATATGATTTTATAAAAGATGGCATCAAGAGACCAGTAGCATAGGAAGGAGGGTGCGCGGGGGGCAAAAATTACCCCTCCTGCCTTCCAAAGCACATTCCCCTTCCCCCAGTCCAATGCTCCTGCTCCCTGCTTGTGTCTGCTGACAGTCGGAGGAGCCAGCAGAGGGAAGAGCCAGCAGACTGGCAGCACGGAGCAGGAGCAGAAGGTAAGAGACAGGGGATAGGCATGGAGGGAGGGAGAGGCATGCGGGGAGAGAAGGAGACATAGAGGGAGGGAGAGGCATGGGGGGAGAGGAGACATGGATGGAGGGAGAGGCATGGGGGATGAAGAGGCATGGAGGGAGGGAGAGGCATGGGGGATGAAGAGGCATGGGGAGGGAGAGGCATGGGGGGAGAGAAGGAGACATGGAGGAAGGGAGAGGCATGGTAGGAGAGAAGGAGACATGGACGGAGAGGCATGGGGAAGAGAGGCAACGATGGTGGTGAAGAAAGAGAGAGCGAAAGAGAGGGATAGAATGAGAGGCGGTTGGGAGAGAAAGGGGAGAGAAAGAAAGGGGGAGAAAGAGGGGGAGAGAGAAAGAGAGAGAAGGGAGGGGAATAGTGAGAGAGACATGGAGAGAAAGAGGGGGAGGAAGAGAGAGAAAGAGAGGGGAGATATAGAGAAGGGGGAGTGTGAGAGAGAAGGCAATATAATATATATATATATATATATATATATATATACATATATATTATTAGATTTATATATATATATATATATATATATATATATATATATATATATATATATATATATATGTTTGCAGTGGGGGGGGGGGGCAGAAAACTCAGGGATAGCCCGGGCTGCAAAAGTTCTAGCTACGCCACTGCAAGAGACGCACACGTCAACATTGTTTCAGATTTTCCTATGAAGAGTTTAGTATATGGGAGAAAGATTAAACGATAAGGTGAATAGGGAAAAGATGCACATTGAGACAAATAGGCCAAAATAGTTCCCACCCTATGTACCAGGATGGTCGTCTATGCCAAACTTACATACTCATTTTAATTTTGTCTAAAAATGTTTTCCGATTTCATTTATTACATGGACCACCTGAATAAAAAATAGGTTACTCATAAAATTGAGAAGCAGAAGTTTAAATATGTTAACTACTGTATGTTTAGTCTTCATACATTAGCACATTAACAGCCCCATTAAATTTGAAGCCTGCAGGCTTGAAATTCAGAGGCTGCAGACTTGAAATTCAGCTGTGTTACAGAGCTATTAAGTTGAACCATGCCACGAGTTACGGGCTGTAGACACAAACCTATAATCCCAGAGGTTGTCAAAATCATAACTTAGACCCAGCTAAACCTTTGATCTTTCAAGCGCATAATTGTTATAATCGCAAATCACTATTCAATTGCTACAATTCCTCAAGCCCGCAAATGTTTTCACACCTGTAAATGGCAAATGTAGAAGAAAATCCTACAAGTACTAGAGAGAACTCGCAAGGGGGTTAAAGACCTGTTCGTAGCACTGTAAATGCAAATTAAAAATAAATACTATACTGAAAGATGGGGGAAAGCGATGAAAGACATTAGAATTAATTGCAAATATGCAAGCAAAATTTTTTTTTTATGTTTACTTTCTGTGATATATCAATGTCGGGAATCAAGGAGTTAATACGTATCAGGCCACCCACATGGACTAAAAGATTTCATTCATTTTTATTATTGTGTACATTGCCAGATTGCGAGTCTGATTGCATATCGGACTTCTAAACGCTAATTAATTGATGTGTAACCTCATGAGGACTTCATTGCGGACGGTCTCATTTACTATTGGCTGTTTCTAAATCATTAGTTACAGCTTTGCTTAATTGATCATGATCATGCCCTGAAATGCTACTTATGGGTGCATGCTTTATGATTTAGGCTTTCGGCCGTGTAGTTGCGGGCTTGTTCAATTGAATCGCTTTATAACTTTTGCAAATTTCAAGCCAGCAGACTTTCGGCCGGTATATTGCAATTGAATACTTAAACTAGGATATCTCATGGGTTTCACAAATGACTCCCAAATCTTCCACCTACAACTTCAAAGCATGGCTCAGTGTTGTAGTTTTACTCTATTTCTGAAAGATTCTATTGTCCTGAACTTTTTATAATCATTAAATATATACAGGGAGTGCAGAATTATTAGGCAAATTAGTATTTTGACCACATCATCCTCTTTATGCATGTTGTCTTACTCCAAGCTGTATAGGCTCGAAAGCATACTAACAATTAAGCATATTGGGTGATGTGCATCTCTGTAATGAGAAGGGGTGTGGTCTAATGACATCAACACCCTATATCAGGTGTGCATAATTATTAGGCAACTTCCTTTCCTTTGGCAAAATGGGTCAAAAGAAGGACTTGACAGGCTCAGAAAAGTCAAAAATAGTGAGATATCTTGCAGAGGGATGCAGCACTCTTAAAATTGCAAAGCTTCTGAAGCGTGATCATCGAACAATCAAGCGTTTAATTCAAAATAGTCAACAGGGTAGCAAGAAGCCTGTGGAAAAACCAAGGCGCAAAATAACTGCCCATGAACTGAGAAAAGTCAAGCGTGCAGCTGCCACGATGCCACTTGCCATCAGTTTGGCCATATTTCAGAGCTGCAACATCACTGGAGTGCCCAAAAGCACAAGGTGTGCAATACTCAGAGACATGGCCAGGGTAAGAAAGGCTGAAAGACGACCACCACTGAATAAGACACACAAGCTGAAACGTCAAGACTGGGCCAAGAAATATCTCAAGACTGATTTTTCTATGGTTTTATGGACTGATGAAATGAGAGTGAGTCTTGATGGGTCAGATGGATGGGCCCGTGGCTGGATTGGTAAAGGGCAGAGAGCTCCAGTCCGACTCAGTATTACTGGAGTACTGGTTTGGGCTGGTATCATCAAAGATGAGCTTGTGGGGCCTTTTCGGGTTGAGGATGGAGTCAAGCTCAACTCCCAGTCCTACTGCCAGTTCCTGGAAGACACCTTCTTCAAGCAGTGGTACAGGAAGAAGTCTGCATCCTTCAAGAAAAACATGATTTTCATGCAGGACAATAATCCATCACACGCGTCCAAGTACTCCACAGCGTGGCTGGCAAGAAAGGGTATAAAAGAAGAAAATCTAATGACATGGCCTCCTTGTTCACCTGATCTGAACCCCATTGAGAGCCTGTGGTCCATCATCAAATGTGAGATTTACAAGGAGGGAAAACAGTACACCTCTCTGAACAGTGTCTGGGAGGCTGTGGTTGCTGCTGCACGCAATGTTGATGGTGAACAGATCAAAACACTGACAGAATCCATGGATGGCAGGCTTTTGAGTGTCCTTGCAAAGAAATGTGGCTATATTGGTCACGGATTTGTTTTTGTTTTGTTTTTGAATGTCAGAAATGTATATTTGTGAATGTTGAGATGTTATATTGGTTTCACTGGTAAAAATAAATAATTGAAATGGGTATATATTTGTTTTTTGTTAAGTTGCCTAATAATTATGCACACTAATAGTCACCTGCACACACAGATATCCCCCTAAAATAGCTAAAACTAAAAACAAACTAAAAACTACTTCCAAAAATATTCAGCTTTGATATTAATGAGTTTTTTGGGTTCATTGAGAACATGGTTGTTGTTCAATAATAAAATTAATCCTCAAAAATACAACTTGCCTAATAATTCTGCACTCCCTGTATGAAAGTTTAAAACATGCTGGTGCAGCGCCATGGTATAATGTATGCCTATGCAATTAAATCTTTACATGTAGATATTTCTGCTTGAAATGTATTTATAAAACATATATAACCAACATGCAGAGTACAGAAAATGGTACATTAATGTGTATATTTGCATGTCTAAAAAATCTGCAAACTTGTTTCAATCTCAAAAATTCTGCAGTCTGGAAAACTGGCTGGGGGGTACGCAAATGAGCAAGCAATATGTTAAACTCCGTTACACCTTAGCAATTTTAGCTGTCTGTCATTTTTAAAAAAAATTGAGCATCATACAGGATATGCATGCATAAGTTAGGTAACTTACAACAATAGATAGTGCTGTTTTGATCTTTTGGATCTCATGAGTGCGAGACTGATTTATAAGTAATATCATGAAATTATTAAAAAGTCTGCAAACCATAAATTTAGAACCTGGATAGGGTTGAAATCATGTGTACATTGTCAATCCTATACAGGGAATGGATACCACCAATATTGAGATCAGTAATATCCATATATTTTATGTTAATATACATAAACATACATGCACATGTTTTATCTAAGTGTGTGTTTAACCATATAATGGGGTCAAAGCATATGGATAGGAGAAGTAGTAGCTGGAGCGTAGAGGTGAATAAATACAAAAAAGCTGTAGAACGATCAAATGTAAATATACCCCTGTTGATTGGGAAGAAATAGAGAAATATGTTTAGAAAGGACAGCAAGGAGTTAGCTACCTTGAGTCTGAAAAAAGAGAAATAGAATAAATTAATTCTACTAGTGCAAGCAGTAAAAGGAACATGGAAAATAGTTACTACAATGAGTAAAAGAGTATGTGTGGTTGCATGTCCATTTTTAGTTACCACAAAAAGTTAAAGTTTAGGTAGGGGTCCATGTCTGGGTTTGATCTCTACAGAAGTCTTGTGTCCCAGCAGCAACAGCTATGTGTTCTAGGGACAGATCAGTCAGTTCCTCTCCTTTTGTTTGTCCAGATTGGCTTTGTTTAGGACCAGTCTTTCTACCATCCAATCAAGCCTTATCTGCGGCTATTTATTGCTACTCCGGCCCACTGTAGGTTCTTGTGACTGGGAGTATTTCTGGTTGCTCTTGTGTATTTCTGCTGTGTTTGGCTACAGTTGCTGCTCCATCCCTTTTCCATATTGGATTGATCTTTTGTCGCTGACCCGGATTGTTTCTGGATGTCTGACCGTTTGGTGCCTGCGCCTTTGGACTTGTTCCTATAGCCTTGCCCCTTAGGGGTTTCACCCGGACAGCACTGACAATGTGTATGTTATGATTCTAAAAAGAGAGATAATGCCTAAGACTCACAGAGCAGCAGGTCATTACTTGTGGGTTGGAGCCTTTTGATATTCTAAAATGATCTTGCTGCTTAATTCTGAAGTATATCACCTTTAAGTTATCAGAGAGAGTCAGCACAGGAAGTAACCAAACACAGCGACCAATGCTTCACATCCTAATGTACTATCTGTTACAAAGGCACATTATGTATTATTTATCCACTCCTCTATCTAACCTTTAGAGGCATGCCTAACCTGGGGTATTTGTGAAGAAGTTGTAATCAGTAACGTGTCGGGAACTGATGAGTTGCGAGTATGTTTCTTCAAATCAGATTTCTAATAGCTTCTTTAGTGTCTCTGTAGGTAACTGAAGGTTCGGTTTGGCTTTTCTTAATCTGTACAATCTCTCTTGACAGGGAAATATGCTTATTTGTGTTTCAGTAACATCTCAGATAAGAATATATATTATCTCATCTCATATCGCAATATGTCAGCAACTTCTTACACGTGGACAATATTTGTATACACCCTGCTTTTAATAATACAGAAATAACCCTCTGAAAATGTGCCCTTCCGAGTGCATTGTGCAACAGAAAAAGCAAGTTGCCCTCATCAACACAGTTATTTCTCCCTTTACAAATATCATCCCCCATTATCCTTTCTTCCATGGAAAGGTAAAGCGCCCCTATTTCATGCACAGGATCCATGCCCTTGTTTCCGGCACTATAATGGAGGACTCAGGAGGCCTTTAAAATAGTTAATCACTTTATTAAAGAGTAACAACCAGCAAACAAAATAATTAAATGGACAGTCCAAAATACTGGCTTCTTCCAGGTACTCACTGTGACACTGTAGCCCCAGGCCTCTCTGGGACTCTGCCGTTCCTGGGGAACACCGTCAGGGTCTTGGCAACCAAAACAAACACTTCCAGACGGCAGCTTCTTTAAAACTCCAATTGCAGGCTTCACTGCTCTCTAGCAGACTTTAGTACAACAAACAGTCCCATAACATGGTACCGGCCAGGGCACTTTCCTGTCTCAGGAGTCCACTTTTGTAGGGTTTGTCTGTATAATCCAGACCACGCTCTTGTCAATGTCTCTCACTTTGGCTGTATGCTTCAGGCAGTCTCTCTTTCTGCCTCTCTCTCTGTGTGCCTCAGAGCTGCCTCAGGCTCAGGCTGACCTAATGGGGAGACCATGACCATGCATCAGCTATTGAAAGTTAATAGTCTGGTCTGCACTCCACTGCCCCTCCACACCGATCCCTAGGGGCACTCTGTCACATTGTTCAAGAATACACAAAGAAGACCAGTGAATAAGTGATAAAAGTTGTTTCCTAGTATTTATAGATAGGGGGTGTAACGGAACCCATCACTGTTTTACCCTGTTTTATGGTTGTTATTATTATGGTTAAAATATGATCCTACTATTATACTGTATGTATGTTGGTTTATGCTCTGCAGAATATTAGCCCAGACTATTGCAGACCGTGGCATAAGAGATAATCCTATTACAGAGACGCCTCCTAAGATAAGGAAGTCTATTGTATAAAGTGTTTTCATTCTCAGACATAAGAACAAAGAAGGATGATCTAATCCTTGTCTGATTGTATCAAAGTTGCCAGGTAGCCTCTGGGAGGTGGGACCCACCTATTGTCCCTATATGTGTATTGTGTGGCCAACTATGGGGGATATGTGAAATGTCTGTGTGTTATGTGAAAAATATACTTTTACTAACGTTTGAACCGCTGGTCTGATTCATGCCATTTTTTAATATGTTGTTCCACAATTTATGTTGTTCATAAAAATGTAAGATTTATTTATGTACTATGTAAAATCATAAAGTTATAAAAATGTATAAAAATGTGTAAGTTTTAGCTGGGAGATAATTGAGTAGATACAGTAATAAACTCAATTATCTCCCAAACAAAGGGGAGGTAAACTGTGGGCGTTACTACTGTGTTATTGATTGTTCTATACCTCCCCCCTGGGTGTGTTCTGTTTGTCCCTGACTGTACTAAAAACCAGGCTGGGTGTGCCAGCAAGAGAGTTCTACTTGACCCTTCAAAAAGTAGCCTCGTCTCGTTCTTGGAGGGGATTGCTATATCATACTGGGGATTGCTATGCTTTGCATACTCCCTTGACCTTTAAACTACTGAACCCTTGTTCCTGATGTACTCTGCTTGGAGGAGAGGTCTTCCCCACACGATCCTGGATGCTGGAGATTCATACAGGATGGAAGGAAGACGGCGCGGCTCCAGTTAAGCTACGGCGGTTGTGGAGTCTGTGGTGGTTGTGGTGTCCGGTGCGGTGCGGTGCTTGTAGTCCTCAGCGCAAGCTAGGACGCGTCCATCAACGGAGGTACCCAGTCGGGGTGCCAGTAGATCCGTTACAGGGGGTTTATATAATTTTGCCAAATCTTGAAAAAATACTCAGTGTTTTGTTTTTTATTAAATAAGAAAATTGTCCAATCCACATTGTATAGAAAGGTTAGTCAAGGTTATATATGGGAAAGGATTGCCTTTTTAGCTACAATTAGAATACATTGTAGCAGATATTGTTGGTGTTGTGTTAGCGTGTGATGATCATATGGGCAAAAAATACACAATACTGCTAAATCGAGGTGTAAGGTTATATAAAGTGTTCGTTTGCTGATAGTTCTCAACAAAAAAAAATGTAAGTGATGGGGGGTCCCAAATGCTATGGAAAAGATCAGAATTCTGGCTCTGATACGTTTAACAGCTCCTTATTGATTGAGAAGGGACTTGTTTACTGCAATGAAGCAGTGAGCTATACCATGTTGGGTCACACAAGATGGGCAGATCATAACCGAGAGGTCAGATAAATTGTGGTCCACTGGAGAAGGAACTGGCAACCAACTCTAGTATCTCAACAGTATCTGAAAAAACTCAACAATGGCAACTAGATTGGAAAAGGTCAGTTTATATCCCAATAAATAAATGAAAAAATGCAGAGCCAAAGAGTACTCCAATTATTGAACAATTGCCATAATTTCACATGCCAGCAAGGTAATGCTTAAGATCCTACAAGCTCAACTCCAACAATATATGTGCCGAAAATAAATGGAATGGATGTGCAAGCCGGGTTCCTCAGAGGAAGAGACAAAAGAGATAAAAAATTGCCAATGTCCGCTGGTTAACAGAAAAAACAAGAGAATTCCAGAAAAAAACATTGACATCTGCTTCATACACTATTCTAAAGTCTTTGACTGTATAGATCACAACAAAATGTGGCAAGTTCTTAAAGAGATTGGAGTACAAGATCACATCATCCTCATACTGAGGAATTTGTATGCGGACCAAGAAACAACATTCAAAACCGAACACGGAACAACCCAATGACTCAAGATTTAAAAGGGATGATTCAAGGTCACAGGAGGAGCTACCTCCAGTGCAGACAGTGCAATGAGATTTTATATATCACATATATACAGTGCCTTGCAAAAGTATTCACCCCCTTGGCATTTTTTGTGTTTTGTTGCCTCACAACCTGAAATTAACATGGATTTCTGGAGGATTTGCATCATTTAATTTACAGAACATGCCCACAACTTTCAAGATGTTTGTTTTGTTTTTTTATTGTGAAGCAAACAACAAATAGGACGAAATAACAGAAAAAAAAAATCAATGTGCATATTTACCTCCCTAAGGTCAATACTTTGTAGAGCCACATTTTGCAGCAATCACATCTCCAAGTCACTTTGGATAAGCTTGCCACATCTTACCACTGGGATTTTTGCCAATTCCTCCTTGCAAAACTGCTTCAGCTCCTTCAAGTTGGATGGTTTGCCCTTGGGAACAGCAATCTTTAAGTCTGACCACCATTCCAACACATTGTCATGATTCCTCTTAAACCACTCAAGTGTTGCTATAGGATCATTGTCCTGCTGGAAGGTGAACACACTCAAATCACACACAGAGTGGTACAGGTTTTGCTCAAGAATATCCTTGTATTTAGCACCATCCATCTTTCCCTCAACTCTGACCAGTTTCCCAGTCCCGGCTGCTGAAAACATTCCCACAGCATGATGCTGCCACCACCATGTTTTAGTGTGGGGATGGTGTTCTTTGGGTGATGTGATGTGTTGGGTTTGCGCCAGACATATCTTTTTCTTTGATGGACGAAAAGTTCAGTTTTAGCCTCCATACATTTTGGGAGTTTCCCACAGGCCTTTTCGCAAACTCAAAACATGCCATTTTGTTTTTTGCTGAAAGTAATGGCTTTCTTCTGGCCTAACTCTATGGAGCCTACGGCTTATTGTCCTATGTACAGATACTCCAGTCTCTGCAGCTCCTCCAGGGTTACCTTAGGTCTCTGTGCTGCCTCTCTGATTAATGCCCTCCTTGCCCGGGCCGTCAGTTTTGGTGGTTGGCCGTTCCTTGGCAGGTTTGCTGTTGTGACATATTCTTTCTATTTGGTTATGTTAGATTTGATGGTGCTCCTGAGGATTATCACAGATTTGAATATTTTTTTATGACCTAACCTTGACCTGTAATTCTCAACAACATTGGGCCTTACTTGTTTGGAGAGTTCCTTGGTTTTCATGGCAGTGTTTGGTTAGTGGTGCCTCTTGCTTAGGTGTTTCAGCCTCTGGGGCCTTTCAAATAAAGTTGTGTATATGTAATTACAGATCATGTGACACTTAGATTGCACACAGGTGGACATCATTTCATTAATTATGTGACCTCTGAAGGTAATTGGTTGCACCAGAGCTTTTTATGGGCTTCATAACAAAGGGAGTGAATACATATGCACATGCCAATTTTCTGTTTTCTATTTCTAAAAAACAGTTTTATGTATATATTTTTCTCATTTCACTTTACCAGCTTAGACTATTGTGTTCTGATCCATCACATAAAATTCAGATTAACAAAACATTGAACTTAAGGCTGTATTGTAACAAAATAGGTAAAAAGTCAAGGGGGGTGAATACTTTTGCAAGGCCCTGTAGTTGTGGATCTTGCAATGTTGGTAACGTTTGTGATTTTGGTCTCGCATTTGCGACCGTCAGTCTTGCGAATCGAGGCGAGCCATCAGCACCATCATACATGTGAGGGGAAGCAGCCGCGCAGAACTTAGGCTGCAATGAGCGCCAAAGGCGCTCATTGTAGCCAGCAGCGCAGCACCATCACATGTAACTGAGCTGCAGCACGGTGGGCAAGACCATACAGCGGTTTCACAGGACAGGTTCCACTCAGAACAGGCCTTGACATGGTCGACCAAAGAAGTTGAGTGCACGTGCTCAGAGTCATATCCAGAGGTTGTCTTTGGGAAATAGACATAGGAGTGCTGCCAGCATTGCTGCAGAGATTGAAGGGGTGGGGGTCAGCCTGTCAGTGCTCAGACCATATGCTGCACACAGCATCAAATTTGTCTGCATGGCTGTCAATTCCAGAAGGAAGCCTCTTCTAAAGATGATGCACAAGATAGCCCGTAAACAATTTGCTGAAGACAAGCAGACATAGGACATGTATTACTGGAACCGTGTCCTGGGGTCCGATGAGACCAAGATAAACTTATTTAGTTCAGATGGTGTCAAGCGTGTGTGACGGCAACCAGGTGAGGAGTACAAAGACAAATGTGTTTTGCCTACAGCCAAGCATGGTAGTGGGAGTGTCATGGTCTGGGCATGCATGAGTGCTTCCGGCACTGGGGAGCTACAGTTCATTGAATGTTAACATGTTCTGTGATATACTGAAGCAGAGCATGATCCCCTCCCTTTGGAGACTGGGCCGCAGGGCAGTATTTCAACATGATAACACACCTCCAAGATGACCATTACCTTGTTAAAGAAGCTGAAGGTAAAGGTGGTGGACTGGCCAAGCATGTCTCCAGACCTACCCAGCACAAGGTCTCTAAAATCCACCAGCTCTGTGATGTCGTCATGGAGGAGTGGAAGAGGACTCCAGTGGCAACCTTTAAAGCTCTGGTGAACTCCATGCCCATGATGGTTAAGGTAGTTCTGGAAAATAATATTGACGCTTTGGGCCCAATTGGGACATTTCCACTTAGGGGTGTACTCAAATTTGTCTGTGTGTGTTGAGTTATCTTGAGGGGACATCAAATTTACACTGTTATACAGGCTGTACACTTACTACTTCACATTGTAGCAGAGTGTCATTTCTTCATTGTTGTCACGTGAAAAGATATAATAAAATATGTACAAAAATGTGAGGGGTGTACTAACTTTTGTGATATTATATATATATATATATATATATATATATATATATATATAAATCACATATAGTTGTGAAACTGCGAGTCGTCGTCACGTGAACCGAGAGACGCATTTGCGGAGATGGAGGCTTCAACATCGGATGCAATGAGACAAAGGCTCATTGCAGGCCGCAAATGTGGACCGTCGCGAAGCAAGAGACCGCATTTGCGGAGGTGGAGGCTCTACATCTTCTCACTCCCGGTAAAAAAAAAAAACAGAAAAGCGCGACTTTGAAAAAAAAACATGCCGGGGGACTTAGAAAAAAAAATACGAGGTCACAAAAATACGAACTTAACGGCCAAAATGCGTACATCAAAAAACACAAAAAACAATGAAAAATAACAACAACAAAAAAAACATCACACACAGCACTAGGGGGACAGCCAGGACGTCTGGGGGTGAGGTTGCACGCGAATTAAAGTCGATTTTAAGGAGTTTCGCCACTTGAAAACCGGCTAAGCGAGAAAAAAAATGGCGGGCGAAAAAAATTAAAACGAGGCTCCACGACACAGAAGCACAGAAAACACTGACAAGGATGTACAACTTTCAATTACGACCCGCGGAACTTAGAAAAAAAAATACGAAGTCACAAAAAAACAAAGTTAACGGCCGAATGCGTACATTTATAAATAATACAAACTACAAAACATTTTTTAAAAATACACACAGAGCATGGGGGACAGCCATGACATCTGCCAGTGAGGTTGCAAGCTAATTAAAGTCGAATTTAACGACGCAAGAAAAAAAATGGCGGACAAAAAAATAAAAACGAGGCTACACGACCCCGAAATGCGCGAAACACCGCCAGGCACGTACGACTTTTGCCAGGTACGTACGAGGTACAAAAATACACAGGAAGCACGGAAAATGCTTGCGACCCGCGTAGCACATAGACAAACAACGCCATTTTACAACACTAACACATAACGATTCTAAAATGGCGCTTTACACAACTAAACCAACGGTTTGCCCTCGCGCATGCAGTATTTCTAAGGCACAGTTGGGACATTGATTACACTTTCTCCTCAGGGCAGCAACAGTCCAACTGTACATTGTATGCCGCAGGAAAATAGATACTTAGCTCTTCAGAATATTCATTGCTGGATAAACCAATTACAAATAGGTAAAGTATATTAATTTATTAAGTAAAAAATGTATTAATTCTTATAGAAAAAAATAGACATATATATCTGTCTTTGTTATGAGAGCCGAAGGAGCTCATAGGACCAAAAGCAAACGAGAGGAGCGTCTCGCTATGAGCCCCAAAGGCGATCATTGAGAGCCACGCGATGAACGCCTAAGACGCTCAGCGCGAGGCTCGCAATGAACGCCAAAGGTCCTTAGAGTAGAAAAAGCTTTACATTGTGTGTCAAACAGCATTGCCATGGCTTTAAATTTTATTGCCCCGTCATTTTTGAAGGGCAAGTAGCTAGTACATATATATATAATGCATTGGCCCTGGAGGAAGGTCTGGATAGAAACACAAAGAGGGGGACACAATTTCTTTTGGGGGCCTAGAGGCCCTCCATTCACTATCTTTGCAACTGGACAACATTGTATATTGTCATCTTATGTATTAAACTTATAGGCAGAAAATATAATGTGTAAATCTGGAGTTGATGATCCAAAGACGGAATTAATATTGCTCTGAAAAATATCAACAACCTCAGATAGGCGGATGATACTACTCTGAAAAACTGAAGGGCCTATTGATGAGTGTGAAAGAAAAGAGTGAAAACGTGCTCAATGTTAAAAAGACAAAGACCATGGCAAATAGCAATCTTAATTCCTGGCAAATAGATGGGGAAGAAATGGGAGCATTGACAGATTTTATTTTCCTGGGCTCCAGATGTCTACAGATGGTGACTGCAGCCATGAATTAAAAGATGTTTGCTTCTGGGGAGGAAAGCTATGATAAGTCTGGAAAAGCTAGTGGTAAGTCTGGAAAAGAAGTAACGATATTACACTATTAACAAAGGTCTGTATTCCCAACAGTAACATAAGGATGTGAGAGCTGGACCATAAAGAAGGCTGAGTACTATAGAATTGATGCCTTTAAATTGTGGTGCTGGAGAAAACTGGCTGGAGTCTATTGGACTGCAAGAAGATCCAAACAATTAATAATACATTAAATCAAGACAACTGGCCACTGTAAGGTTTAATTATTAGAGATGTCGCGAATAGTTCGCCGGCGAGATTCGACCCGCCCCCAATACTTTATCATTGGGCAAACTTTGACCCTGCATGTCACAGTCAGCAGACACATTCCAGCCAATCAGCAGCATACACTCCCTTCCACACCCTTCTACCTCATGGACAGCAGCCATCTTGGAATCATAAGTAACTTGCAGTCTTACAGAGAGGAGGTACAGTGTAGGTGATGCTGCATCAATAGGGGAAACCATAGCTAGGCAAGTTTATTCAGTGTCCAGTGCAGTGCTGAAGGACTCATCAGATCTCTGCTGTAAACACAGCACCCCAAAAAGCCCTTTTTAGGGCTATAACATCGTTGTTTTTTTGTTTTTTTTTTTCTGTGTAATCTAATTTCATTTGCCTGTCTCCCTGCTAGCCCCTGCTTGCAAGTGTGTGTGTCAGGCTCACAGCTTATACTGTGTGTACACAACGCATACAATATAATATTGTTTACTAGTTGTCTACTTTTAAAAAACCCAAACTTTTATTTTCTTAAATGTAAGTGCATTTGCCTGACCGTCAATCAAAGTTCATTTGCTTGACCGCTACCCATACTGTGTGTCCTTTTCACAAGTACTGTGCCAAGTTCAACTAATCCAGTCTAGTTGGGGTACCAACAGTCCACATTTAAAAAACCCAAACTTTTATTTTCTTAAATGTAAGTGCTATTGCCTGACCGTCAATCAAAGTTCATTTGCTTGACCGCTACCCATAGTGTGTGTCCTGCTTACAAGTACTGTGCCAAGTTCAACCAATCCAGTCTAGTTGGGGTACCAACAGTCCACATTTAAAAAACCCAAATTTTTATTTTCTTAAATCTAAGTGCTATTGCCTGACCGTCAATCAAAGTTCATTTGCTTGACCGCTACCCATAGTGTGTGTCCTGCTTACAAGTACTGTGCCAAGTTCAACCAATCCAGTCTAGTTGGGGTACCAACAGTCCACATTTAAAAAACCCAAACTTTTATTTTCTTAAATGTAAGTGCTATTGCCTGACCGTCAATCAAAGTTCATTTGCTTGACCACTACCCATAGTGTGTGTCCTGCTTACAAGTGCTGTGCCAAGTTCAACCAATCCAGTCTAGTTGGGGTACCAACAGTCCACATTTAAAAAACCCAAACTTTTATTTTCTTAAATGTAAGTGCATTTGCCTGACCGTCAATCAAAGTTCATTTGCTTGACCGCTACCCATAGTGTGTGTCCTGCTTACAAGTACTGTGCCAGAGAGCATGTTGTGTGCATGCTTGAGCTCCAAACAAAAGGCTTTTTAGGGTCTTAGTCCCTCAAATACAAGTTTTATTTTAACACCTTTTTGTTAATAAGCACTTTGTGCACGGTGTTGTTCATTTTTGGGAGTTTTTGTGGTTTTTTTCTTAGTTTAATTTAAGTTTTAGTTTTCTGGGGGTCAGGCTCAACTCTCTATCCCAGGAGAGTGAGCTGTCTCCTGGATACTTTGCCACACCCCTCCCTTAGCACTACACCTTCACTCCTGGAGCTTTGTTACTTTGACTTTTTTTCTTTTAAAAAGTTTATTAGGTTTTGTTGAAGATTTGTTTGTTTGGTGTTGGGTTTTATCTTTTGGGGGAGAGAAGACAAGTAACATCTTTGTAGGCAGTGGGGGGGAAAACAATTAGATTTTTTGTTGTTAAGGCTTTTTTTTAACATCTGACACAGAGACACAGAGGGGTTAAAAAGCCTCTGTGTTCTCTGTGTTGTTGCATTTAGTAACACCTTGCAACAGGCCATTAACCCTTCCACTGCCAAACATCATCTCTCTCTCTCCCTTAGTTTTTGTCTCCCTTAGTTTTGTCTTTTTGTTTCTTTTTCACACTTTTATATTTAAAAAAAAAAAGAAAACAGTAGAAAATCATAAAACAAAAAATAAAAATAAATAAAACAAATAAACTAAAAAAAAAAAGGGGTCTAAACATGAGGGATAAGACCATTAAGAAGCCTCAGGGGTCAAAAGGGGGAATAATGGCCCCTGAAAATCCTAGCTGCAGCACTGCACAGCATAGGCCCCAGGCAGATAAGGCAGCCCCAGCTCCTGGTGGTTCTGCCAGCAGACCTACCCCTGTGGCTAATACCTGGTCACAGGTGGTTTCTGCTGGCCCCAGTAATACCACCGCTGGGGCTGAGGGGCAGATCACCAGGAAGCATGGGGTTAAATGTCAGATGTCTGGGGTCTACAGCATTGATATCTATCTGCGTGCTGCAGCTAATGTCATCAGCCCCTCTGTTATAGTAGCAGCCAGCAAAATGTACGGGAAAGCAGTTTTTTTTTACCCGTACTCTGGCTGCTGCACACATTCTTATACAGAGAGGCATCACAGTGGGGGGATTATATGTCCCAATAGAACCCCTGGAAGGGTTGGGCACAAAAGTAACACTCTCTAATGTGCCCCCCTTCCTACCAGACTCCCTCCTGCGCCCCCACCTGCTAACCCTAGGGGAAGTAAAAACACCATTTATAAAAATTCCCCTGGGGTGCAGAGAGAGAGCACTTCGTCATGTGCTCTCTTTCAAGAGGCAGGTACAAATGTGCCTGCCTCAGGGCGCAGAAAACATAGAGGGGTCTTTTGGGGTTCCATTTGATGGGGTGCTGTACAGGATTTTTTACAGCACTACGGAGGCGCAGTGCTATCATTGCAAAGGGTTGGGGCATACACGTAGGAATTGTCCTAATGTAAAGCATCATGCCCCAGCCCCAGCAAATGGCACCTCCGTCAGTACGGCACCCATCCCCGCTGAGCCCATAACAGCGGGGACCTCAAGGGTCATAGCCCCCCCACAGAGCTCAGGCAAGGAGGCCGTTCCTCAAGCCACCACCACGGCCTCCAAACCCCCTTCTTCCCCAAAAAAGCCATCTGTGTCTGTGGTCTCCAGCAAGACTGCAGACACAGGGAAAAAGAGGAAGAATGTCACCGGTCCTCCCAGTGTCACAGCTGCATCTCCCAAGTCCCAATCTGCCCCCACCATAATTACATCAGTTAGTGTGGGGGCACAGTGTAAGCAGAGGGATAATAAGTCCTCTGCAGGGGAGGCAGCTAGTGGCAGCTCCTCTTCCAGGAGTGACGTCCCCAGGAAGAGGAAGCATAAAACCAACAGGGAGGTTGCTGATAAGTGGGAAGTGCTCTATAGTGGAGCACCTCCCTCTAAAAGCAAGAAGAGGAACAAAACATCTCCTCCTCATCCGGTGACATTGTCTGGCCCAGTTATTAAGCTCAGCCAGCCGGTGCCAGACCACACATCTCTCTCTCCAGACCCTATAGGGGTTAATGTGGAAAAGGGTCTGGAGGAAAAGCAGGGGCAAGAGGGTCTCCCAAGTGAGGCAGGGGTAGACAAGAAAGATCAGGTTCTGCCTCTGGCCTTTGAGGGGGGACCCAACAAAGCCCCTGCTGAATGGGTAGTCAGTGTCCCTGAGGTGCTGAGCTTCAAGGGCACCAGTCAGTCTCCTCCTCCAGTATCACTCTCTAGTGATGTACCTCGGGCTTTGTTAGAGCCCCAGGCCGAGTCACTACTGGAGGGGGGGAATATAGGCATGACCCCCATTCAGGACCCCATGGATTTGTCTGTCAGGGGGGATGTGGCACAAGGGGAAGTGGAAATGGGGGAGGGTGATAAAACAGGTTTTCCTGTTAACATCATGGGAGAGCCTGTCTACCCTCCTCAGCCGTCCACTGACCCTAACATCGGTGCCATCCAAGCTGAGCAAGCAGCGGTGGAACTGGCAGAGGAGGCATATAAAGCCTCCAAGGCTTCCATTAAGGAAGCCATGCCAGCCACTGCTGTCCAGCCAGCTACCCCTGAATGCACTCCTGAAGCTACAGGGGTGCAGCAGCAATCCAAGGGTCCATTATTTACCTTGAAGGGTGCTAAAGGGACTCCTTCTGTATCATCTAAGAGGGGGTCCCTGAGAATAAAGCTGAGGAAACTGACTCCAGCCGGGGAGGATGGAGTAAAAGCCCTCAGCCAAGAGGAGCCCAGGGGTGACCCACTAGAAGGAACATCAGATTCTGGGTGGGTTATCCCTGTCAAGGAAATAGATCTATTCCTTGAGAGCACCCTTCATGGACAAAAGAAAAGGAAGGTGCGGCTGGCCTTGGAGAGGTGGAAGAATATGTCGTTTATTCTCCACTCTCTCCAGCAATATCTAGTGGTCAGCACTAGGGCCAAGAATTCTGGGACTGCGGAGCATCTCCGCGTCCGGAAATTCTATAAAATGTGCGTGTCCTATCAGCAGTCTCAAGGGTCTGAGGAACGCACAATTCCTGACACGCAGTAATGGCTTTGCACATCAGCACGCTAAATACCAATGGCTGTCAAGACAGTTTCCGCAGGTTCCAGGTACTCTCCTATTTATATCAGGGAGGGTACTCTGTGAGCTTCCTGCAGGAAACTCACACCACTCCAGAGGCTGAGGCCTCGTGGCAACTGGAGTGGAGAGGCAGGGTCTTCTTCAGCCACTTCACATCGGCGTCATGTGGAGTGGTGACCCTGTTCTCAGAGTCTTTTCAGCCAGAGCTGCTGCTTGTGAAAGCTGTTATCCCAGGCCGTCTAATCCACCTCCGGGTCCAAGAGCAGGGTAGCATCATTAACCTAGTTAATATATATGCCCCTGCTGGAGGGCTCGAGAGAGTGAGGTTCATCGCCAGACTGTCCCAGTTTTTGGAGACGGTTGACGCAGATGAGTGTTTGGTACTCGGGGGTGATTTCAACTGCACCCTCGACGCTCTGGACCGGAATAGTCCAGAGCCGTACCCGCCTTCTGCGTCAGCCCTGCGGGAGATCATCGCCCGCTTCTCCCTGGAGGACATCTGGCGAGAGCAGAACCCAGGGGCATCAGATGGTTTCACCTACGTCAGGGTGAGAGCCGGTCTGGTGTCCCACTCCCGGATCGACAGACTATATATATCTAGTCACTATATGTCACGAGTCGGTTCTTGTGCCATTAGGCTGGCTCCGTTCACAGACCACAACTGTGTGTCTGTGACAGTGGCGCTAACGCCAACAGCGCCACGAGCCGCCTATTGGCACTTCAACAATGCTTTGTTGAAGGACCAGGGGCTCGTGACATTGATCCGGGAGTTTTGGACGGACTGGAGGGGTTGCAAGGGGGACTTTGCCACGTTAAAACTGTGGTGGGACGTGGGCAAGGTTCATTTGCGACTTCTGTGTCAGGAATATACCAAGGGTGCGAGTGGGCAGCGCGAAGCTGAGTTGGAGTCACTCCGGGGGGAGGTACTCCATCTGGAGCAGAGGCTGTTCACTTGTAGGGACCAATCCCTGCAGAGCGAGTATGTAGAGAGGAAGGGTGTCCTCTGTGACCTGGAACGACACCAGGCCAAGGGGGCATACGTGCGCAGCCGCTTAGGTTTTCTCAAAGATCTAGACCGCGGCTCGCGCCTCTTCTACTCACTGGAGAAAAAGGGGGGTAACAGTAGGCACATCACCTGTCTTCTAGATGAAGACGGTGCCCCCCTTACAGATCCGGAGAGTATCCGGGATAGAGCCCGGAACTTTTATAAAGATCTTTACTCTCCGGATCCCATTTCTCCAGACGCCTGCAGGGTGCTATGGGAGGGGCTCCCCACAGTCAGTGAGGGTGTAAGAGAGCGGCTTGATATACCACTATCTTTTCAAGAGCTCTCTGAAGCCCTCCGTGCCATGTCCTGTGAAAAGTCTCCAGGACTGGACGGACTGACTGTAGAGTTTTTCCAATTTTTCTGGGAGACTCTGGGACCTGATTTCCATCTGGTCCTTGGGGAAGCCCTGGAGACCGGGGAGATGCCCCTGTCTTGTCGCAGGGCAGTACTTGCCCTGCTGCCCAAAAAGGGGGATCTCCGGCTTATTAAGAACTGGCGACCGGTCTCTCTGCTCAGCACGGACTACAAGATTGTAGCTAAAGCCATCTCGCTTAGACTTGGGTCTGTGCTGGCAGAATTGGTTCACCCTGACCAGTCCTATGCGATCCCGGGCCGGACTATCTTTGATAGTATCTTTCTGGTCCGGGATCTATTGCATTATTCTCGCAGGACTGGTCTGTCACTCGCCTTTCTCTCTTTAGATCAAGAGAAGGCGTTTGACAGGGTGGACCATGGTTACCTCATAGCCACTCTGCAAGCGTACGGCTTTGGCCCACAGTTTGTGGGCTTTATAAGAACGCTGTACGCCTCTGCAGAGTGTTTACTTAAAATCAATTGGTCCCTAACAGCACCTTTGGTATTTGGACGAGGGGTGCGTCAAGGATGTCCCTTGTCTGGACAGTTATATGCACTGGCCATTGAGCCTTTCCTCTGCCTACTGAGGAAAAGGCTAACAGGGCTGGTGCTAAAAGATCCAGACATGCGGATTGTCCTTTCAGCTTATGCTGACGATGTGCTCCTCGTGGCCCAGGATCCAGTTGATCTTGAGCTGGCAAAACAGTGCCAGGAGGTATATTCAGCTGCCTCCTCCGCTCAGATCAACTGGTCCAAATGCACAGGCCTTTTAGAGGGTAATTTACAGGTAGACTCTTTGCCTCCCACGTTTCGTGACATCACGTGGGAGGCAGATGTCATTAAATATCTGGGGGTCTACCTGTCCGCTGCGGACGCTTCCGTCCCAGACAACTGGAGGGAGTTAGAGGGCAGTGTCCTCTCTCGTCTGGGACGATGGAGGGGTCTAGCAAAAATGCTTTCCCTTAGGGGGCGGACTCTAGTGGTGAATCAGCTGGTGGCTTCTCAGATCTGGCACCGGCTGATTTGTCTGAGTCCGACCCCCGAGTTTGTCACCAATATCCAGAGGAATTTGTTAGATTTCCTCTGGATGGGAAGGCATTGGGTCTCTGCAGGGGTGGCAAGTCTGCCTTTGGTGGAGGGTGGACAGGGAGTAGTTTGTGTGTGCTCCCAGTTGTCCACCTTCCGCCTTCAGTACCTGCAGAGATACCTATATGCAGATCCCTCTCCGCAGTGGTGCGCACTGGCATCCAGCTTTTATCGCCAGTTGCGCAACCTGGGGTATGACCGGCAATTATTTCTGATCAGGCCCGAGGGGTTTGGGAGAGACCTCTCTGTGTTGCCGGCATACTACCAGGAAACCCTCAAGGCCTGGAGCATGGTCTCCGTGACCAGGCAGGGCGTGCCTTTGGGGGATGAAATATTCACAGAGCCCCTGCTATTTAATGCAGCAGTGGGGGCTCCAATGTTACAGTCCCCCAGTATCATCCGCCGCCTTAGTCATGCACGGATGACCCGAGTCGGGGATCTCCTGGAATACGGGCGTTCTGATTGGGTGTCACCCCAGGAGCTTGCGCTCCGTTTGGGATATGTGACGCCCAAAGTCTCAGGGCGCTTGCTCCAGGAGATTAGAGATGCCATCTCCCCCGACTCGCGCACCTTCCTTCGCGGGGCTTTGCAGGCCGGAGTGCCACATGCACCTTTCAACACCCCTTCTCCGGCTGTTTGCATTGGACACAAGCCCCGTGTTTCCCCTCAGGCTCCTCCTGTCCCCAACCTCTCGAGGTTGAGGGACATACCCTCGGCATGCTTTCGCGGCATGCCGAGGAAGAGCTTATATTCTCTTGTGCTCCATACAGTGCACTTCCTTGCCCTCGTGACCCGTCCCGATACCATCTGGAGGCGGGTCCTACCAGCTGACGAGGGCAAGAGGCCCCGGTGGAGGGAACTTTATTCTGATTTAGTTCCACGACCCACCGGGGACTTGAGTTGGAGAGTGCTCCATGGTGCACTGAGCACGGGAGAGTACTTAGCTAAATTCACGGACTCTCCCTCCACTTGTCCATTCTGTGGCAAGGGAGAGTCCGTGTATCATGTTTATTTTAGTTGCGCCAGACTGCAGCCCCTCTTGTCACTCTTGAGGGGCCTCCTCCTGCAGTTCTGGCTGCATTTCTCCCCTCACATTTTTATTTTTGGGCGCCCAGTGTCCCGGGGCAATAAGGCCAGGGACCTCCTCGTCAACCTGCTCCTGGCATTAGCCAAGTTGGCTATATATAAGTCCAGGAAGCAGTGTTTGATAGGGGGGGTTCCCTTGTCACCTGAGGCCATGTTCCGGGTGCTGGTGCGCTCCCGTATCCGGGCAGAGTACCACCTGGCTTTGTCTACTGGGGGAATGGATGAGTTTGTCTCCCAGTGGGCTGTAGATGGTGTGCTCTGCTCGGTATCCCCCCATCCGGTTTCTTTTTCTTTCAACCTCCTAATATGATTTTTATTTAGTTTACAGAAAATGTTTTCTCATAATTTTAAAATACACTGTGCCAAGTTCAACTAATCCAGTCTAGTTGGGGTACCAACAGTCCACATTTAAAAAACCCAAACTTTGATTTTCTTAAATGTAAGTGCTATTGCCTGACCGTCAATCAAAGTTCATTTGCTTGACCGCTACCCATAGTGTGTGTCCTGCTTTCAAGTACTGTGCTAGAGAGCATGTTGTGTGCATGCTTGAGCTCCAAACAAAAGGCTTTTTAGGGTCTTAGTCCCTCAAATACAAGTTTTATTTTAACACCTTTCTGTTTATAAGCACTTTGTGCACGGTGTTGTTCATTTTTGGGAGTTTTTGTGGTTTTTTTTCTTAGTTTAATTTAAGTTTTAGTTTTCTGGGGGTCAGGCTCAACTCTCTATCCCAGGAGAGTGAGCTGTCTCCTGGATACTTTGCCACACCCCTCCCTTAGCACTACACCTTCACTCCTGGAGCTTTGTTACTTTGACTTTTTTTCTTTTAAAAAGTTTTTTAGGTTTTGTTGAAGTTTTGTTTGTTTGGTGTTGGGTTTTATGTTTTGGGGGAGAGAAGACAAGTAACATCTTTGTAGGCAGTGGGGGGGGAAAACAATTAGATTTTTTGTTGTTAAGGCTTTTTTTTAACATCTGACACAGAGACACAGAGGGGTTAAAAAGCCTCTGTGTTCTCTGTGTTGTTGCAATTAGTCACCTTGCAACAGACCATTAACCCTTCCACTGCCAAGCATCACCTCTCTCTCTCCCTTAGTTTTGTCTCCCTTAGTTTTGTCTTTTTGTTTCTTTTTCCCACTTTTATATTTAAAAAAAAAGAAAACAGTAAAAAATCATAAAACAAAAATAAAAATAAATAAAACAAATAAACTAAAAAAAAAAAGGGTCTAAACATGAGGGATAAGACCACTAAGAAGCCTCAGGGGTCAAAAGGGGGAATAATGGCCCCTGAAAATCCTAGCTGCAGCACTGCACAGCATAGGCCCCAGGCAGATAAGGCAGCCCCAGCTCCTGGTGGTTCTGCCAGCAGACCTACCCCTGTGGCTAATACCTGGTCACAGGTGGTTTCTGCTGGCCCCAGTAATACCACCACTGGGGCTGAGGGGCAGATCACTAGGAAGCATGGGGTTAAATGTCAGATGTCTGGGGTCTACAGCATTGATATCTATCTGCGTGCTGCAGCTAACGTCATCAGCCCCTCTGTTATAGTAGCAGCCAGCAAAATGTACGGGAAAGCAGTTTTCTTTACCCGTACGCTGGCTGCTGCTCACATTCTTGTACAGAGAGGCATCACAGTGGGGGGATTATATGTCCCAATAGAAGCCCTGGAAGGGTTGGGCACAAAAGTAACACTCTCTAATGTGCCCCCCTTCCTACCAGACTCCCTCCTGCGCCCCCACCTGCTAACCCTAGGGGAAGTAAAAACACCATTTATTAAAATTCCCCTGGGGTGCAGAGAGAGAGCACTTCATGTGCTCTCTTTCAAGAGGCAGGTACAAATGTGCCTGCCTCAGGGCGCAGAAAACATTGAGGGGTCTTTTGGGGTTCCATTTGAGGGGGTGCTCTACAGGATTTTTTGCAGCACTACGGAGGTGCAGTGCTATCAATGCAAGGGGTTGGGGCATACACGTAGGAATTGTCCTAATGAAAAGCATCATGCCCCAGCCCCAGCAAATGGCACCTCCGTCAGTACAGCACCCATCCCCGCTGAGCCCATAACAGCGGGGACCTCAAGGGTCATAGCCCCCCCACAGAGCTCAGGCAAGGAGGCCGTTCCTCAAGCCACCACCACGGCCTCCAAACCCCCTTCTTCCCCAAAAAAGCCATCTGTGTCTGTGGTTTCCAGCAAGACTGCAGACACAGGGAAAAAGGGGAAGAATGTCACCGGTCCTCCCAGTGTCACAGCTGCATCTCCCAAGTCCCAATCTGCCCCCACCATAATTACATCAGTTAGTGTGGGGGCACAGTGTAAGCAGAGGGATAATAAGCCCTCTGCAGGGGAGGCAGCTAGTGGCAGCTCCTCTTCCAGGAGTGACGTCCCCAGGAAGAGGAAGCATAAAACCAACAGGGAGGTTGCTGATAAGTGGGAAGTGCTCTATAGTGGAGCACCTCCCTCTAAAAGCAAGAAGAGGAACAAAACATCTCCTCCTCATCCGGTGACATTGTCTGGCCCGGTTATTAAGCTCAGCCAGCCTGTGCCAGACCACACATCTCTCTCTCCAGACCCTATAGGGGTTAATGTGGAAAAGGATCTGGAGGAAAAGCAGGGGCAAGAGGGTCTCCCAAGTGAGGCAGGGGTAGACAAGAAAGATCAGGTTCTGCCTCTGGCCTTTGAGGGGGGTCCCAACAAAGCCCCTGCTGAATGGGTAGTCAGTGTCCCTGAGGTGCTGAGCTTCAAGGGCACCAGTCAGTCTCCTCCTCTAGTGTCACTCTCTAGTGACGTACCTCAGGCTTTGTTAGAGCCCCAGGCCGAGTCACTACTGGAGGGGGGGAATATAGGCATGACCCCCATTCAGGACCCCATGGATTTGTCTGTCAGGGGGGATGTGGCACAAGGGGAAGTGGAAATGGGGGAGGGTGATAAAACAGGTTTTCCTGTTAACATCATGGGAGAGCCTGTCTACCCTCCTCAGCCGTCCACTGACCCTAACATCGGTGCCATCCAAGCTGAGCAAGCAGCGGTGGAACTGGCAGAGGAGGCATATAAAGCCTCCAAGGCTTCCATTAAGGAAGCCATGCCAGCCACTGCTGTCCAGCCAGCTACCCCTGAATGCACTCCTGAAGCTACAGGGGTGCAGCAGCAATCCAAGGGTCCATTATTTACCTTGAAGGGTGCTAAAGGGACTCCTTCTGTATCATCTAAGAGGGGGTCCCTGAGAATAAAGCTGAGGAAACTGACTCCAGCCGGGGAGGATGGAGTAAAAGCCCTCAGCCAAGAGGAGCCCAGGGGTGACCCACTAGAAGGAACATCAGATTCTGGGTGGGTTATCCCTGTCAAGGAAATAGATCTATTCCTTGAGAGCACCCTTCATGGACAAAAGAAAAGGAAGGTGCGGCTGGCCTTGGAGAGGTGGAAGAATATGTCGTTTATTCTCCACTCTCTCCAGCAATATATAGTGGTCAGCACTAGGGCCAATATTCTGGGACTGCGGAGCATCTCCGCGTCCGGAAATTCTATAAAATGTGCGTGTCCTATCAGCAGTCTCAAGGGTCTGAGGAACGCACAATTCCTGACACGCAGTAATGGCTTTGCACATCAGCACGCTAAATACCAATGGCTGTCAAGACAGTTTCCGCAGGTTCCAGGTACTCTCCTATTTATATCAGGGAGGGTACTCTGTGAGCTTCCTGCAGGAAACTCACACCACTCCAGAGGCTGAGGCCTCGTGGCAACTGGAGTGGAGAGGCAGGGTCTTCTTCAGCCACTTCACATCGGCGTCATGTGGAGTGGTGACCCGGTTCTCAGAGTCTTTTCAGCCAGAGCTGCTGCTTGTGAAAGCTGTTATCCTGGGCCGTCTAATCCACCTCCGGGTCCGAGAGCAGGGTAGCATCATTAACCTAGTTAATATATATGCCCCTGCTGGAGGGCCCGAGAGAGTGAGGTTCCTCGCCAGACTGTCCCAGTTTTTGGAGACGGTTGACGCAGATGAGTGTTTGGTACTCGGGGGTGATTTCAACTGCACCCTCGACGCTCTGGACCGGAATAGTCCAGAGCCGTACCCGCCTTCTGCGTCAGCCCTGCGGGAGATCATCGCCTGCTTCTCCCTGGAGGACATCTGGCGAGAGCAGAACCCAGGGGCATCAGACGGTTTCACCTACATCAGGGTGAGAGCCGGTCTGGTGTCCCACTCCCGGATCGACAGACTATATATATCTGGTCACTATATGTCACGAGTCGGTTCTTGTGCCATTAGGCTGGCTCCGTTCACAGACCACAACTGTGTGTCTGTGACAGTGGCGCTAACGCCAACAGCGCCACGAGCCGCCTATTGGCACTTCAACAATGCTTTGTTGAAGGACCAGGGGCTCGTGACATTGATCCGGGAGTTTTGGATGGACTGGAGGGGTTGCAAGGGGGACTTTGCCACGTTAAAACTGTGGTGGGACGTGGGCAAGGTTCATTTGCGACTTCTGTGTCAGGAATATACCAAGGGTGCGAGTGGGCAGCGCGAAGCTGAGTTGGAGTCACTCCGGGGGGAGGTACTCCATCTGGAGCAGAGGCTGTTCACTTGTAGGGACCAATCCCTGCAGAGCGAGTTTGTAGAGAGGAAGGGTGTCCTCTGTGACCTGGAACGACACCAGGCCAAGGGGGCATACGTGCGCAGCCGCTTAGGTTTTCTCAAAGATCTAGACCGCGGCTCGAGCCTCTTCTACTCACTGGAGAAAAAGGGGGGTAACAGTAGGCACATCACCTGTCTTCTAGATGAAGACGGTGCCCCCCTTACAGATCCGGAGAGTATCCGGGATAGAGCCCGGAACTTTTATAAAGATCTTTACTCTCCGGATCCCATTTCTCCAGACGCCTGCAGGGTGCTATGGGAGGGGCTCCCCACAGTCAGTGAGGGTGTAAGAGAGCGGCTTGATATACCACTATCTTTTCAAGAGCTCTCTGAAGCCCTCCGTGCCATGTCCTGTGAGAAGTCTCCAGGACTGGACGGACTGACTGTAGAGTTTTTCCAATTTTTCTGGGAGACTCTGGGACCTGATTTCCATCTGGTCCTTGGGGAAGCCCTGGAGACCGGGGAGATGCCCCTGTCTTGTCGCAGGGCAGTACTTGCCCTGCTGCCCAAAAAGGGGGATCTCCGGCTTATTAAGAACTGGCGACCGGTCTCTCTGCTCAGCACGGACTACAAGATTGTAGCTAAAGCCATCTCGCTTAGACTTGGGTCTGTGCTGGCAGAATTGGTTCACCCTTACCAGTCCTATGCGATCCCGGGCCGGACTATCTTTGATAGTATCTTTCTGGTCCGGGATCTATTGCATTATTCTCGCAGGACTGGTCTGTCACTCGCCTTTCTCTCTTTAGATCAAGAGAAGGCGTTTGACAGGGTGGACCATGGTTACCTCATAGCCACTCTGCAAGCGTACGGCTTTGGCCCACAGTTTGTGGGCTTTATAAGAACGCTGTACGCCTCTGCAGAGTGTTTACTTAAAATCAATTGGTCCCTAACAGCACCTTTGGTATTTGGACGAGGGGTGCGTCAAGGATGTCCCTTGTCTGGACAGTTATATGCACTGGCCATTGAGCCTTTCCTCTGCCTACTGAGGAAAAGGCTCACAGGGCTGGTGCTAAAAGATCCAGACATGCGGATTGTCCTTTCAGCTTATGCTGACGATGTGCTCCTCGTGGCCCAGGATCCAGTTGATCTTGAGCTGGCAAAACAGTGCCAGGAGGTATATTCAGCTGCCTCCTCCGCTCAGATTAACTGGTCCAAATGCACAGGCCTTTTAGAGGGTAATTTACAGGTAGACTCTTTGCCTCCCACGTTTCGTGACATCACGTGGGAGGCAGATGTCATTAAATATCTGAGGGTCTACCTGTCCGCTGCGGACGCTTCCGTCCCAGACAACTGGAGGGAGTTAGAGGGCAGTGTCCTCTCTCGTCTGGGACGATGGAGGGGTCTAGCAAAAATGCTTTCCCTTAGGGGGCGGACTCTAGTGGTGAATCAGCTGGTGGCTTCTCAGATCTGGCACCGGCTGATTTGTCTGAGTCCGACCCCCGAGTTTGTCACCAATATCCAGAGAAATTTGTTAGATTTCCTCTGGATGGGAAGGCATTGGGTCTCTGCAGGGGTGGCAAGTCTGCCTTTGGTGGAGGGTGGACAGGGAGTAGTTTGTGTGTGCTCCCAGTTGTCCACCTTCCGCCTTCAGTACCTGCAGAGATACCTATATGCAGATCCCTCTCCGCAGTGGTGCGCACTGGCATCCAGCTTTTATCGCCAGTTGCGCAACCTGGGGTATGACCGGTAATTATTTCTGATCAGGCCCGAGGGGTTTGGGAGAGACCTCTCTGTGTTGCCGGCATACTACCAGGAAACCCTCAAGGCCTGGAGCATGATCTCCGTGACCAGGCAGGGCGTGCCTTTGGGGGATGAAATATTCACGGAGCCCCTGCTATTTAATCCAGCAGTGGGGGCTTCAATGTTACAGTCCCCCAGTATCATCCGCCGCCTTAGTCATGCACGGATGACCCGAGTCGGGGATCTCCTGGAATACGGGCGTTCTGATTGGGTGTCACCCCAGGAGCTTGCGCTCCGTTTGGGATATGTGACGCCCAAAGTCTCAGGGCGCTTGCTCCAGGAGATTAGAGATGCCATCTCCCCCGACTGGCGCACCTTCCTTCGCGGGGCTTTGCAGGCCGGAGTGCCACATGCACCTTTCAACACCCCTTCTCCGGCTGTTTGCATTGGACACAAGCCCCGTGTTTCCCCTCAGGCTCCTCCTGTCCCCAACCTCTCGAGGTTGAGGGACATACCCTCGGCATGCTTTCGCGGCATGCCGAGGAAGAGCTTATATTCTCTCGTGCTCCATACAGTGCACTTCCTTGCCCTCGTGACCCGTCCCGATACCATCTGGAGGCGGGTCCTACCAGTTGACGAGGGCAAGAGGCCCCGGTGGAGGGAACTTTATTCTGATTTAGTTCCACGTCCCACCGGGGACTTGAGTTGGAAAGTGCTCCATGGTGCACTGAGCACGGGAGAGTACTTAGCTAAATTCACGGACTCTCCCTCCACTTGTCCATTCTGTGGCAAGGGAGAGTCCGTGTATCATGTTTATTTTAGTTGCGCCAGACTGCAGCCCCTCTTGTCACTCTTGAGGGGCCTCCTCCTGCAGTTCTGGCTGCATTTCTCCCCTCACATTTTTATTTTTGGACGCCCAGTGTCCCGGGGCAATAAGGCCAGGGACCTCCTCGTCAACCTGCTCCTGGCATTAGCCAAGTTGGCTATATATAAGTCCAGGAAGCAGTGTTTGATAGGGGGGGTTCCCTTGTCACCTGAGGCCATGTTCCGGGTGCTGGTGCGCTCCCGTATCCGGGCAGAGTACCACCTGGCTTTGTCTACTGGGGGAATGGATGAGTTTGTCTCCCAGTGGGCTGTAGATGGTGTGCTCTGCTCGGTATCCCCCCATCCGGTTTCTTTTTCTTTCAACCTCCTAATATGATTTTTATTTAGTTTACAGAAAATGTTTTCTCATAATTTTAAAATACACTGTGCCAAGTTCAACCAATCCAGTCTAGTTGGGGTACCAACAGTCCACATTTAAAAAACCCAAACTTTTATTTTCTTAAATCTAAGTGCTATTGCCTGACCGTCAATCAAAGTTCATTTGCTTGACCGCTACCCATAGTGTGTGTCCTGCTTACAAGTACTGTGCCAAGTTCAACTAATCCAGTCTAGTTGGGGTACCAACAGTCCACATTTAAAAAACCTAAACTTTTATTTTCTTAAATGTAAGTGCATTTGCCTGACCGTCAATCAAAGTTCATTTGCTTGACCGCTACCCATAGTGTGTGTCCTGCTTACAAGTACTGTGCCAAGTTCAACCAATCCAGTCTAGTTGGGGTACCAACAGTCCAAATGTAAAAAAAAATGACAGGCAGAGGCAGGACACCTCGCAGAGGCCGTCATGGTCGTGGTGCTGTGATTCCCTTTGGCCCTACAATAATGCCCAGTGTTCAGAGGCCAGTTACCCTGAACTTGAAAAGTTCAGAGGACGTAGTTGACTGGCTAACACAGGACACCCAATCTTCTACAGCTTCCGCTTGGAACATTGACGCACCGTCCTCCTCCAGCTTAGCTTGGGGCACCTCTCAAGTTACCACTCACCCGCCTGCCGCCACCACCAACACTAGTACCACAGCCAATTCAATTGATCAGTCAGAAGAGTTATTTACACATCAGTTTGAAGAAATGAGTGATGCGCAACCATTATTGCCAGAGAATGTAGAGGGATATGTCTCAGTCAGGCAGCATTACACACATGTACGTACGATGTGATGATGATGATGTACCCGCTGCTGCTTCCTTTGTTCAGTTGTCATATACAAGTGAGGCGGGTGATGATGATGACGATGCATCCGTGGATGTCACGTGGGTGCCTGCTAGAAGAGAAGAAGAACAGGGGGAAAGTTCAGATGGGAAGACAGAGAGGAGGAGGAGACGAGTTGGAAGTAGAGGGAGGTCATCGCAACGAGCTAGTGGCACAGTCAGACAGCATGCATCAGCACCCGGGGTCAGCCAGACAGCACGCCAATCAACGCATGCTGTTGCCACCACCAGAATGCCGTCACCGTCGAGCTCAGCAGTGTGGCATTTTTTTTGTGTGTCTGCCTCTGACAACAGCGATGCCATTTGCAACCTGTGCCAAAAGAAACTGAGTCGTGGGAAGTCCAACACCCACCTAGGTACAACTGCTTTTCGAAGGCACATGATGTCACAGCACAAACGCCAATGGGATCAACACATGAGTACAAGCAGCACACAAACTCAAAGCCGCCATCCTCCTCCTGGTCCAGCATCTTCATCCACATCAACCACTGCTGTCCTCCTTGCCCCCTCTCAACTAACTCTCCACCACTCCGTCTCTCGCCTCTTGCTGTTCCTGCTCATCTCCCCACAGTCAGGTGTCTGTCAAGGGCATGTTTGAGCGTAAGAAGCCAATGCCACAAAGTCACCCCCTTGCCCGGCGTCTAACAGCTGGCTTGTCTGAACTCTTGGCCCGCCAGCTTTTACCATACAAGCTGGTGGAGTCTGAGGAGTTCGAAAAGTTTTTAGCGATTGGGATACCGCAGTGGAAGGTACCCGGCCGAAATTTCTTTGCCCAAAAGGCAATCCCCAACCTGTACTCAATTGTGCAAAAGGAAGTAATGGCATCTCTGGCACACAGTGTTGGGGCAAGGGTCCATCTGACCACTGATACCTGGTCTGCAAAGCATGGTCAGGGCAGGTATATCACCTACACTGCGCATTGGGCAAACCTGCTGACGCCTGCCAAGCATGGAATGCGTGGCTCTGCAGAGGAGTTGGTGACACCGCCACGACTTGCAGGCAGGCCTGCTGCCACCTCCTCTACTCCTCCTACTCCATCCTCTTCCATAACCTCCTCAGCTGAGTCCTCTTCTGCTGCTGCGTCTTGCTCCACATCAACTGCACCCCCCCCCAGCTCCCCAGATACTATTCCACATCCCGTATACGGCAGTGTCATGCCGTCTTGGGGTTGACTTGCCTCAAAGCAGAGAGTCACACCGGTCCAGCACTCCTGTCCGCCCTGAACGCACAGGTGGATCAATGGCTGACTCCGCACCAACTAGAGATTGGCAAAGTGGTTTGTGACAACGGAAGAAATTTGTTGGCGGCATTGAATTTGGGCAAGTTGACGCATGTGCCGTGCATGGCACATGTGTGTAATCTGATCGTACAACGCTTTGTCCACAAGTATCCAGGCTTACAGGACGTCCTGAAGCAGGCCAGAAAGGTGTGTGGCCATTTCAGGCGTTCCTACACGGCCATGGCGCACTTTTCAGATATCCAGCGGCGAAACAACATGCCAGTGAGGCGCTTGATTTGTGACAGCCCCACACGTTGGAATTCAACACTCCTAATGTTCGACCGCCTGCTCCAACAAGAAAAAGCCATTAACGAGTATTTGTATGACCGGGGTGCTAGGACAGCCTCTGCGGAGCTGGGGATTTTTTTGCCACGTTACTGGACGCTCATGCGCAATGCCTGTAGGCTCATGCGTCCTTTTGAGGAGGTGACAAACCTTGTCAGTCGCACCGAAGGCACCATCAGCGACATCATACCATTTGTTTTCTTCCTGGAGCGTGCCCTGCGAAGAGTGCTGGATCAGGCCGTAGATGAGCGTGACGAGGAAGAGGAAGAGTTGTGGTCACCATCACCACCAGAAACAGCCTTATCAGCATCGCTTGCTGGACCTGCGGCAACGCTGGAAGAGGATTGTGAGGAAGAGGAGTCAGAGGAGGAATGTGGCTTTGAGGGGGAGGAGGAAGACCAATCACAACAGGCATCCCACTGAGGATGAGAAACGGGACATGACTAGCTCGGCATCCAACCTTGTGCAAATGGGGTCTTTCATGCTGTCGTGCCTGTCGCAGGACCCTCGTATAAAAAGGCTGAAGGGGGACGACCTGTACTGGGTGTGCACGCTACTAGACCCCCGGTATAAGCAGAAAGTGCCTGATTTGTTACCAAATTACCGCAAGTCAGAAAGGATGCAGCAGGTGCAAAACAAATTAACAAGTATGCTTTACACAGCATATAAGGGTGATGTCACAGCACAAGGGCAATATAACAGGGGAAGAGGTGAAAGTAATCCACCTCCCACGACCACGCCGGCAAGGACAGGACGTTTAAAAGACGTGTTGTTGATGGAGGACATGCGGACCTTTTTCAGTCCTACGCATCGCATCAGCCCTTCGGGATCCACCCTCAGAGAACGACTTGACCGACAGGTAGCAGACTACCTCGCCTTAACTGCAGATATCGACACTCTGAGGAGCGATGAACCCCTTGACTACTGGGTATGCAGGCTAGACCTGTGGCCTGAGCTATCCCAATTTGCAATTGAACTTCTGGCCTGCCCCGCTTCAAGTGTCCTGCAGGAGGTTTTGTCACCGAGAAGAGAAGTCGCCTAGGGCAAAAAAGTCTAGATTGCCTCACCTTTATTAAGATGAATGAGGGATGGATCCCGAAGGGACTGACACTGGGCGATACATTCGACTGAAAAAGGCCTGATGAGATGAGCTGCCTTCGGCTATAAATGGTCCACACGCTGCTGTATGTTATCTGTGAATGCCGGATGACTTGCGTGAATTATCCGCCACCAACTAGGGTTCAAGAAGAGGCAATGTTTTATGGCACTTTCTGCCTGGGGAACAAAGGTAAATTTTTCTGGCCGCTGCAACAGCAGCGGCTGCAACAATATCTAATTTTTGAATTTCAATTTTTATGCCAGAAGGCGTACGGCATGTAATGGAAAATAAAGCATATTGAACAGTCTTGCATAACACAACATTTGTGCAAAAATACATATTTACAATGAAGACATTTTGTTAAAATTAGGTGGCTAGGCCTTTTTTTTTTTTACTTTTTTGGTTAATACATTTTCTTTTTTTTTACTGTGATTGCAAATTTTAAGAGAAACCTAAGACATGTTAAAACAGACAATAGTAAAGTCCTATTATCTATCATCACTCCAGCAGTAGCTTATTATTTACAATATCTAACCTGCTCAATCACCCTTGGGTTACCCTAGGGCAGGCTTCAGTAGGCAACCTCTCCTTTCCTCAGATGATTTTGCCGCCAGTTGCTTCTGAAGGGTCTCCTCCAGGGCTCCCCCACTCCGGTCCTTCCCCCCGAGTCGCTTCAACCATTAACAAATGTTTTATTATATTAGGGGGGCACTAAATGGGGATGTTATCCAGGGATCCCAAATTGTCTGGAACTGGGTGATTCTATCCAAGACTACATGGTTAAATCTCTCGTTGAGCAGTAAATAGTTGATTTTTTTTATTAATTCCTGAAAGTTTTAATTTGGGGTTTTCCAACTACTAGCTATGTGTATTTTTTCTTTCAAAAAATATTTTATTAGGTCAATCCTAAATATTTTAGAAGCTAGTAAGCATGTTTCTTCCCATAGTCTTATGACTGCCGAACACTCCCACCAGACATGAATAAATGTAGCCTTGTTACCACTGTTCCTAAAACATGAGCTGCTCCGTTTTGGATCCCATTTATTAGCTTAAAAGGAGTAATATATGTCCTGTGTAGGACCTTTATTGAAGTCTCAAGCAGACTATAATTTAAAGATCCCCTACTTAAGCCTTGCCAACTTTTATCCCATGTGCTATCTGCCAACTCGGTGCCCAAATCCCTCTCCCAGGCTTTGGTATAGTCTGGTTTGTTTGCCCATGAGTTTTCATTAAATAGTTCATACATGAGGCTAATAATACCAGGCTGAAAGGGGGAATCCCTACATTTTTTGAGTAGCCAGGTGTTTCTTTGGGGGGTTCCCCTACCACTTATCGTATATATAAAATGATGTATCCTGCAAAAATTATAGTGTTCAGCCAGGGGTAAATTGTATCTATCTCTCACCCACTCAAAGGTCATTATTTTGTCGTCATGCCACCATGGACCAACCCTTAGTAGGTTCTGAGACTTCCACCAACTGAGAGAGCTTTCCGGAAGATGTATCTTAAAGAGGGGATTGGGTACGATAGGGGTAAGATCTGATACCCGAGTGTCCAGTTTTTGTGTCTAGTTAATCTCCGTCCATATTTTTAATGAGTGCTTAATCAATGGGTTTTTCAAGTTTCTCAAAAAAGTATACAGGCCTGGAATCCATATTACTGTATCCCATGTATAAGGTGACATGCTTACATTTTCCTCTGGCACATTTGGAGAATGTGCCAGAGGAATGAAAGCCAGCTGCGCTGCCTTGTAATACAGTTTGAGATTCGGGTCCCTACCCTCTTTTGGAAAGACTATGATGTCAGCCTGATTCAATTAAGGGGGCATAGGTTCTCCATTTAGTATAGCGTTAAACAAAGATGTTAGGTGCGGGGGTAAGCAAGGGCTCAAATTTATTATAGTACAGATGAGTAAAACCATCTTGCCCTGGGGACTTGCCAAATTTAAGATCTTGGATTGTAGATTTAACTTCCTCTTGGGATATGTCTAGGTTCAAGCTGTCCAATTGAGGTACAGGTATTTTGTGGACTTCTTGCTGTAGTAGGAAGGACTCTATGTCAGATCCCCTGCAGCGGGATTGGGATGAATATATGGTCTGATCGAAGTTTTGAAATGTTTCTTGGATAGCATTGGGGCTAAAGGAGGTTTGGCCATCAGGTAGTCTAAAGATACTGTATATTATGTCCTCTCTTGGGGGGTAAAGACACTAATAATTCCTCCAATAAAATTCTGCTTTTTTTTTTTGTGGGCAAGGTCCCTGGTTAGCCCCTTGGGTTATCTGTTAAAAAGAGTCGTGCAGAGACTGTGGGGGCTGTTAGCCTCCTTGTCCCTGTGTGGCCGTTTAGAATCCCTGCTGCTGCATGTTTCAGCTTTATCAAGGTGTAATTGTACAGCGTTTGACTCAAGTAGCTGTCTGTGCTGGGTCAGTTTGGCTTAATTGCTGGGCCCTTTTCCTGCCAAGATGGCGATTGTCAGTCCATGGGCCTCTATGTCCCCTTCACTTTTCTTTGTCCCCGCTTGTGTGCTTATTTGGGATGGCCCCCCTTTATATCTCCGGCCCGTGGCCTTGTAAGGGTCGCCCCCTCAATCTCTGAGTGTGGATATGAAGGGATGGGGCGTTGAATCAGGCCTACCTTCTTCTCTGCTCGCTGCAAGATCAACAATATCTAATTTTTCAGGCATGTGTACATGCCTAATTTTTCTGGCCTCTGGTGCTGCACTCTGGCTTCAACAACCAAACCCCCCAAAAAGGCACATAACAGGGATTAAACTGATAGGAGTAGTACTACTTAACACACCACTCATATCATATATGGTGTAACAGTAGTGTACATTTAAAACAAAAATCATTTTTTCTACTGTAATAGATTGCATAGCAGTTAGTTGTCTGCAAGCGTGTGTCAGACCTACAGCGTCTACTCTGCCAACTTCTGCAAGTGCACAGTGCCACTCATATATGTTGTCACAGTAGCTTGGACGCATAGTACCGATCTGTTAAAACCGGTAATGATGAATGAGGTCTAGAGTAGCCTGGTTCCCTTATCCTCTACAGGTTGAGACCTAATGTTTTGGTGACTCCAGACCAACACATGAGTACAAGCAGCACACAAACTCAAAGCCGCCATCCTCCTCCTGGTGCAGCATCATAAGCCACATCAACCACTGCTGTCCTCCTTGCCCCCTCTCAACCATCCGCCACTCCGTCTCTCGCCTTGAGCAGTTCCTGCTCATCTGCCCATAGTCAGGTGCCTGTAAAGGACATGTTTGAGCGTAAGAAGCTAATGTCACAAAGTGCCCCAAAATTGAAGTGATACGACCAACAAAGCATCTTTTTCCATCTCCTGGTTCTAAAAATCCAGGCCTTATATACGCCCCCTGATAGGTGACGTAACAAGTATTAAACTGATAAGAGTAGTACTTACAAACACGTCACTCCTATGCCGTGCCCCAAAATTGAAGTGATACGACCAACAAAGCATCTTTTTCCATCTCCTGGTTCTAAAAATCCAGGCCTTATACACGCCCCGTGATAGGTGACGTAACAAGTATTAAACTGATAAGAGTAGTACTTACAAACACGTCACTCCTATCTGGTGGCACCTTTGACTGCACGTGCCGTGCCCCAAAATTGAAGTGATACGACCAACAAAGCATCTTTTTCCATCTCCTGGTTCTAAAAATCCAGGCCTTATACACGCCCCCTGATATGTGCTGTAACAGGTTTTAAACTGATAAGAGTAGTACTACTTAACACACCTTATAATAATGCAGAGAGAGGCAATGCAGTGAGAGGAGTCTGAAGAAGAGGAGTCAGAGGAGGAAGGTGGCTTTGAGGAGGTGGAAGACCAAACACAGCAGGCGTCCCAGGGGGCTTGTTGTCACCTTTCGGGGACCCTTGGTGTTGTACGTGGCTGGGTGGAGGAAGAGACCTTCAATGACATCAGTGAGGACATGGAACGGGACATGGCTAGCTTGGTATCCAACCTTGTGCAAATGGGGAGTTTGCGGTTGTGCAAATGGACTGTTTGCGGTTGTTTGCGGTGCGTTAAACGGGGAGTTTGGTCTGTCACTGTGAAGCGGGTGTAACCCTTACACTACCTGATCGATACAACATCATACCTGATGTTTTAAAGCACGTTATTCCAAACAATTTAGGAATGTTAGGTAATTTATGCCCTTTATGGCTTAAAACCAGACTCTGTATCAACTATGTAATTTTCCGTGGGAGTTTTGCCATGGATTCCCCTCCGGCATGCCACAGTCCAGTTGTTAGACCCCTTGAAACAACTTTCCCATCACTATTGTGGCCAGAAAGAGTCCCTGTGGGTTTTAAAATTCGCCTGCCCATTGAAGTCTATGGCGGTTCGCCGATGTTCGCCGATTCGCAAACATTTGCGGCGGTTCGCGTTCGCGGTTGGCGAACCAAAAATTTTAGGTTCGCGACATCACTATTAATCATGAATCTAAAGCTAAAATAGTTTGGCCATATCATGAGAAGACAGGATTCCAACAATAACAATTTTAACAGGTAGAAGAAATTGATGTGTCAAATCTGTGTGCAGCAATATTTTGTCATAAAGGTATAATTGTTTGAGATTAGAATATATTTGTGTGGATGGTTGCTCCAATGAGTTCTGCAAGTAAAAAAGTAGGAAAATATGTATTGCACCTAGCAAAGCCTGTGGTTATGTAAAGGTTTCACAATGAATCTGCCCTTGGAGCCAGGGGCGGAGCTACCAGTGGTGCAGGTGGTGCAATGCACCAAGGCCCACCTCTGGGAGCCCAGTGATGTGCAATTTTTGGTGATTTTTTTTTCTGAAAAGGAGAAAAGGGGAGCAAAGGAGATAAGGATAAGGGCTATGTAAGATGTTGGATGCTGTGAGAGATGGATGGTGAGAGGGGATGGCTGCTGACAAGGACTGTGTGTTATGTAGAGATGGGTTCTGAGACGGTTTGAGTGCTGTATAGAAATAAGTGCCGAGAGCGGATGGATCCTGAGAAGGACTGGATATGGATGCGGAGAGGGGATGGCTGCTGACAAGGACTCAGTGCTATGTAGAGATGGATCCTGAGAGGGGTAGGTGATATGTGAAGATGGCTGCCAAGAGGGACTGGCTGCTTTTTAGAAATAGTATATGTTTATATTTGTGTGTGTGTGTATATATATATATATATATATATATATACACTAGCGTATTGCCCATCAAAAAATGACGGCAATCAGATGTGTATGTTTTAAAAGTTGTTTAGTTATTAATATACATATGGAATTGTAAGGTAGTTAATGTTGTTTTCTGTGTATTACTGAAATATAGAATTCAAATTAATAAATGAATTTACGTATTTTTATGCATTGTGTTGAAGAGCTGGCAATCTGTATTGATGTTGCTGCAGCATTAGTGGTGTGGAGGTGCTGTGTAAGCGTGGTGAACGTGTGCAGTGTAATAGTGTGCGTGCGCAAGCCAAAACCGTTAACGTAGCTGTGTACTTCCGCATTATCCTAAAATGGAGGATAATGTGTGGTATGCGTCTTAGCGGATTATCGTTACGTGTTTTCCGTGGTTATAGTGCTGTAGCCTCGTTTTAGTTTTGTTCGTCTAGCATTTTTTCTGCAGCGCTCATTGCAAAGTACTACGGTTTACCGGCGAGCCTTGCGCTCATCGCTAAGCCCGCTAAAGTACTACGTTTTAACAGTAAATATGGTCAAACGGTCAAATGACGGTCAATAGAAATTAAATGTTGTGAAATTTGTTTGCCACACAACATGACACTACATTTGACCCTTTTTTTTTTCTTAAAATAAATCCCAATTTTTTTTTTTTTACATTTTTATTTTTGTAACTTGCAACTTATATTTCATCAAATGCGTTGGTTTCGGCGGGAAATCCGATGTTGCGCGAGACAAAGGCGTTAAATCTGTGTTAATGCGTAAATCTGTAATTGGGTTTCGTAAAATCTACTCGCTACTGTCTTTTTACTCATTGCGCGGTTAATCCGCATCCTTTATCTCGTTGTTTTTCAAACACATACGTCTGTGGCTGTGTTTTACGCAGTTCATAGAAGTATAGCCTCGTTTTCATTTTTTTCGGCGGCCATTTTTTTCTCGCTTAGCCAATTTTCGATCTTTGTAACTCGGCTAAATCGCTGTAAATTGGAGTTCCAACTCACTTCCAGACGTCCTGCCTAGTTCCCCATGCTGTAAGTGACCTTTATTTTATTTTTTAGTGTGTATTTAGTTTTTTTTTTAGTGTTTTGGTTCCGCTGCTTATCTCTAAAAAAATGTCATCTCGTATTTTTTTTCTAAGTGCTACGGTTTAACGGCTCGCCTCGCTACGCGAGGCTCGCCTGCAATGAGCGCTTGCGGCGCTCATTGCCAAAGTGCTACGATTTAACGGCTCGTCTCGCTGTGCGAGGCTTGTCTGCAATAAGCGCAAAGTCGTACGCACTACGCAACGCAGCGTGACGACGAATCGTAGTTAGACAATTATAATATGTGATATATATATCAATGTAATCATTATCACTCCATATGTATTTAGACTCATAATGAGTATTGCAGTATTATGTGATACCTTTTGTATTGAACAAACGCCTTATTACATTGACAAGCTTTCTAGAGGTTGACCTCTCTTTATCAAGATTGAAGCAATACTGACATTAGATGGTATCCTCAATTTGAATAAAAACAGTAATGCAGAGCGAGTGGAGACAACATCTGACATTATCAGGTAAATACATATAGGGAGATTCAACACAATGTAGTATAGGAAACATATATACACATAATTTATACACATAAACATCAATACAGTGCCTTGGAAAAGTATTAACCCCCCTTGGCATTTTTCGTGTTTTGTTGCCTCACAACCTGGAATTAACATGGATTTTTTGAGGATTTGCATCATTTAATTTACAGAACATGCCTACAACTTGAAGATGTTTTTTTTTTATTGTGACGCAAACAACAAATAACTCACCATACATTAAATGGTTGCAAATCCATTGCACAAATCAAAACCAACCTCACACTGATGATAGTTATTAAGCTTGAAACAGGTGTGAGTAGGTTTTTGGATCATTTCTCTGCTAGTTGGCTATTGGATTGGTGCCTAGCTGGATAAACAAGTGGCGATCAGCACTGCTATTATGGCAGAGCATTTCACTACTGGAGGAGTTGGAGGCCAAGCAGGACCTGGAACTGGAGTCGTGCAGAAGCCAAGTGGATTCACCAATTATGAAAGGTATACAAGTAACATCATTGTTCGGAGATACAGAACAAATGATAGCGGTGCATATGTATAATGCTCACATTTCTAATGGATAAATTATGAAATTTCTGAGCAGCTATTGTCTGAATATCAGATATGCTGGAGTAGTGAGGAATGGACTTGGAGTATGAACAGGCAAGAGGAAGTTTTGGGGACATTTATTGCTGACCCTAAGGGATGGAATGGGTATAGGCGACCCCCTCCTGTATTCACAATAGGGAGAAATAGAGGTTCCATTTTTTTAACCAAATGCCCCCTTATTGTAAAAACTGCCAAATGTATGGACATGATGTATGTGCCAAAACCCAAGTGTGCAGATTCTGTGGAAGTGATGAACATGAAGCTAAAAACTACAAGGAAAAAAAATGTAATCTCTGTGGAAAGTCTGACCATCTGCATAAGGATTGTCCTGAAAAAACTTCCTCCAGAAGGAGAAGGATAAACCTGAAAACGAGAAAAAAGAGCCTCATAAGAGTAACAAACAGAAGTTCACTCTAAGGAAGAAGAAGCCTTAAAAAAAAGGGATATAAAAAGGATAAATTTGGTAAGTGGATAGTTGCTGTCCCTTACCCATATCCTGTCCCAACTGTGGAAGAAAAAAAACTTCCCAGGAGTCGATTGTTCCATCAACTGGGGTAAGCATGAACATTTCTGGAAACCCTCCTCAATCAAAAAAGAGGAGAGGTTCAGCAATAGAACTTTCCAGAAAAAGGACCCCACTGTTTTTCCCGTACTATCACCTGATAATAATAATGAAAATTCTGCTCTTAGAGCCTTCGAGTCAAAAAAATTTTTTGAAGGGCTTATTGGGGATATATCGTCCTCAGATACTGAGAAATTAACAGTCGGAACGGAAATGGAAAATAGTCCCGCTCCCAGTTAAATTGAGTCTAAGGGCGGGGACTTTGGTGCCAAAGACCTTTTTTAACATCTATTAATGTTCCAAGTTAGCACATTAAATGTACGGAGCCTAAAAAAACCTGTACATAAGGCAGCTCTGTATGATTTTTTAAAAACAAGAAAAGATGATATATTATTTTTGCAGGAGTGTGTAATTGAAAAAAGATTTGAATACAGTGATATAGAAAAAGACTGGGAAAAAGGACCACAGATGTGTGGTCCGGAGGTAATGAAAATAAATGTATAAGAGTTGGTATTTTATTTAAAAATAATAGTTGAAAAATTGAAAAATATGAGGAAGTAAGACCTGGGCGTCTTTTATTTGTTTTTGTTCAATTTTATCATTTAAAATTTAAGTGTATAAATGTTTATGCCCCACCGGAAAAAAAATAGAGAACTGAATTTTTTTAAATCCTTAATCTATTTTTAGCTGACAATAATCCTTTGATTTTAGGTGGTGATTTTAACTATGTATGGCCTGGTGAATGTAGAGGAAGTGAAAGTACTGAAACAAGAACAGATAGATCTGCAAGTATTTTAAAAGGAGAGTATGATAGCTTACAGGATGGATGGAGAGTGTCAGAAGGTATGAATGAAGGCTCTAGGTGGAGCAATGCTTTATCCAAATCTCGAATAGATTCTTTGTTTTTATCAAAGGATTTTGAAATTCTAAATAGTAAATTATGTGAAATGTTTTTTCGGACCATAATTTAGTAACATGTGAATGCGAAATTTCAGAAAAAATCAGATCAAAAAATGCTTATTGGAAGCTAAATACGTCATTTTTAGAAGAAGAAGAAATTAGAGAGGATTTTAAAAAACAATATATACAATGGAATAATTTTATGAAGAAGATATTATTTTATGGTGGGATAAGATTAAACAAAAAATAAAACACTATTTTCTACAAATTGAACCAAAAAAAGCAAGAGAAAAAAGAGAAAAAGTATAGAATATTACAATTTCACCTTCAGGCACTATACAACACCCGAAGTCAGGGCTTTGAAGTTGAGGAGGGTTTATCTCACGTAAAAGAAGAAATAAAAACATATTTTTTTTAAAAAGGCAAACAAATAATTTTTAATTCTAGAGTAAAAGTTTTGGAAGAAGATGAAAAGTGTTCCTATTATTTTTTTTAAAAAGTAAGAATTAAGAAAGACATTATTGAAAATATAGAAGAAAAGGAAGAGAAATTAAAAAAAATTAAACAAGTAGTTTTCAATTTTTATTCTGACTTATTTTCTTTTAAAAAACGGATATATTTTTTGAGGAATACTTTATAGATAAAATAGAATCTTCTTTTAACACTGACGATAAAATATTTTTAAAAACACTGAGATTTTTAATACAATTAAGCATTTTTTAAAAGGGAAAACGCCAGGAAATGATGGGATACCTATTGCATTTTTTATTACTTTTTGGGTTGTTTTAGAAAAATATTTTTTAAATTTAATTGAGAAAGTCTCCACTACCAATATTTTACCAATATTTTACCAGCTTCATGTAAGCAGGGGGTGGTAGTTTTAATTTGTGAAAAAGGGGGTAAAGACAACATTAAAAATTGGAGACCTATTACTCTTTTAAATTCTGATTATAATATTTTTACAAAATTATTAGCATCGCATTTAAAATCTGTTTTTACAAAATCATACACCCTTTTAAGGTATGTGGTATCCCTAGTAGAAATATTACCCAAAGTGCTATAAAATACATTATTTATTTACAGTTTAGAAAGAAGACAAGATTTGGCATTAATTAATTTTGACTTTGATAAAACCTTTGATAGGATATCACATAGATTTTTATTTCAGGTTTTAAAAAGAATGGGTGTGCTAGAGAGAATGTTGAAGCAAATTAAAAGTGTTTATGGTGGATGTATGAGTTGTGTTAGTGTGAATGGGTTTATGACTGATTGGATCAGTATAAATGCTGATGTGAAACAAGGTTCTCCCCTTTCCCCACTTTTATTTATATGTTGTATAGAACCTTTTTAAATTAAATAAAAAAGATAAAGTAATACAAGGAATTCCAGTGCCATCATCATATATGGATGATACAACAATTGTGTGTAGGGATTCTGTTTTCATAAAAAAAAACAGTGAGAGTGACTGGTTTTGTGGAGCATCTGGTTTGAAGATGAATATTGAAAAAAGCGAATGCATGATGTATGGAAAGTGGAAAAAAGTTTAGATATCACTATCCCAATACAAAGAGATAAAATAAAAATGTTAGGTATTTATTTCATAAAAGACATGATAGATGACATAAATTGGGATAATATGTTAAAAAAGATAAAGAAAAAATATTTTATGGGGTTTAGAAAGATTTAAAAGGGTAAAATTGTATAAATTACACGTAAATGGAGAAAAAATGTTATTGAATTAAAAATGTTTTTTTGAGTTTTAAGTTTCTTGCTTTTCATATCAAAATGGCTCTCAGTACTGATGATTGTATAGCTAGTTATTTTACAAAATATTCTATTGTTTTTTTATTTTGCAAATATGGGTGGTTGGGCTTGTCTTTAAATAAACCTTATGCTTTTAGCCCTCCAAAACATTATGTTATTTAAAAAAAAAAAATAAGAGAATATAATTTACAAAAATTAGTGTGAAAATTTAAAAAAATCATAAGAATATTTTTACAAATTTTAGATTAAATGAAACGGTTTTATTGGTGGCAAATTTTAATAGTGAGTGATGTCTAAAAACAAATTTGGTATAAAGCATCTAAGTACTTATAGAGTAATAGCGAGAAAGATTTGTATATATATATATATATATATATATATATATATATATATATATATATATATATATATATTGTGACCAGGATGGCCGGGTATAGCTGTGGTTTCTTGAGATAGAAACGGATACATCCTGGTAATGCAGCAACTTGGTTTATTATGAAATAAGCAAAACAAACTGGAGCAGTAACTCTGCTTAAATAATGAAAATAAACATCTACATACACGCACTGACTGTGACACAGGAACGCCCTGACTATACCTGTGCAGCTTGTCTGCAACAGGGACAAAACTCTACACCACGGTGTCTTCAGGACAGAGCTCCAACTCCGTTGTACTCGGAAAGGAGTAGTTTCATGGAAACAGCGCCACCTAGTGGCAAGGCGTAAGACAGTCTCTTATATATAAGGAATTGCCACCTTGTGGCCAGAATACAAATAGTCTCTGATTATGGTTATATTGCCACCTTGTGGCCAGGATACCAATCCTCTCATGTATATTGGAAGTCTCTTCCACGTTTCTAAATAATTAGCCGCGGATGAAGCATAGGGCCCGCCCGTCTCTCCCGTATGCTTCACCCCAGGGACCCTTTGACTTTGCAGTATAACTTACTGCCTATGAATCGGTTAAACACTCAGCATCTTCCCTGGGGCATAATCAGTCTGGTACCTTCATACAGGGCCTCTGTCAGCTCCACACTTGCCTAGGCCTTTAAGGCAACTCTGCCTGGGGATCCCCAATATTTCCTTCACTTACTTGGTACCTTTGTGCTTTCACCTCCTGAGTCTGTAGTCTCTTTCAGCTCTATTCGTTCAGTCACTGCAAACAGCAAACTCTTCTTACTGTTGTCCAAAACTCGCAGCCACAGTAAACCAAAAGTGATCTCTTTCCGTTTTGCTTCCCAAAGGTCAAACTGTAGATCCACAACAGACCAGCTTCACGCTCCACTTTGTGGCTGGATCTGGCAGCAGCACACAACCTGGCCAGAGTCTAAGCAGCCCCACCCCTCTCTCCATGTCTGCTTTTCAGGCTTTAAAGGGGAGTCACACCTGCATTGGGAGTTCTTCAGAAGTTTAACTCCGTCACTCCTGTCAAGAACTCTCCACCTGGCACCAACCTCTAGGGGGCAAACGGTCACAATATATATATATATATATATATATATATATATATATATATATATATACTGTATATGTATATATATGTATGTATGTATTTATATATATATATGTATGTATATTGTATATATATATATATATATATATATATATATATATATATATGCATGTATATATATATACATATATATATATATATATATATATATATATATATGTTTATATATATATATATATATATATATATATATATATGTATATATATATATATATATATATATATATATATATATTCTGGGAAGCTGAGCAGGGACATTTAAATGTGCCCACAAATGCCTCGCTCTTTAATCCATAAAACAAGGCTTTTTTTGCAAGGCTTCCTTTAAGCTTATGCCCATTGCATTACACAGCTTTCATGAAAAGCCAAGGTTGGATTATACACAAGCTGGGAATTCTACCCACAGCCGTTTCAAGGTTACTGACTCTCCTCAGCATGGGGCGGCCTTCATCTTTCCCAACATCCCCTTCCAAACCTCCAACTATGCAACCATAAGAGAAGGAGCAATAGGGTCTGCATCCCCTTAAGTGTTTCTCAACTTCAGTCCTCAGGGACTAACAATTGGTCACATTTTATGCAATATCCCGGCTTGGGTACAGGTGAGGTAATCAGAGGCTCAGCGATGCTGATTTTTTGAACTCAGGTAGTTTATCAGTATCATTGAGCCTCTGTTCTGCTCACCTGTGTCCAAGAAGGGATTTGCCTAAAATGTGACCTATTGTTATTCCCTGAGGACTGGAGTTGAGAGACACCATGTAGTACCTTTTTTAGTTAGGTTTCTGTTTTTCTTTTCAGATAACTTTGAAATAAAACATTAAAGTGTGTTGATCTCCTGGCAGTGCTCCCTGATGCTCTTAGTGAACACGAAAAATATACATGTACATAACAACATCTTATCTGTGAACACATCTCCCATATGTTAGATTTTAACAAACAGTAGATGACACAATAAATTCATGCTGGTAAGAGTAATCTTTTAAATAAGTATGGCCTAACTCAATGCAACAAAGTTATCAGCTTTATGTAGCCATGTCATGTTTCTTAGCACTTTTCATGTAATTCCCTTTCAAAGAGAAATAGATGCACATGAATTGTTTCAATATGTATGTATCATCTACATATTCTTTGCTGAAATATTGTAGGAATTCAACTTTGTCGAACTCTGATGTCAATATTTATTTGTAGGATGAACTATCGCATGAACATTCAAGATAGCATAAAACAATTGCTCTTCTTTAGAGTATCATCTCATTGCATCATGAGAGCATGGACAGCACTTGACAGACAAGACATCATCAGTAGCACTGCTGCTTCTAGATCGCTACCCTGTCCTGGTGAAGGGGCTTGTGTACTTCAATAAAGCTGTGAGATATATCATGTAGTGTCACCCAAGATGGATAGGTCATAGCAGAGAGGTCAGAAAAATCATGGGCCACTGAAGAAGATAAACTAAAATGTAACCATTACCAAACTTTACATATCCATACATTTTCTCATCTCCCTATTTTTCCCCACACAAAGCATTCCAGAGCTGAGCCATAGTATTTTTAAATGTTTCATTGGCAATTACTGTGTAGGTGATTAGGATACCCTTCACTTAGGTGGTCATCATTCTGATGAAGAAAATATGTAGGTACACTTTTAGTGTTCATTCAGTTTTCGGAATTTCATTTTTGGAGTGTTCCTGCTCAAAATGTTATAGTTATTCTAGTTTACTGATCAGATATAACTGATATGTAAGTACTATGCTTTTTTCTCATTATGTTAGGGGTTAGGACAGGTTTTTTATGTTGTTTTTTTTTGTCAGCTTCATACCCACTGGGATCAGGTTGCACCACACTGATTACATTTACAGTTACTTTGGTGACGTAATTCTTATAAATTGATACTTATTGAGTAAACATTTGAAATAGATTAACTGTGCCGCTTCTTTATTTTGTAATGCTTGCCCAGTCTTTTATTTTATGCAAGTCCCTTTGGAGGGAAAGTACATAACTTTCTAATTTAATTACCTTGCACAGCTTAGCGTCAACTTAGCCAGCTCTCAATCCATGAGGAGATATTTACTGTAATTCCTGTATGCCTGTATACCCCACTACAGAAGGGAGGTTTACATGTCTATAGCTCACTAGATTTGATCTTGCTCACTTCTTAAATATAGCTATTGCATCTGCTTTTCTTTAGTCATCTGCTAGTGACCTTGTTGTGAGTCTTGAAAAATTAGATTTAACGGATGGGCTATAACATAAGCTAGTTCGACTGGATGTATTCCTTCAGGACCTTGTGCTTTATTAACAATTATTTTTCTCCAGCCTCTTTTGAATTATTTGTTGAAAGTATTGTAGCTCCATTATGTTGCAGTTCCAACCACTGTTACCTCCTGTGACAGCCAAGGGGCCATGGGATTTTGTATAGGACTGTTGAACTTTTGTAAGCCCAGGGCTGACATGTATTAATTGTACGATTCTCCTCTTAACTTCTCCCTCTTAGTACTTAAATATGGAATTCATGATATATGCATGTTACCTAGTCATGTTTGGTCTTAAAAGTTTGGATTTTTCCCAGGAATTTCAATAAAGTATATCATTGGAGTTCCCTGGGAAAGGGGGTATGGAAATTGGGTAACAATATTTCATAAGGGACATATATTTAATTAATGGGATGTCACGTAGCCAGCCAGACAAAGCGTCTGTACTATTGTTCTGGCTATCTACCCCCAGAAGAGCCTAGACCAATTTAGTAGTTAACTTGATTACTGAGCCAGGCTCCAGGATCAGGGGGGCAATTAGGGGGGTGACATCAGTTAAGAGACAGGTCTACTACGTGACCACGATGTGGGCTGATTACGATTGGTGGGAAGAATGTGTGTTAAGGGATGGTGACTAAATTCTGATTGGGCCATTTTATGTATAAATATATTGTGCTGACTGCAATAAAATGTTACTCATTGTCAGTTTACATAATCTATGTGTATGCTTTATTCTGGGGAAAACAATAATCCTTACCATTGGCGTAATTATTGCTGAGCTTGCTTCCAACTATACCCTTACCATTGGGGTCATAATTGCTCAGCCTGCTACCTGAGATTCCCTGTTTACTTTTGGTGGTCCTTTTGTGTGCTGGGTTCATCCCTGCTAACATGAATATCCAAAGAACCCTGAGATTTGCTGAGTAGGATTGAACTAGGTTCTTGTCAAGCCATTGAAGCAGTAGGTCGTGAAACCTCCCTTGCATATGCAAAGAAAAAAAAACGCATTCAACTCATCTGCCATTTCCTGTTCACTATTTATCAGTTGGTCTATTTCACATTGTAATGTCACTATAGCTAACTGTATTATATTCATTGTAGTCCCCTACTTCTTTAAGATTTTTTCTTGTACTAGGATACTTGTAGCTTCTTAAGTGTCTTGTAAGTGTTCTCACAAGGGGTTTATCTGCTCTGGGAGGTTACATTTACACATGTATATATATATATATATATATATATATATATATATATATATATATATATATATAGATAGATAGATAGATAGATAGATAGACATATATTTATACTATATATATCACATATATTAGTTGTTAAACTGCGATTTGTTGTCACGCTTGCAAGCCTCGCGGTTGAGGCATTGAAGCACGTGGGACTTAGGCTGAAATGAGCGCTTAAGCAGCCGCGCAGCACTTGGGCTGCAATAAGCGCTGAATGGCCCTGTCACACATGCGAGCTTGGTAAAAAAAATACAACCTCGAAAGAATACGAATTTAACGGCTGACCAGCGAAAAACGCGAAAACACGAAAAAACTAGAAAAAGAATAAAAAATAAATAAAAATCCCACGCACACACTGCACAGGGGGAGAGTCAGGAAGCCTGGAAGTGAGGTTGCAAGTGATTTTGAGCCTTATTTGATGTGTTTCATCACTAAAAAATTGGCTAAGCAAGAAAAAAAATGGCGGACGAAAAATGTAACAAATTCTGAAACTGGATGAAGCAAGGCTTTCACTCCCTTCTCCACACCTACCTCACGTACCTGTCGTCTTGCCGCTGTGATTCACTTATTCTCGTACCTGGCTTTGACGCCGCCCTCAGCTATTTATACAGCCTTGCATGCCAGGCCTATTACCAGTCTCACTTACATTCTCATTATTTCGTAACTACATACATTCGTTCCACTATCCATTCAATCGACTCCGCCTCTCTTATCACCACTTTGTCCATCATCTCACTCTCATGGTTATACTTCATTCATCATTGTCAAGCCCGCCCGAAAGGGCACTCATTTCTGGAGAGTGATGGTTACTTCAAGGTAAGTTATCCTGTCTTCCTTACGCTTCTTTACTATAGATCTGGGCCTGAACCTATTTGTCTATGCCCATGTACACGTCCAAGGTAGCACTTTGGCTTCCCTATGCCTTAATCATTTAGTTTCTGGCCCAGATCTACTAAACATCTACCCTGCTTACACTCTACTCTTCCCTCTCTGGGCACCACTTCCAATGCCTCGGTAAATCCTCTACTGCCTTCGCTAGGCACCGTCTTAGTCGCGCTTTCATAGTCCCATTCACAAGGCTCCACCCCACTCGCAAGCCACATCAGCCTTCGCTAGGCTTCACCTCAATCACGCTTTCATAGTCACACTTGCCTTCGCTAGGCTTCATCATACTTGCAAGCCCTCATCAGCCTTCACGAGGTACCATGCCACCGTTTCGCAGTTACTCTTCAGGTAATCCCACTTTACTTCTTGGGTCCTCTTTCCATCCAGTCCATACTGTATTCTGACCAACCCTACATGTTCACACACACATATTGACATATTCATATTTTAATACCTGCCATTTCCATAGAGATCAACCTTGTTATTCGTCATATTCCCAGTGATTTGCACAAGGTCTCCGTCAATCTTCCTTCTGCAGCTTTACTATCTATACCAGCTAGCAAGCGCCATATCTCCGCTCACCATCTGACCCATTCAATCTGCCTCAGTATACCAACAACACTCACTCACTACTCAATCACTCAGTAGAACGCCCTTCCCCGCTTTGATGTCTATGTCCCAAACCTTAATTAAACCATCTCTACTAATTTCAGCCACGACCATCAGCTATTTTTCCAAACATTATTTAAGCACATCCCATAAGTGTCCTCGCTATTATTCAACTCCTCATTCCATTTCTTCCAACCAGGCTTTGAAGCCACCAGCTAACATTAAATTACCACTCAACATCTACCCGTTTGTTAATAGTCCATCCGACCAGCAAACATCCACCTCAATCCACACCACTTCTAATCCTGACATTTCTTTTGACAAACATCACCACTCATATATACTCTAGCATTTTGTCTCATTTACGCATCCCAACCAAATTGGCTACCTCCTATCCTGCATTCATTCGGGCCTCATTAATCGTCAATAACGAATTCTAATACCGCCAGGTTTGTCTGTCTCCTCAATTCAATAATCGATAACTCCTCTTCGTATGCTTGCCTCAATCGATTACTTCACCATTCATTTCTTTCAGCCCATCTTAGCTCTCCTAGGTTCCATATTCCTACCACATTCACATGTCATCAACTTTTCCCTCCATCTCTACTTGCATTCTTCTCTCGTATTCTCCTCAGGTCTCGCTCTTACTATCTATAGGGAAGCCACGTACCAAATACTTCCAGACACCCATCACAGGCAACGTATCCAAACAGGCGATAAGTTATCTCCCCCACAATACTTTTGGCCCAGCACTTACCTCACCATTCGAGCAGCCGCTACATACTATGGCTTTTCATCCAAGTGAGTTAACCACCTCACCTAACCAAACCCGTTACTTGACCAAAAGCAACATGTGATTCAAAGCAGACAATGCTCCGTCATCCTACACTCGACCAAGACAAGCACCACTCCTGTCACCATCACGTTCTATCGTTCAACAATTCCACATGCCCAGTCTACATTTTTTTAAACTTCATCAATTCCCTCGATAACAACCAACTCCCATCCACCGCATTCTCAATTAAGCCTTTTTTCTGGCAAGATTAGATCGCAGCACCTGGCATACCACAGCACCACAGGCCAGAATAGGGCGCAGCACCCGGCACACCTCAGCTGCACAAGGTGAGGGGGTCCGACCATAAATTACCAGGATAGCACACTTGGGTTTGTGGAACCCCAAGCACACACCTACCTGTGCAGATGTTCTCTAGTGCCCCACCCTCCCTTCCACTCTCTCCTCACCATCACTCGGCTCTGGGCCTTTTTTCCCGGCCAGATTAGATCGCAGCACCTGGCATACCACAGCACCACAGGCCAGAATAGGGCCCAGCACCCGGCACACCTCCGCCAACCACAAATAAATATATATATCCACATAAGACACACATTGAGTGACGTATGTATATATATATATATATATATATATATATATATATATGTTTTGTGCCATTCTGTCATTTCAACTCTCTGTAACCTCATGGGCTGTAATACACCAGGCACATCTTTATGTCCATGGTCATGCTGATCCACTTGGTTTCCATGGCAGAGACACTGGAGTGGGTTTCCCTTTCCTTCTTCAGGATGGTGTGACCTCTTGGTTTCCTGACTGGAATCAAACCCAGGTTGCAGCAGTGAAAGCGCCAAATCCTAACCACTGAACCACCAGGAAACCCATAGAGTAATATATTGTTATTGTTAAGTCATTCAGCTGTATCAGACTCTCTGTGACCCCATGGTCCACAACATGCCAGACACATCTTGTGTCTTGTTGTGCTCATCCATAAGGCTTTCATGGCAAAGATACTGGAGTGGGTTACCAGTTCCTTCTTCAGTAGACCGCAATTTTACCTCTCTGCTATGACTTGTCTCTCTTGGGTGACCCTACATGGTATAGCTTCTAGCTTCATTGAAATACACAAGACCCTTCACCACGTTAAGGTAGAGATGCAGAAGGGGAGAGTTATATATATATATATATATATATATATATATATATATATATATAGCTGTACATGGATTGGATACTCAGCCTGTGTTTAATTCAACCTTGGCGTTGCATTAAAGCTGTGTAATACAGCATGCATAAGCTTAAAGGAAGCCATCTTTGAGAATGGCTACGGATTGAAGAGCGAGGCATTTGTGGGCACATTTGCACGTCCCAGCTCAGCTTCCCAGAATGCAGTGTAATAACTGTTTTTCTCGGAACTCTGAGCTGGAAGCAAGTTTTTTTAACTTGCTTTAGACATTCAAATGTGAACCCAGATGTACTTTTTATTTACTATATATATATATGTGTAAAAACTTAATATTGCTAAATTCTGGAGGATAATGAGTACATTGATCAAAATTACAAAAATATTCTAAACAAATAAAACGAATAATCAATATAATAATCTATTAATATGAAAATATATATACATGTAAATATGCATGCATAGTGTATATATATATATATATATATATATATTATATATATTATATATATATCCAGATAAAACATCAACATGATCTTATAAAGATAATGAATAAAAACTTAACTTCCCCTCTCAAAACAACAACAAAGAACAGATGCAAGAAGGGACAGTGAATGATTCCAATACTACAAATAAACGATAATAATAATAATACTATGATTTCTACTATTACCAACACTTCTTCTGAACACAGCTTAGATAAACTAGAAATTATAAACCTACCAACTGATGCAAGCTGTTCTATCTAAAGGACTATCATTCTGTCTCCACAAAGAGACCAATTGTGAAAGGTATGGACAAACTGACTGAACAAATATCTGGACTTGAAAACATCCTGAATCCACTACTTTACAACTCTAGCAGCTACATACAAGACACCACTGACTTTCTTAACAAACTCAGTCAGATTGAGGACCTTCCTACCTGCTAACACACTACTCGTAACCACGGATGTTGAATCTCTTTACAGTAACACCCCACACAAAGATGGCATTGAGGCAACACACACTCAGAACCATAAACATACCCTTGATACCATCACCAAAATACTTGAGTATATCCTGACACACAACTACTTCACCTTCAACCAAAATATTTACCTACAAATAATACGGACTGCAATTTGTACCAAAATGGCACCACAATATGCTAATCTATTATGGCCGACCTGGAACAAAGATTCCTGTCCACAAATGTTCACAAACCTTACAGATACTACCGTTACATAGGTGATCTGTTCACTATATGGACAAAAGGAGAAAAAACCTCAAGGACTTCCACAATTCTTTCAATAACTTTCACCCATCTTTTAAACTTAAAATGGATAACTCTGCAGAACCGGTGAACTTTCTGGACACCCAAGGACAGATGCATCACTTCAACACCAAACCTATAGACATTATGGGCCTTATTCAAATGCAAGCCCAAAGATTACGTTATACAGGCCGTATGTCTGCGGGCTTGAAATTTGCTACGATAAACATTTAAAAACACTTTCAGCCTCCTTCAGGCAACATGGTTACAAACCCTGTGTTATCACTCAGAAAGTATCCTCTGCCTTCAAAACACCCCAGGAACACCTGTTACAATAAAAAGTTAAAGAAAGTACTTCACATTCACCTCTGGTTACCACCAGGATCTAGAAGAAATACATATAATATTTAAGGATTAACAGCCACTACTAAATTAAACGCTAAACATAAATTCCCCAAATCTCCCATTCTTGCATTTAGACAGCCACCTAATCTGAGACAGATATTGGTAAACAGAAGATTGACCAATGCACAGCATAACAAAGAAAATAGCATCAAACCCTGCAATAAAAATTGCTGCAAAATATGTCAACATATCAGTAAAGAGGACACAGCCACGCACAACAACAAGACCTATAACATCAGAGGGTCATATTCATGTACATCATCCAATGTAGTCTACATGATACAATGTACTGTATGTGAAAGTGGTTGTTACATTGGGGAAACCATTCAAAATTTACACTTAAGGCTGAAACTGCACAGGCTTTCCATAAATAAGCACAATGAGGTCAGTTACTGTACCCCAGTTGGACATCGTTTCACCCAAAATAACCACTCCATCCAAAACCTGAAAATCAAAATACTCAGAGGGAAATTCAGAACTATCCAAGAGCGGAAATTTTTTGAATGAAAAATAATTACATATTTTAATACGGAGAATACTGGACTTAAAATTGATGTGGCTTTCTTATCTCACTACCGAAATGTTTTATGACCCGAAAAAAACACATGTTCAAATGATGTCTTTTTGACTCTCAATTGTGGGGATATTTATGTCCCTAAATTATGGCTCTGCTATTTTCTAATATTAACCTGATCTCCAGACGCACAGGACATTATTTATTGGGGTTGTCGGTTCCCCCACCCCAATCTGTTTATATATATTTTGCTGTTTTGGTACATTTTATTAGTATATATATATATATATATATATATATATATATATATATATATATATATACAGTATATATATATATATATATATATATATATATATATATATAGATCGATAGATAGATAGATAGATAGATAGATAGATATACACCAAGGTTCCCAGAATGCAGTGTAATAACTGCATTGTAAGTCTGTGAGTTTTCAGTCTTGCATGGTGCTTTGGGGAAAGCGCTATGGACACCGGATTCTAAGCTAGAACAGGGCCCTCCATTCTTTGCAATGTGTTAATATTGAATTTGTCTTTGCCTGGAACTTAACCCATGTTTAGCGCTACGGAATATGTCGACACATTACAAATAAATGATAATAATACAGTAAACTCCTTGTTATCTGGCACCCACAAGGATTGCCTATTTCCGGAGAAGTGTAGCTTCTGGTTGCTTGAGAGTAGCTATTTTAAAAGCCCTAACTAACCCTAAACCCCCTAAAAAACTTTTAACTATCTTTAAAACAGCTACTGCTAACTAATCTGAGTCATTTAAAGCTTAAAAAGACAAGAGAAAAAAAGTTAATTTAAAAAAAGAAAATGTGGATGCCGGTTGTGCCGGATAATGCTGATTAAGTGAGAGTTTTTGTCAAACAAGGAATAGAGGCAGGTGTTGGTTAGTTGAGTGCCGGATAATCGGGAGTTTACTGTAATAACTGTATTTCTCAGAATTCTGAGCAGGAAGCAGGATTTTTAACTTGTCTTATGTGAACACAAATGTACTATTTATTTACTATTGTGTACACATTATATATACATATATATATATATATATATATATATATATATATATATATATATATATATACACATATATGTATATACACACATTTGTAAACATCCACAAAACCAAATTTTGCTGAATATAACATAGGAATTATATCAGTGTTATCCCTTCTGTCTCAGCTAGAGGATTCATAAATAATGTCTGGGGTCCATGTGTGACCCAGCCTCCACACTGAGAGCGGTGGAGTGTAGGACCCCGCAGAGAGCTTGTGCAGCCCTCCCTGGCTGGCAGCGTGTCACTGGTACTGGGCTGAGATCAGTGTTATTGAGGGAAGAGCTGCATCTGGAGACAGTGTATCAGTGTATGATAGTGTATCACAGTCGGTTATAGTGTATCACAGTGTATGCTAATGTATCACAGTGTATCCTAGTGTATTACATTGTATCATTCTAGTTTATCACAGTGTATCCCACGCATCTGGTATGTATCCTGCAATATGCAGCTGATCTCCATCCAGGCTGATTCTCCTGTGCTTGCATTTCATTGCTGCCTTCTTGCTTTGTGTTGCAGTGCTGGAGATGGAAGCAACAGTGCTCTGAGCTGGGATATGGGCTGATCCATCCATCTGACCAGGAATACTGCACATCTAGGGCGAGGTACTTGTGTTTTGCACACTATGCTGTTTATCTGTTGTATATAATAATATATATATATATATATATATATATATATATATATATTAATCTTAATTATGCTACAGCTTGCTTGATTACATTTATTTTATT